>CAJINU010000016.1:1198477-1417271 GCA_905178165.1 Amoebophrya sp. A25 | reverse complement strand
TTCTCGTTCGCGTTCGACGTTGCAACTCTTTGAGCCTCTCAAGCTGCTTGAGTTTTTTTCTTCTCTCTTTCTCGTTTTCAAAATAGTCAAGGAAGCTAAAAAAATCTTGTTGCAGTAAGGAGGAACTTCCTAGCCCACTATATTTGCCACGTGGGGTCCAGAGGAGCAACTTCCCTAGTTAAAATAGAAAAACGATGCGCCACCTTAGTTTCTTTGATTTAGCCGTACTTGTAAAGCGGATTCTTGAAGCATTCCGATCCGAAAACCGGACATGGGTCTAGCTCCACTTCCCTGGTTCTACGAAAGTAGCCCTGCCCATCTCCAACGCCTTGCTGCGAGTTTTTGTTTCCAAGCACGTCTGAGGTCAGGCTTAGAAGTGTCAGGGTGCTGGCACATAGCAAATACGCGACTCTTCGCCCGATGCGGTGGTACCTCGTCCCCATAACCAAGGCCGATACAAACCGACAAGGGCCACGCGTAGACGTTGCCATGGTATGCGTCGGAGACGGTGTGCCGCAACTCCTGGGACAAGGATTCGGCTAGGCAGCAGCGCTGCAGCCGCCGTCAACATATCATTCTCTCTCTCGTTCTCTCCATCTCCTCTGTGCTGCGGGACCCCTCGAAGGTCGTGGGACGTGCTATCTTCATCAAACATTAGGTCATATGATGAAATCCTTTAGTAGATAGCGCATTCGGGAAAGCACATGATTCGCTCATGTACCGATTGTGCCTGAAGCTCCTGCAGTGAAAGCAAGGAGTCTGAGCGAACACGCGGAAATAACCGCACACGTTTTTATGTAAATGTACTTAGAAAGGTGCAAAACGTATTCATATGTAGGCAGCGAATGAGAGGCATTTTGTCAATCATGAGCGGTCCTGCGTCTATATTGTTATTGTCCTTGTTCACATGACTCTCAAAAGCAGACACTAGTGAACGGAAGGTGATGAATGGCATGCAATGAATCCTGGCGCTGGCCGAAGGCAATATTTATACCCACACATGATTCCAAAAATGGAACCTACTCGCTGTCTCTCACCCGCGCGCGCATCCCCAGCTGTCGCTAGTGGGACACTTTGCTTTCCAGCATAGCTTTACCGTTTGCATACAGACCATCGGGTCCTTCAGTGTAGGCCCATATTGTATCCACACCCACATACTCAAGGTTAAGACGCGCTCGCGTCAGATCGAACAGGCACATTTCCATGGACGGAAACAGCGCCAGCTCCAACGATTGATGCCTTTCGACAGTGTTGCTTACATGCGTTTCACTGCTCATTTTGCTCACGACGTGCTGTTGTTCCTGCTGAGCTTGAATATTACTACTCTGGCTTCTCGGCGTGTTCATCTGACTCCTGGGTGTTGATGTTGCAGAATTCTTCTTCATCGGTACGTGGTACTTATTACTAGGAAAGACCTCCTCGGCTGTGGTACAACTAGCCTCATCCCCCCGGCACGTCGCTCGAAGGTGTATCCTCCGCAGTATCGTGTGTATATGCCGAGAACGTGACACAACGGGTACAATATTGCAGCTGCGACACTCGAGAGGCCGTGACAATGTCCAATGCCGTAGGTCGCTAGCTTGCCTGCGTCAGCCGTTGCGCTACCATATCTTCGCTGCACCAATTCATTGTACAGAAACAGCATCTTTATTGCTGGCTCAATGTAGTCGCGAAGCATGGTTTTTTGATTGAGCACGTGATCTTCGTCCAACGATATGAGAATCTTGATCAGACGTGCGTGCATCAGCGGCGAAGAGGAACTCGGCGAACATGCCGTCTTCACAATGGAAACGAGCTTTTTGGCCGACGCTGTTGGTAAATTTGTAGTCGTGCGGCGCATTTTGTTCAACCAAGTCCGCTTCAGATACTGTGATGACTTTGAGTCGATCTTATCCATGGCACCGGCAACCGGCACAGCGAGACCAAAGCCAAAGCCTCCAACTCCATCGGGAGATTTACCTACTTGGTCCGATTATCTTCCCGTATCCCCTGAACTTTTCGGCGCCCTTCTGTGCGATGCTTCCAAAAGAGTCTGCCTCTGGACGCAAACGACAGCGGTCTTCGGTCCTACTCGAAACTCCAGCTGCAGTGAACAACGCGGTACGTCCTTCGGCAAAAACGTACCCGAAGTGCGATGTTGATCCGTCGCATGATCTCCCAGAAGCATCGTCGGCCCTCGCTCCGCGCTCTGCAAGACAGGCAAATCCAGCCGTCGTTGTTTTGATGGAACAACTACCTCGATCTTGATTCGGGTTGCGACGAAGCCACCTATTCCATCGTCAGTCAGGTCGATTGCAGTACCCGTAAGCAAATCGCTATAATCATTTCACGAGTCGACAAGCATGATTCTGAAACGGAACGGCCTGCATCGGCCATCACAGCTTCCATCGACTGCGCCAGGAATAGGACCCAGTAAGGTGTAGGTCTTTCCGGTTCCTGTTGCCCCGTAGCAAAGGCACGTCAGGTTCGCCGCATGCTCATCAAGGACCCCTCCTGCCGCTGATGAGAAAAGGCCGTCAAAAACCTGCGACTGCGATTTCGAAAACTCAAATTGCTCGATGCAGTCCTGCAATTGCAACTTCGTCTTTTTGGAAGACACTTGGGTCTCATCTTCTGCGAAGCCGAAGAGAGCGCTAGAACAAGCGGTAGTAATGACATTGTTTTGCACTAGGGTCGTCGGGACAGCAGTCGTGACCGCTGGATCTACGACACGAGCAGCCGAAGCTTTGACATTCCGCGACGCTTTGTCCCGCAAACTACCTGTCTTATTTCGTGTCTGGTGACGATCTTCGCGCGAGACCTCCAACTTTGGCTGTTCTGACGCGGTAAGTGCGGCATAGCGGTCAGGAAGCCGTTTTGGACATCTGTAGTACCACGACGCAAGAAACTGAGAATGCATCTTGCCCTGTCACGTAGGGTTGGTTTGTGTGCTGCTGGTGACCACTACGAAAAGGGATTTGATGTTGAAGAATCCTTGACGACCCTGACACACTCTTCATCTTCATCGAGGAACCCTCACTATCAGTAGTCGCCTACACGAAAGATGTGGCAACACGAAGAAGATGCATTTCCTCGGGCTCGCTTGTTCACTAGCTTGTATGATCAGAACACCGCTGAAGAAAAGTCTTGAGGGAGCGCAAACCGTAAAGCACATTGTAGTCTTTGTCTAGCTCGGTCCCCTTGTCTTTTTCGGAAATTTCAAACACATGAGCGAAGTCTATCCAGGCAAGCCTGACTTCTCCAGATGCAAGATTGTTGTAGTCGTACACCAGCAACGCCGAACTACTGTAAAAGCGCCAGCGTGGCGAATCTTCAAAGGTTTGGATCAGCCGCTCCAGTTGCTGAATAGCGGAGGCCAGTCGTCGCTCGCGTGCAGTCGTGCCCTGCTCTCCGAAAAAAAGCGACAAGCCACTAGTGATGTCCTCGTCTGTAACCAATGACTTGCCCCACTTTCCATCTCGGCGAATTGGTGCAAGTTGAACCACCTCGCTAGCAGATGAAATTCTCCGTCTCTTTTTCGAAGACGTAGGACAAGGACTACCAGTGCTCTCACGGCTCATCTCGGAGGGCGGTGCATGATCATCCGCAACTTCATTTTTCGTATCATTTGTTGACTTTGTTGAGGACGTTGTTGCAGTTGTCGTAGTATAGGTACGCAATCCTGAAATGCGAAAACCGACGTCCTGTTGCCTGGCGTATTGTGATAATGCGGAGGCGATCTTCGCAGGACCCGCCAGCTCGTCGTAGGTCCTTCGACCCACTTTGACATCCAGCACACAGGGGGCCTGCATCTTATCCGTCAAGTTCTCAAGAGAAATATACAATTGCGTAGTAGACAATTTCGTAGTGGAAACAGGCGTGGACTCATCCTTGTTCTTGTTCTCCTTTCTTGCTGGTGAAGATGTTGCTATTTCTGGCTTGGTTCTTGTACTTGTGGTACTAGTACTACTTTTCGTTTTACTATCAACACCTTCAGCAGGAGCAAATCTTTTCCCACTCTTCTTCTCGTCAACACTCTTCGTCTTCACCAGCTTCATTTCTTCAGCAGGAGGTCGTGTCGACACGGAAATGGCACTTGTCATCTTAATTTTGTCGCCTGCGGTCGGACGCTCGACCACACCAAAGTATTGCGGAACGAAGTGCGCAAGCGGATGTTTCTCTTTGTGGCACTGCGTGTAAAACTCTGCCTCGACCTCGCCGCGCGATTTCGTCCGCGCAGGTTCGAGGAGCTCTTTCCCACGAAGTTCGGCCATATAAGGCTTCAGCACGCGATCGGCCTCAACGATCATCGCATAGTTTTCCGCATCGCGTGCACCATGTCCTCCCACCTGCTCCAGAAAACGCACACTAGCTGTATTCTTCTCCGCTTCGACCGCTGTAAACGACAACGTCGCAGAACCATCTGATTTCGTCATTCTTAAGGCCACTGTAACTGCTAAGGATAAAAACTAAGACTAACGGAAATAAACAAAATAGAGATGCAAAGCCAGGTAAAAAGGTCAAACAAGTAATCAAGTTTGTCGCCGAGCCGTTCAAGTTCTTAACGGTGTTGTGCTGCTGAGCTCCTGCAGATGTGCCTTTTGATGTTGATATTGTTTAAATATGTCACATGATATAACCAGTTGATCTTCAGTCAATCCCGATCGCTGTTGAACAACAAACTGCTCTGTACCATCGGCATACTGCGCCGATTTAGAGACACCTGAGACAAAAAAATCAAAACTATATAAGAAGAACCGAGAGGACAAGGGAGGTTCTACTCGCCAAATTGAATTCATCAAAAAGCGATATCTTGAGGAGTCATGATGCCATGTCAAGAAGATGTTTTTGTATCGTTTTTCATGTTCTTTGAAATTTCACAGACAACAAATGTTAGATCGAATACAGCTGCAACCTATGCATCAGCAGCCAGACAAAAACGTAGGAGCTAGAACATGGGCGGTAAAAATGTAACAACATTATCGTGAATGATGGATGGAACCCGGAACCGATAAATGAAAATCATGTGGTGTCTCACAGGTTCTTTACTTGTGTATGTACTATGTGTTCCCATGGAAACAATTCTTGTGAGGAAAATGGCTCGTGATGTGAAGCTATAGAATACATATGCACTGTAACCATACTTTCAATATGTATGAGTAAGAATCATTCATCACTCTTCAATATCCGTCTGGTTGTATAAATTCTCAAAAACAAAAGTGAGGACAATATCATTATCATATGGTCTGCTTCCCGTTAAATAATACTGGGCGCAACTAGTCTCATTGTCATTCCCAGTCGAGACACGGCTATATTTGGTTTTGGCAGACTTACTTTATCGCGTGACCTATAACTGCTCAACAAGGTTAAGTGAGCCACGACTGGTGGGTAGGAGTACAACGGAACCAGAGTTCAATATATTTTCAACGAACAGTATCTATATTATAACCACAAAGCTAAATAATTGTCCAACTCCAGATCCAGCAATCAAACAAGACAATATCAGTAAGATCAACATCCTCTTTCTCCGTCTTAGTACGAAACCGCTGAGCGCGGACCGTCCCCACCTTCGGCTACAGAATCGCGAGGACGCCGACTACGACTAGACCTGCAAGGAAGGCGGTGCCCACGCTGCATGCGATCCAACGAAGACAAGTGGCTGACCACATGATACTGTTCACCGTCTTTGCGACATCTCCTACGTCACTCTCCAAATCATGAATGTCATCGTCCAGGTGATCAACCTTCGAATCCAAAACCTGTCGTTGTAGTGGTAGTAGTAGTTTTCAACATATCACTCTATCTATAGTGAAAAAGCTGCGACTACAAGTTGTGCTTGCGAAGAAAGCACTAGTTTCGATTAGATTTCTCTAGATTTTCGAGGTTCTCCTACTTCATGATGCACCAGCGACTCCCGTGGTTCTCTGCAAGAAGCTGTCTATGTATCTATAATAGGTAGCTATACCGTGATTTTTCCGTCGACGTTGTCGATTTTTACGCTGAGCTGTTCAAGTCGTTTCTGAAGAATACCGAATTGCTTTTTTCGTTTCTCCTCGAATTCTACTTGATTTTTTGAGATTTTCTGCAACTCCTCCAGCAACAGGCTGTGCTGCTCAATCATCGTCTTCACTAAAAAATCCGTCTGCCGTTTGCTCTGTTCCGCAAAGAGTGTGGCGAGCAAATCATTAGAGGATATTAATCTATTTACTTATAAAGTTTTGCCTTGGTTTTCTTTTCTTATTTTTGATTTTGATTTTTCTTTTTTAATTTTGATTTTTCTTTTTTGATTTCTCTTTTTTGATTTTGATTTTTCTTTTTTGATTTTGAGTTCTCTTTTTGAATTTTGAATTTACATTTTGAATTTTGATTTTTCTTTATATATTTTGAATTTACATTTTGAATTTTGAATTTACATTTTGAATTTTGAATTTTGAATTTACATTTTGAGTTTACGTTTTGAGTTCGGCGCTTACCTACGTTTTGGGCCCTAACCTTCGAAGTTAGGACATGAATTCTGAAAGTTAGGACATGAATTTTGAAAGTTAGGGCATGAATTTTGAAAGTTAGGACATGAATTTTGAAAGTTAGGACATGAATTTTGAAAGTTAGGACATGAATTTTGAAAGTTAGGACATGAATTTTGAAAGTTAGGACATGAATTTTGAAAGTTAGGACATGAATTTTGAAAGTTAGGACATGAATTTTGAAAGTTAGGACATGAATTTTGAAAGTTAGGACATGAATTTTGAAAGTTAGGACATGAATTTTGAAAGTTAGGACATGAATTTTGAAAGTTAGGACATGAATTTTGAAAGTTAGGACATGAATTTTGAAAGTTAGGACATGAATTTTGAAAGTTAGGACATGAATTTTGAAAGTTAGGACATGAATTTTGAAAGTTAGGACATGAATTTTGAAAGTTAGGACATGAATTTTGAAAGTTAGGACATGAATTTTGAAAGTTAGGACATGAATTTTGAAAGTTAGGACATGAATTTTGAAAGTTAGGACATGAATTTTGAAAGTTAGGACATGAATTTTGAAAGTTAGGACATGAATTTTGAAAGTTAGGACATGAATTTTGAAAGTTAGGACATGAATTTTGAAAGTTAGGACATGAATTTTGAAAGTTAGGACATGAATTTTGAAAGTTAGGACATGAATTTTGAAAGTTAGGACATGAATTTTGAAAGTTAGGACATGAATTTTGAAAGTTAGGACATGAATTTTGAAAGTTAGGACATGAATTTTGAAAGTTAGGACATGAATTTTGAAAGTTAGGACATGAATTTTGAAAGTTAGGACATGAATTTTGAAAGTTAGGACATGAATTTTGAAAGTTAGGACATGAATTTTGAAAGTTAGGACATGAATTTTGAAAGTTAGGACATGAATTTTGAAAGTTAGGACATGAATTTTGAAAGTTAGGACATGAATTTTGAAAGTTAGGACATGAATTTTGAAAGTTAGGGCATGAATTTTGAAAGTTAGGACATGAATTTTGAAAGTTAGGACATGAATTTTGAAAGTTAGGGCATGAATTTTGAAAGTTAGCTTCTTTACGTGCCATCTGATCTTCTAGCGAGTGTCTCGTCTTCCCTTCGACTTCTCTCCCTGGGGAACCTCTCCAGGGGGCTAGTTAGCGATAGGAACGGTTATACTTTGCGCCTACTTTTATTGATCTTTCACGTATATATTCATTCGTAATCATGATCTTACGGATAAGGAAAGGAGTGTCCGTACCCGTTCGTAGACGCTATCGCTATATATATGATAAAGGGTAGTGGGCCAAGCTGGAATGAGTCTAAGACTAGGTCGTAATTTTGCTTTCCTCTGATAGGCGCGAGTCTAGGATGCTGATTTTGTCTTTGAGCTCGGCTGTGTCCTGAAGAAATGCAGGCTGTAAAACGTTACGATTTACGAACAATTCCTGTTCCATTCGTGCGACGTTCGGCGTTGCTGGAACACCAGACTGAGACTGCACAGAATGCGATGGAGATATGAAAGTGTAGACAAGTCGGCTGTACAAGAAATAGACGAATTTCTATTTGGTATTTCGCTGTAGGGCTAGAGATATCTACGCGGGAAAACTTAAACGGTCGTTCATATATCTGTATACATAGAATACTTCCATTCTTTTCGCATGACGTTGTGATCAAGAACATTCTTTTATTCTCTTGGTCTTTCATTCTGAATCTGATTCTTCTACTTAAATGATGAGGTCATAAGTCGCATGGCGTTGTCAGGTTCCATTATGGCAGGGAGGGGACAATCGATCCCGATGTCGACGTTGTGAAGGTCCAAAACGTGGTGCAGATGCTGAGGACCATTTGCGCCTCCGCCAGGTGTACGCAGCTGCAGACGTGAGTGAGGCGTGGCCCCCGTTCTGGATGATGCAGCGTACACCATGGGCTGCGATACTCGTTGGCTAACCGTAGAAGATACTCGTTGGCTAGGCGTGGATGAAGCGAGTCGACCTGGTGCGGGCATGCTCATTGTGGATGACATCAACATGCCTGATCCGTCGCCCGAATTGTTCTCTTCCCCTGACTGCTCATCATTTATCGCGTCCAGAAAATCTGGCCTGCGCGACGCTAGACCGCCACGTTCAGCTGCAGCAGGATTATCGTATTTGGTATTGCTCGATAGCGTTTGAGGTGGGGGAAGTTCGACGCCTCCGCTAGTGAACACCCCTCCACGATTCGCAGCTGTGCTAACAACGGGGTTCATTCTTCCGGTGATGCTGGGCCGCCCCAGTGTCGTGCTAGATAATGGCCCAACATCACCTGCGTATGACGTGGTAGTTGAAGAGATTCGCTGTACGCCAGACTCGTCTCCAGCCTCCGCGCCAGACTTCGATCCCCGCCGTGGCCCTCGCGTGAACCCGAGACCTCGTGCACTTGCTCCCGAGAGTAATCGTCCGAGAGATCGTCCCACTCTCGTACTCTGGTTTCGACGCATTTCCAGAGTTCGGCCACTAGAGGGCGGCAGGCGCAAGGGCGGCTCTGCACCAGTGGGTGGATAAGGATAGTCCTCGCTTGCAGAATACAGATGAACAGGAGGTGGTTGATGTATGCTCGTCTCACTGTTCTGTTTGCGCATGACAGCGTGCAAATCCTGGCTCGCTCCAAAACCGAAGGGCGCGCCAGTCATTCCAGCCTGTTGAATCTGCGGTAACTTTTCACCATGCCCTCTTTGGGTTGGAGCCCGGGAAAAAGTGTCCTCGTGCGCCACGCTGCTGTCGTCCATCTCGCTCGGAACTGGCGGACACCCATCGTCATCAGTGAGCGCTTCCTCCGTCGCCCGCGGCAAACGATTACGTCCGGATGTAAATCCATAGCACTGGGAACTTGCTAGTGATTCTGACGATACCGGAGCTGCGCGCTCCCATTGTGGATATCTAGCGTTTTCTAGACCAACATCATTAAGCGCTACTCGAGGAATAACCGTAGGTCCTGCAGCTACTGTCAACGTTGTACTACTACTACTACCATGCCGAGCTTCTCCCCGATGTTGTTTCCCTGCCCCAAAATGTGGTGTTGCCTCAGTATCGATTTCCTCCTCGTCCTTCACTACCAATCCGAGATTCTGCCTCAGGTTCCACTGTATCAGCTTAGGCTCACTGCGCTGAGGGATTTTTCCGATACAACTCGGCGTTCGCATTGGTGCATCTGCAGCTCGTAAAGAACGATAATCCTGCACAGGCGCTTCGCCGCGGCTCTTCATCGGATCACTAACGAAGCTCAAGAGTGTTCCAGAACTCGTCTCTAGTACGTGGCCGCCACCACGAGGAGACGTCGCAGGACCTGTGGCCGAGGTGCCTGTGCTCGTTGGATTCCCACAAGGAGAAGCACCACTTCCGAAACAAGAGGCAGCTCCAAAGACGCAAGGTTCTCCGCATTCAGTGACTTCTATCGCACGAGGATCTCTCTCTGCACTATTAGAAAAGAAAAGACTTGAACTCCTTCAGGTGGTGCAACAGCCTTGTTACGCTTAACTATCTTCAGTGCTTGTCCTTGTCGTGTTAGTGCTTTTATGCGACGACACCATTATGGGCAAGCGCAACTGTAGGTGTAATTACTCTTAATATTGCGGTGCACCAGGATAAACAAAAAAAACATCATAATGCTACAAGTGAAGTCTTGCTTCTTCTCCCCAAAAGCCGCTATGAATTGGCGCAAATCGTTTTCGGCACTTGCAGATGTGGTGATTTGTTTACCCTTCCACTTTGACGCTAACTTCGCGAGTTCAAATCGCTTTTGGGCTTCCGCAAAACCCACTAGCAAGGCGCCCAGTTCCCTCGCGAGTGCACGCGAGCGGGCAATCACCACGGATTTGACTTCGGGGGCATCGGCGTATACGTTCGCGACAAAATTTGTCCACATCGGCGAGGTTTCCAGCTTCGCGAAGGTAGGAGGCGCACTTCTAGTCGAAGCCGTCTGCGAATGCGGCGCAGAACCCACCACAGCTGGTGCGTCAAGACCTACACCGGCACCATTGTCGAACGCCGAAGATGTCGTCTTTTTTCTGGCAGCTGCAGCTGTCTTTTTCGCCGAAGATTGGCGACTGGAGGGTCTCAGAACTGCGAAATGCTGGCCGATTTGTCGCAGTCGCGTTTTTGCAGTGTCTATGCGGCCTTGAATGGACCGGTTCTGCATTTCCAGCATTTTCTGTCGCGTAGAGCAAGCATGACCTATCTTGTTATATCTAGTTGTCGAGGAGGCCCACGAACCTTGCGACGATTGCGACTGCACGTCTACTAGATCCATTTTACTCGTATGTAGAGGTCCTAGATTGAGGCCCCTTCCCGACGTGATGGTGCTGGGCTTTCTACCTCTCGGCGCGGCTGCCGCCTGGCATGATGGCGCCGGCAAACTGACACTTTTGCCAACCATCGGACCAGCTCCGCAGTCCGACTCATCGTCTTCGCCTGTTCCACTTTCAATATCGGAGGTCGCAGACGTCCCGGCGGTAGACGACGCGGAAGCCACGCAGCTCTCCATCCATGTTTGCACCTCGCTGAGAAAGCGCGTGACTGAGCGGCCTGTTGTCTGTAGCAAAGTTTCTACCTCCGTAGCAACCGGCTCGAACGCGGTGGCCAGCTGCGCCGCTCCGCCACTGTCCTGACCACGATTTTCGAGGACCAGGCGAACGGCATCGATCGCGGATTGCCCATGGGCGCCAGCAGTCAAGGACACATCTGCATCATCATCATCATCTTCGACAGTTCCTTCGTCCATATGTGTATGTGACGATGGCGCATGATCATGATCCGCATTCGACACGACTACAGGGGTTCTTGCTGCCGCAGAAGCCGTTACGGCACAAGGACCTCCGTAAAAGCATGACGGATCCACGACGACACAGGAAAATAAGACTGAAATGATAGATGCAAGCCGGGATCCCCACATCTTCATTTTTGGTCTAGGACCACTAGAATATGAGACTGACTATTTCATTTACCTAGCACGAGGTAGTAAAGAAGTCAACTCAATGTAAACGACAAGAAAGATGAGTAACGACTTCTTATTCTCAGAATTTTGAAAACTCTGAATTTTGAATCTAGTTCAATTCATGTATTTATGTATACTAAAACTAGCTGACGTCAACATGCCTCATCGAAAGACAGTCAGTGAGTACAATTAAGGGTAGAGGTACAAAGACAACCATGTACTGTCGCCACGTAGTCATCATTCAGTCACACTTAGCTGCGCTTAGCAGTCTCTTTTAGTTTGCCAAACCGAGCCATTTTTTGAAAACATATTCTGGCTAGGATCCGACTTTACCGACACGCATGATATGCAAGACATCGTATTCGG
The DNA here is from genome assembly GCA_905178165.1 of Amoebophrya sp. A25. Lineage (NCBI taxonomy): Eukaryota > Dinophyceae > Syndiniales > Amoebophryaceae > Amoebophrya > Amoebophrya sp. A25. The sequence continues at coordinate 1,405,473 of CAJINU010000016.1, read as the reverse complement.
CTCGTGACATTCATCGACGGACGCGACTTTCCTTATTTCCGCGTAAGATCTGTCTACTTGATCACAATTTTACTCAGAGGAGGTCTAAGTGTATGACAATGTTTGGGAGGACGCAGGATGCAACAGGCTGTGGTCATCTTGCGTCTTATTTGGTACATACATAGCGTGTCTTTGCGGGAAGGTATTTGTCACGTTTTGGCTTTTCTGCGTTGAAGAACCACTTAGTTGTAAACGTAGAGTTATACATTACAGAATTATATCTACATGAAGAAGATATGATGTTCAAATTGATAATGACCAGCTTCATTCTGCTGTGTGCTCTTTGTAATTGCGACATGTGTAGTAGTTGTTGTACTCCGTCTCAGTACGATCTAGAACCAATTCTTCACTTCATGATTCCCCACAACTAATCTTCGAGTTTTTGTCAGACTTATCTAACCGATTTCCCCATCACCTTCGTCGCGGCCACGTAGGCAGCCAGCATCCAGGCCTCTGGCTTACGCGGTGCGATCTCCAATGCGGCTAGGTCAGGGTGAGCCACAGCACGATCGACGTCACTTTCTCCGTAATCATGACGGATACCGATAGCGCTGGCATGCGGAATCCCGCTTGCGACTTTGCCAGCTGGTTCCTCTTCGCTCGTGTGCTCCACAATCACAGCATAAAGAACGTCCTCGAGTCGAGCATCTCCTGCTGCATCTTCACCTGCTTGTGGGCTGTACTTCACGGTCTTGGAGGTGATCCTCGTGAATCGCCATCCGAGGTGTCGTACTGCGGGTGCTCTGTCATCCGTTAGTGATGCTGTTTGGTCGATACAGAGCAGCACCGACCACTTGTAGCCTGGGAACCAGCTATCAACGGCCTGTGATTCTGGCACTTCGAGGGCGTACACAGAAGGAGCAACAAGCGTCCGCAAAAGTAACAACTTGAAGGGCAACTGAACGGTGGTCAAGTCTGGGGACTGCACGAAGTGATACACGGGAGCGCGGAAGGTTCCTGATATTGAAACAAAGATCATTTGGTCCTGGACAACATACATGAGTATCCAAGGCATTACACCAATCAAAGCCACAGCATCAGCTTCAGCATTTACATGTGTTCACCATATTATTTCTTTGTCATGGAAGTAGTTTTATATATGATGATTCAGATTCAAAACAAATTGTTCGAGCTTGTTGATGTGCCTCCAAACGGGGTCGCCAACACTGGTGCCGTCGCTCCATTTTGCGAGGGCGAGGCCTTCCATGAAGAGCCTTGTCTATCTTGCATCGACGCCAAAAATGCACTCATCACATCCATAGGACCAGGTGCCGTGTAGCGAATTTTGACTGGAACAACACTGCGGATCGTGTTCGCTTGCAGGGGTGCGCGTAGAGTCGTGATCACATTGCCTGGATGCAGCTCTGCGGAGGAAACGCAGGTGGCGCCCGTCGCCGCGCTCGTATCAACGGCAAGAGGACATTGACCATCCTCCGACGACGAGTCTTCTCCTCGTCCACGTCGCACGCTATGCGTATTTCCAGTGACAACGACCTCAGACAGTACACCGGAAGTTGTGAGCAGCAGCTGCGGTAACAAGGCCAAGAACGTGAACGAGGACGCTGCCCTTGATACGGACCACCCGGCAGGAGCTCGTCGTGAAAACACCATGTTGTTGATTCTGGATGGCGCTGTTGTAGTCAAACGATATCTTAATTTCAGAAGATAGGTACGAGTGCGTGATCCTCTAAGAGAAAGACGTATTCTGATCAATCTTGATAACTGGAAGTGGATTACGCGTCAAGTTGAATGTCAGGCTAGGATGTTAGAGTTAACTGTGACCACACAATACAGAGTAATTTTGATTTTCCAAATCCTATGTATATATAAGAGAAATGTGGAGGACGATGAAAATATTACTCTCCACATGAATTCGTTGTACTTACCCAGTCAACAACTCACGTAAAATTTAAAGCGTTACAAATAAAATGGTATCTGTATATAAGAGCCCAGGTCATGTTCACATTAGAGGGTGATGAAGAGGAGGGACGGTTGGAGGAAAATGAGTATCAGAGTTGCCTGTCGGAGTCGGCCGAAATCAAAATCATACTTACCATTTACATTTTTTAGTCTGTTGACGACTATGGCCACCGCAATCTCTCATTGATTCGCCGTCTATGAATTTGATTGCAGTCAGCTAAACTCGTCTGTGCACTAGCAAACTAACACATCATGGCATGGATCATGATCCTATCTGGTTCTCACTCTTTCTGATGTTAGCGACCGGCACTACCATTCGATCAGCATCATTGACGCGACAGACACCGATCATGACCGAATGCACCGCGAGTCCCGAAGGACGTGCTTGAGAGAGTGATATTGATCGTCTGTTTGCTTCAACATCAATCCATTTCGACTTGTTCTTGCAGTCTAAAATTTCATGGAGCATAACAAGCGTCGAAAGTAAAGTGTATCATCTACTTAGTTTCTGTTTCTCTTTCTTTTTGAGGTAAGAATATTAAGGTACCCTAACTACAGGTAGTACAGTTTTTATTCTAAAGACGTGTAATCAAATGACATCGAGACGCGCAATCTACGACGGGTACAGTAACTGTACAGCTATGCAGACAAACTCTAAAAACTCATCCAATGCAAAATTCCAACATTTACATTTGATTTGTTCCTTTTCTACAGCAAGCCGTGTCAAAACTTAGAAGTTTGTTGTCCCTTAGACAGCAGGGAGAAAACCTACATATCGTGACAAAAAGATCACATTAGACATACAATCCATCTTCGCGCTAGGTCTGTGATAATTCTCGATCTGCGAACAGGTTCAGCAAATGATGGTGGCCACACTTTTCAGCCAGTTTCTTGGCGGTCGTTCCGGTATCATCCGGAGAATCAACAGCGCCGCTGCGTAGCAGCAACTCCACGGAACTGGAATCGCCTCGCTGGCAGCAGTAATGTAGAGGCGTCCACTGTACAGAGTCTTTACGGTTGCAGTCTGCCGAAATGTTGGTGTTAGAAAACCTTAAAACTTTTGCGCAGCTTTACGTATAAAGCTAACGAAGCCGCCTCTTATTTGTTACAAACAAAATGGTGTGCATCACCTAACGAGCTGCTCAGCATCACTGTTCATCTTCTTCTACGGATGGCTGGATGAAAATTCTTCAAAGTAGTGACGTCCCTCCATACTGATAAGAAAATGCAGGACCAGGTGGTGGTTCGTTTTAATGTGAGCATTTCCCGCGACAAAATGCATCAAAGTTCGCAAACTGCTCGTCTCCGTGTCGTCGGTGATTAAGTTCTGGTTCGAACTTGTGCCGCCCAATAGTTCTAAGATCGGTAGCATGTCCTTGGCGTCCGCTATCCTGTCTGTTTTGCCGAGGACTAGTATCGCTGTGCTACCGTCTGAGCGTCTAGCTGCAAGATCGACGCCTTCTGCGATACGCATGAAAAAGAAAAGCTCACTTGTAGATCTAGATGCTCCGAGCATTCGGTTGCTTAAGGGGCTTAGCTTTAGGACTAGCATTTGGGGTTAGGTGGAAGTAGAAAATTTCCCAGTTTTTCTGCGACATTCTTTTTGGGTACTACGAGTGCAAAAAGGAGTGTCATAAGAAGGTATCGAATACAACTTGTGGACCCGCGATCACACGCCAGCATTAGGCATGTCCAACCCCAGTCCATGCTCTCGTGCACCGACAGCCTGCCTGTTTCGTGCAGCAACTTCAGACTATTCGAGTCCCCATGCTGGCAGGCAATATGAGCTGCTGTGCGTCCCTCCCAGTCCTGTGCTTCAATAACACTCTTATACGCGATCGCTCTTGAGGCTGATCCTGCCTCATCCATAGAAGCGTCTGGAGGAATATCTGGACAACGAGGAGAGGACGATTTGGAAGTACAACCTCAAGTAGAAGCAACAACGCCACGTCAAGTTCCGGCCGCGGCAGATTTCTTCTTATTTGTATGATCTTCTTCTCCGGTATTTCTTATGTAGCGGGCGGTACTATCGTATCCATCCTCTATAGAAAGAAGGTGTCCTAGAGAAAGTCATGAAGTTAAAGATTTAGCATTAGGTTTTGCGGAACTGGAAGATATAGGTACATCTTTTCAGTAGCACTTCGAGTATTTCTGGATTCCCGGCTGCGAGCATGAGCGGCGTCTGAAGCTTTTGGTCAACCGCATTGAGCAACGCATCGACTTCTGCGGCACCCCTCTCTGAGGCGGACTCTAGGAACCACTTGACCACCTCACAGCTGCCCTGACTGACTGCGGTCAAAAATGGTAAGCGCTCACTCTCATCTTCCAATTTTGGGTCCGCGCCGTTCCGTATCAAAAATTCGACGATGCAGACGCAGTCCGCACCTGTGCAAGCATAATGCAGCGCACTTCGTAGTCGCGTGTCCCTGTTCCGCAACAAGCTGCGCATCCGTTTCTGCCGCTTCTGCACAACTAACCACGCTTCCTGGTCCTCAATACCATCCGCAGACCCTGCCCCAGAAGAGCCGTTATTTTGTGACGTAGTAGGAGAAAGGTCTTCCTCGTCTCGTCGAGTCGATCTACTAGACGAACTAGAAGGCCGCGCACCTCCTGCTTTGTTTTTGCTAGAAGACGGACTAGAGCCCCCCGCAGTGCCGAAGTCAACGTTGACTCGGTTGAGAATATCGTCACTCAGCAATAGCTTCACTAGTTGCAGACTACCGGAAGCTGCCGCATGCATCAACGGCGTGACCTTTTCATTGTCGCTGTAGGTCAAGATTTTGGGACAGTTGTCCAGCAGCTGTTGCACTGTGGCTAAACAACACGTATGATCTTCTTCACCTTGATTTTGTTTTATTTGAATCTTCTTATGCGGATCCTTATCCAACTCCGGCATGCTCGCTGTCAAGAAAAAAAATCCAGTGTTGTTAAAGCGAAGATCCGCTGCCCTATGCAGTGCGGTCCGACCTCTTTGATCGCGTATTGTCGCGTCTGCCTTAGCTTCCAACAGAATCCTGCAAACCTCTGGCATAACTCGACGACACGCGAGATGTAACGCAGTTTCGATATTGTCATGCAAAGCGTTTATCTGACGTAGAATTTTGTTGGATGGGAAATAAAGATTGCAGAATTCATATCATCATGACTCGATCGACATCGAGTTGTAGTACTGGAAAAAGAGAATCTTCACCACAACATAGTGGAGATGGAGATCATGGACATGAATCATCAACTAAGTACATCAACATAACCTGATCCTAGCTACATCATATTCGTAAGCTGAAGCAGAGTGAAAGTGACTACCGGATTTGGACAGCCCTTTCGCTTCATGTATTCGATCAGGAAGACCAACTGCGTTTCCACTGCTTGGTACCAGGTCATTTTTCGGGCTCCCCATATAGCGCGGGTCGCTCCCTTCTGAACTAATAGTGCACCACAGCGCTCTGATCTAGTCTCGACCGCCACATCTAGCGGTGACTCCCCGTTGCGGTTGGCTAGTGTCTTTAGATCCTGCTACAATAGGGATTTTTCTCGAGCCGCTTTTTTAGCATGCCACATACTGCATAGGCATACAGTGTAGTTCTTTAGTTTTGTATTTGTTTTCTAGAACTTACCAGGAAATGTCTAGGTCTATAACGCAACTCTTTATTTTGTCTAGCTTCTTAAAATACCGCTCTAAATTTAGGTCTGCTTTTGCTGCAATAAGCACACTCGTGACTTCGGGAAGGTCATAGCGAACGGAAACATGCAGTGGTGCATCTCCCGCTAATATGCGCGTATCCTTGACGTCCGCACGCGTCACTGCGTCCAACTTGGCACCGCGGATGTCGCACAGCAGCTTGCATACCTCTGCAGTGCGCACTCTGTGGAGGGGCACGCACTTCCAGACGTCTAAAGCGTTAGCCATCTTTTGCAAGACTTCATTATCAACGGCGGCTCCTGTACTAGTAGAAGAGGCCTGAACGTGAGCAGCAACGTGCTTTAGCATCAATTCAACCGCGGCTGAGGACCCGGATTCGCTCGCGTGATGCAACGCTGTCATTCGACATCGGTCTGCGCAATTTTCTAGGGCATCTGGATTCGCCTGTAGCACTAGTTGCAAATAGGCAGCGAAACCGCGTCGGCAAGCCGCAAGCACCAAACTACTGTCTGGAGCAAACAGAGCGAAAAACTCCCGGTTCAATGGCAATCGCTGCGTGCCCAGAAAGGCCAATATATGCCGAATCGTTTCCACGGGTAGCGAATCCAAGCCCGCTTTTGGTGGAGGTAGAGGGATGGTGGGACCTTCACCATCTGCTTCATCTCCAGAAGACAGGTCAACATCGCCAGCTTCGTCCTCCGGCGACGTCGTCTGCACTCCACTCAGATCGACAGCACCGGTGTGCACTTCTTCGCCTTTCTTCTCCAACTGGAGAGCCGATTCGCCAGTGCCGACGGTGGGAACACCAACATGCGCTACGGCAGAAGATCCATTCTCCTCGTCTGGAGCCGTCTTAGTCGTCTGGCGACGCAAGCAGGAACACAACGCCTGACCCATGATCTTCGTCCTCGTACTAGAACTAGTACAAGCAGATGATATTGTTGTTGATACTAGTCATTGTCATAGTTCTTGTGGGGTCTAATGAAATGATCTATCTCTTCAGTTATCATTATGCGCAGAAAGATCTCGTTCTCGATCCCTTCCCGTACCTTAATAAGACCACATTGTCTCGGCGTTGATCTTTCGGCGTTCCTGATGTCACCTGTCCGAAGTCGCAGCGGGAAAGCTGAACATGGCAAATCAATCGAGTTGCTACTGCGGCCCTCCATTTGTGCCCAACCTCCATCCGCATGTCATGTAAAAATGATACCTCGTTTTACGTCCTCAGTAACGTTCTTGAGGCCTTCCCGCATCCATGGCGCAGTCTTTGCATACACACGAAAGAGCGATTGATCTAAGAGTCCGTCCACACTCTTTCTTTTCGAATTCAGTGGTTCTTGTACACCGTTGATTATAGACATTGCCGAAGGAGATCAAGATTTGCATGTGGTGACATCTTACCTCATTCATCATCAACTAACTCTTAGTCCACTTTTTTTTTACTTCGATCTAGTAAGTACATGTACAACCCCCATTATGCCACTACAGCCGCAGCCCAAACATTTTTTTACATCTACCGTGAGTGTGCCCTCAGGGCCATGCACCAAATGAATTTAAAATACAAGAATGGTGCGACTATAATAGTAAATGTCACTCGAATAACATCATCAAGACTAAGTGCATCTATGATCCAAATTGGTATTTTCGGTATAAACATGGATGTATCTATAATAATACAGGAGAACATTTCTCTTGAGTTTGATCTTGATGAATGTAAATGAATTGAATTTAAACGAATTAAAAACTAGAAGACAGCGTCGAAAGGCATCACCAGGAATGACCGGGTCGTGGCAGGCTGGTCTCAAAAAAATAGCAAAATACTTCAGGAAATGATAGTCAACGGAATGCTAGGTAGGTAAGAAAAGTATTATAAATATGTTGACTACACGTTCAGGATAGTGATGCTAGCAACATCTTCTCCCCTACCCGGACTGCTTCTTCAAATGCCTAACAAGCTTGCGCAAGCAATCAGTAACAATGAGTTGCGCAACGCGCATGTTTTCGATGTGTGATATTGAGTAAAATTTTTCTTACTCTAAATCTTGAGCTTTGGTTAATAAGAAGATGATGATGAAGCTACACTTTGTGAGACGGAGACCCACATTATCTGTAGCGCAAATAACGCCGAACGACGACCGCATCAAGCAAAATTACGCAATTCCAGCTGGCCCTATCTGCATAATGAGTGCGCGCGACTCGGTTTCCCTTTTCAGGAATCAAAATCTCGAAGAACCGAATCTCGTAGGCACGGAAACTACCTGAAGACCATGTTGCGGTCGCGGTGAGCCGACATACACTCTTTCATATTTCATTCCACCCGCGGTAGAAAGAGAGATCATGATCATCCAATTGACTTTCTACTTCCTAAGACAGTGGTCACTCAGCTAGATGAAAAGACTTGAAAAATATCAGTCCACCTCTTACCTCCAATTATTTCGCCGCAGCTACAGCAGCGCCACCAGCACCTGACGCTGCTCCACCTTTTTTGTTGCGCTTTCTTTTTTTGTTCTTCAACACTTGTTTTGACTTGCTTCGGCTGGCCGCCCCTCCGCCACCCGCTGCCACGTCTTCTGTATCCTCGTCGCCCTCGTCCCCTATTCCGAAGGAGGCCAAAAGAGGCAGCGGCGGCGTCGTTGGAGACGCACGCGGTCCGCACTGCGATTCCTTCGATGGTGTCGAATTCACATCTAAAAACACCTCATTTGCGTCCACGCCCACCACGTTCTTTTGCATTCCTCTAGCAGTGTCAGGGGCTGCTGCATCGCCTCCACCCCCTCCGAGTAGGTCGAAGACTTTATTCCCTAGAGACAGCAGTGACGTGGACGGCGTCACCGTAGCACTCGACGTGGTTGAGGATGGCGCTGCAGTCGTACACGCAGATGACGAGGCTGCTGTCGCGTTGATCTCATCTAGTTTCTTCAACTCCAAGTCGCCGGCGCCTAAACTTCGTCGTTTAGCTGCAATCCGTCTCCTCATACTCTTTGTCATAGTGGCTTTGCCCTCTACCTCATTTGCATCCCCTCGATCCGCTTCGCGCGCTGTCTGCGAATACGCCACGCGAGGTTCACACCCGTCATTGAGAGCACCATCTTTTGCATCATCTTCCTCAGCTTCGTCTAGCTGAAACTTCAGATTCTTCAGCGACAACACCGGGACCAATGGCTTGCTGCTCTTTTCACAAGGAGTCCCGGTTTCTCTTTCGGCACAAGTTTTCGAACTACTAGAGGATGCTGCCCTAGTATCCGGGCCAGGTGTGCCACCTAGAGGCGCCGCCGCCGCTGCAGCAGGGTTTTTCCTCTTCTTCCGTGGGCTAGCGATTGGTGGTCCTTTCATCGCAGAGGATGAACTCAAAGTGCCAGTGGTGCTACCACCTCCAGTATGAGCCCTTGCTGTTTTTGCGCCTGACGGACCTCCTCCTCCGGAGGCTCCTGCGCCGGATGAGCCGGCAGCTCGTGCGGTCGCTGCGCCGCTGCTGTCCTTCGAATTTCCTCGACTCTCAGTAGTCTCAGCACCTTTTATCAAGCCCCCTAGCGTCAATGGCGGGACAACGACTACTCGCGAATTACGTTTTTTTCCGCCTCCACCCGGGGCAGAAACTCCCTGCAGCTCTCCTCCTCCGCTACTGGAACTAGAACATGATGAGCCACCTGCCCCAACGCTAAACGGAAATTCGCTATTTGCACCTCTCGCTGTCCATTGCTGCACGCTGGCTTGCAATTTTGAGACCTCCTGTTGTAGCTTTGAGACTTCCGACTGCAATTTTGCTTCACTCTTCTCCTTCTCCTCTAGCAAGCCACGAAGATTCTTGATAGTCTTTTTCTGCGAACAAGTCTGCTGACTCATTAGATGGAGAAGAAAGTCGCAGAGGATCATGGACAATTGTTGAGCACCAATACCAAATTCCAAATCGGATCCTCGACTAGTGCGGCTAATGAATGCGTAAGAAGTATGTAGTCTTCCTTTATGTTCGTAAAGATAGAACAAGAAATTTTGGTTTACACGGAAGTGGAAATAAAATCAAAAAATTTAGAATGAACAAAAGCAAAACACATCATCAGAGAGAAATAGGAACTCGAGTCTTAACTCCAAATAGCGCAGATTATTTCGTTGCATCGTTTCGCTTTTTGCACGATCTTGGAGCTTCTTCTCTACTTGTTCGCGTCTTACTGCTTCGGAATCGGCCTTTTGACTCTTAGCCTCGACTTTTTCCTTGGTTTCTCGGAGCATGCTCTCCTGCTTTTCCAACCTCTGCTTGAATCTAGCGACTTCCCGCTCTTTTTCCCGGAAGTGAGCAGACTTTTCTCGCATCAAATCCCAGTTCTTTGACTGTTGCTCCGCGATAGCTTTCTCCAAAGCCGCGGTTTTACTGCGAAGCTCTTTCTGTTGTAGTGGGAGAAGTCAGAGATTCTTTGGTTTTCATTATAAATCTTAAAAGCAATCCAGTTATGATCTTTGCCAGATGATGGACTTGGACAGGAGCTGCATTACCTTTACGACAATCAATCATTCACTAGACTACGTCTGATACAACAAGAACATTTTTATCACTACATACTATTACTAGTACTGTGACTCTAGTACTTCTTGTACTTTCGCTAGAATAACTCAAGAACTACTTGTACTTATTGGTATTTCTCTGGAATATCATAATACCGCATCCTTTTCCTGCTCTTGTTTTGTGCAACGCAACTGTTGCAAGGCGTCTTGTTCGAGTAATCCGAGTTCTTCCGCGAGTTTTTTGTTTTCCTCGACCAAACCCGATATAAGCTCTTCATTCATCTGAATAGGTGAAGGAACTGATTCAGCTCAGCTGAAGTCAAGCAATGAGGAACTCAAGGTCTTTGTGAAAGCAAGTTGTGCTCCTGTGCTCCTGCTCGGTAATCATTTTTGTAGGAACTGACGATACGACTGATATGGTCAACACGACAGGTAGAATAACAATAAAGATGTGAAACAATAGGGTGAAACAATTAAATGGGTGAAGGACACGGAACGAAAGCATTTTTGTAAGCCTACTTCTAGTACGGGACGATAAATATACCTGTGTTTCCTCTTTGTATGTTGCATTTTCGAACTCGACCACGTCGAAAAGACGGGCGCGAGTCTCGGTCGCACTCAACGGAAACTCCCAGCTACTGCCCTTCCGAGCCTCCCTGGCTTCCGGTTCCTCGAACAGCGTTTCCAACATTCTTGATTTTCTCTCGATGCTAGTGCTACCTAACTAATTAAGGCATAGGCATGCAAGTAATAAATTAGTCCAGAGGCAAAAACAACTTGTAGAATTCTCACTATCACTCGACCGCACAATGATAGTAAGCTAATATTAGTGCTCGTGCTAGTGCTTGACTTTTTGTTTTTGTCAGTACATTACATGAGCTAGAAGTAGAACAATTTATCCTTCAGTAGTTGAAATACTAGGATGATCTTCATCTTATTTGGTGGAATTATGAAGAATGCATGGAACATCGAGGCGAGTCTTCGACATAGAAGCTTGTTTGACATAACCGTGATGACCTTTTTACAGATTTGTCAAGGAGAAATTTTTTCTCATTCTTTTGCTTTTCGATATTTCCGATGATGCTCGGAAGAGAGACGACTTTCCTACCAATGTGGTTTGCCAGGAGTAAATTCTTCCGATCGATGTTTCTGCAATGAATTGGAGCTTTCTCTTTTTGGTAAGAACGCTCAACAAACTAGTAAATACGATAAAGCGACGTTTCTCTCACACAATCCCGGCGCTAAGGTCTTTTGCAGACGTACTCGCCAACTTGGCGACGTTGTTGAAACAGTAGAGAAGACTAATCTACTCATTGGTTCTTTTGGGGTTTCTGTGCCTGATTAGTCTCTTGTCTTGTCGTGATTATTGAGTGACCATCTTCCGGCAAATGAGAGAGTGTACTCCCATCCGCGGCGCTTCCACTTGCTACAAAAGTCTCTTGTAAAATGATACTCAGAATACATACAATCGTCGGCAAGCTATGCGCGCTCGTACCTTTTTGAGAGTGTCATAAAAAGAATAACTACATCAAGATCAACGTTTGCGAGATTATATAAAATGTTGGAACAAGGAGGAGTCTAGATGCCACTGCAAATTTAGCGAATATTCATTGGTGCACTGTGCAAACAAAGCAGACTTGCTTCTGACATTTTTTGTTTTTGAAAACTTAGATGAAGATATTTTGAAGCGCCACTCCTGAACAACTCAACATAGTTGATCACTATCAACGTGTCACTTTGTTTCGAACTAAATTCCTCTGTCAGGAATCTGCCGACAACAGAAACTGAAAACAAGAGACAACAGTCATTAGCACTGTAAATATGAGGTGGAACTAGAAGTAGAAGGTGTCAACTAGGATAAACTTTTACTCACTGGACTCGGCACGACTGACAAAACTAAGACTGAAAAAATTTGCACGATCGAATGATGAGAGAGTTAGTTTTAGTTAGGAATATTCGATCGAAAAGCAAATTTCTCACTCTTGTTCAACGTGAACTGTACGTACTCGAATAGCAAATTTCTCACTCTTGTTCAACGTGAACTGTACGTACATTTCATGCTCAATCAATCTGCTGATTAGAGGAACTGCTTCTGCTTGTACTTGTTTACCGATTACAAATTTATCAACATCGTTACAACTCTAAAAAACACGACAACTTATGTGCATAAGATCTAGCACTTGCACGCTGCTAAATTGCTCTAGAAAAACTTGTTCCAAGTGGGAATCCCATCGAAATATGAAGTAAAATATACCGACTAGCATGCGCACCATAGAGTTAGGAATTATGATGGTGTACAAAAGTTCCAAATTTTCTTCCTCGACAACACTAAGGCTAAATAGCTACTTACTTCCAAAAAAGACTAGAAGGGCAGGGAGACATCTTCTACTGCATATACATCTCTTGTTCTTTTGATTATGACAGATCAAGTTTGATCTACGGGAGCATTACTATTAGGAATTGGATGATCGGCCTCAGGATTTTCAGCCTCATCCGGCTCCGGCTCACCCGCTCCCGCCGAGCGCGCAGTCGGTGGTGGCTCACAAGCCGGCTCCTCGTCTGGGACTGTCCCGCTCACATCGTTGGGCCTATCCGCATCAATAGGTTGGTCTCCGGCTTCGCCTTGCAGCTGGGTATTGTTAGTAGACCCTGTCACTGGATTTACATCGTTGGTGCCACGAGGCTCTGTTCCTGTTATCGCAGGCGCAATGCCGATTGTCGGTATTATTCCTCCACCATCTCCCGCTGTTGCCGGATTTACTTCAGATCCCGGCGCCCCCTCAGCTGCACCAGATGATGTGAGCACCAGTGTCGGGCTCTCCTTCTTAGTGATTTCCTCACCTGCGTCGGGACTGCTAGTTGCCCGTTTGTGTAACTGCTCATCTTTCCCCGCACTACCTCCTGGTGATGGCGCTACTGTTTTGTTCTCTTCCACTCCTGATCTTTCGTCCGTGGATGTACTAGCTGCTGTTATACCAGCAAGCATGTTCACTTTTTGTAGCATGTCAGCCGCGGCTGCGGAATTGGGTTCGTCTAGGCCTGGTGATGCACCCCGTGCCATCATAGATGCACCACAAGGCGATGGGGGTGGCGGTTTTCTGTCGTCCCCTCCAGTCGTCATCTTTGATGTACTGCGGGAAGGAGAAGCTGAGGTTCCTAAGAGATTGCCATCACCTCCTAGAAATTGTATCATAGGACGAGGACGAGTGGAAGTGTTATCTGATACTCCTGAAGCCGTTCCGTTCTGCTCGTCTAGTACAGAAGGAGCTATTATTCCAGGTACAACGATCTTCGGTACTACCGAGTGCTGGTCTACTTCCGGTAGTTCTGCTACGGCATCTAGATCTACTTCCTGTGACGGTCTATTAGAGTTCGGTACGACTTCGATGAGTTGCTTCTGTTTACTTCTGGACCTGAGCATATTCATCTGGTCCGAGCCCCCACCTGCAGATATGCTCATTCTTTGCATGGTGGTACTCGCTGTTCCACCTCCCACACCCCCACCGCCGCCACTATTGCGACCGTGTTGATGCCCCCCTAGCCCCGATGCGTAAAATTCTGCGCTCGATATGATGCTGGTACGACTGCTCCTCCGGTGATTGTGCGACATCCCACTCGACGCACTCAGCAGCTTATCCAAATTCAAAACGCCAGCGATTTTTTCCAAGCTCCCTCGTCTGTGTAACGTATGTTGCTGGTCACCTCCAGCAGAAGACACATTAACAGATATGCTTTGGCGCGTTGCCCCGCCTAGATGTGCACTTTGGGTGAGGCTCTTCCCCTGTTGCTCGAAGCTTCCTCTTCTGCTCGCAGCGCTCCCCCGCCGGCTGGAGACGCTGCCACGTCTGCTGGACAAGCTACCGCGTCGGCTTTCGCGGCTGCCGCGTCGCTGTGCTGAGAGCGATACTGCTAAGTGTTGTGTACCAGTGCTAGCGGCCTTTCCTACGCCTAATTGGCCTGGCGAAGACGACGTCGCGCCACCTCCACCACCTCTACCATCGCCTGCAGGCGAGCCAGCCGGAGAAGATGCTGCAGCAAGGGCTGGCGGATAGATGCTGCCCATCAAACTCAGGCACTGCTTCTGGGTCTCCGCCACCTGCGCTAACTGGTTCTCTAGAACCAGTACTCGCGCCGTAACTCGCAGCAGCATGGACTGTGTCGAGTCCGCGTTATTCTGCTGCGCAGCCGCGGCAGGGTTGAGTCCTGCGGTATTGCCGAAACTGAGCCACGGCATCTTTTGTACTCCACCTCTAGCGAGACCGCCTCCACCACCCATTGGCTTCCCGAATCCACCTTTTCCCCCTCCCCCGAACCCAACGCCACCTCCGAGAGGAGGACCTCCTGCCGCGTCACCTCCTCCTGATCCGAAATTGTGTCCAGGCATATTCCCTGTCTGCATAAACTGCTGATGATCCGGTTGGTGCATACCACCGGGGATGCCGCTGGCAAAATTGTTACCAGTTACAGCTCCTCCACCTCCTGGACCTTGAAATGCTAAGCCCGCAGACGATGCCACGTTACCGGTGTCCACTTTCAAATGGTCCTTTTTTCGCTTGTTTGCGCTTTTTGACCGAAGAATTCCGTTTGTCAGTATACCGCCTCCACCACTTGCTCCGGTACTACTTGCATTACTAGAACCTAGACCGTTACCTCCGCCTGCGTTCCCGCCTGACGCGCCCGCTCCGCCATCTGCGAAACCGTGGATTGAATTCGATGGACCGATCTGCCCTGAGAACCCATCATCGATATTCCGCTTACTTTCAAGTGTCTGACTTTGCCGACCTAACATCGCACTACCAGTTGCTGATTGCCGCAACGCGTCTACCTGAGGGTTACTCAGAAGAGTACAAGTACCAGATGAAGATGATCAGGGCCTAAAAACGCTACGCACCGCAGAAAAATCATGAAAGATTCACAAGTGTCCAAGTAGTTCAAGTCATCATCATCAAGACCTCGGTAAAGAGCCAAAAACTTCATGCAATACACTTCCTGCTGTTGTCCCGGCCGCCGCACTCGCAGAAGACTTGCCCGTCAGTACTCCCAGCTTACTGCTTTTTACGGGACTGCCAGGCACTGCAGATTTCGAAAACTCGATGTTTCCTCCATGATTTGTAGATACAATTGGCTCGTCTCTTACACGTGACCGGTCCCGTCCAAAGAAACTCGTCAACATTCCTCTTGCTGCGCCAGCTGGCGATACATTCTGACCTGCTACTGCCGAAGACGCAGTCGCTGGGTTTGAGCCAGACACTGGTGCGCACTATGAAGAATAACAAGATTGCACAACCACAAGAACTCTCATATTATGATTGATGAATCAAAGAACAGTATCAGCAACAGATGGTGATGGCCACCATGTTGCCTCTAAAGCACTTCTTTACAAAACAAGGAAAGACAATGAGATAACCACCTCGTACAGCAGAAGACGGCGCGCTCCCACCAACGATGGCCGCACCTGAAGCCCCGATCCCGACCGAATGCGCCTTACCCACGCCCATCAGAGCAGGAGGCCCTCCAACCGTCGAAGCCCGCGAGGCACCCTCACTGCTACGGGGTATTGGTCCACCCGAAGCCATGGCTGCGAGCGCGCTCGCGCGTGGCGCGCCGCCCGATCGTCGTCCAGCTTTAATACTGCCGAGACCTAAACTGCTAGTGACTCCGCCATCCAGCATATCTGTGGAACGCGCTCGCCGAAGCGTGCCTTTATCCACTACTATGTTTCGTCCAAGCAGTTCTTCATCGTCTTGCCCCGCCATGGACACCATCGAGCTCCCGCGCCGGATCGCAGCTTTCCCGACATTGACCACTACAGCTCCGATCTGCGACACTAATCTGTTGCCACTCTGAGACGCCAAATGAAGACAATGTATGACCGCTGAATAGAGAAACACGTAGCACGCTGCAGTCCATCTTCGTTGTCTAGACTACGTCGATGAACTTCAAGCCTGTTCTTGTAGTCCTATATGAAATATTATATGTTCCAATTTATATCTCGCTATTTTTTCTCTCCTCAACCTCATGAAAGTTGTTGATGATGTGCGAATTCCACGTCAAACACTTCTCATAATGATCAGAGTCACGGCGCTTGTCACGTGAGTTCCTTCTATCTCCCGAGCCCCGCCGACTTTTCCGTGAGGACGATTTCCGTGTCGAGGCACGAGAAACGCAACTCTCAATCGATGCGCCGCGCCGTATTGAATTCGAAGAGGATGGGCCTGGACGCGTCACTACAGGGCTAACACTCGCACCGCCACCTGCCTCCTCGCCTCGAGACTTTATTCCTGTCGTGGTTTCTTCTCCAAGAAGCGTGCCAGGCAAGTCCTTCTCGTCCTGATCGCTTCGAGCCAGAATACCTGCACCACTAGTACCCGTCTCTGCCTGCTCATTAGTTGTACTAGTAGTCGCTGGCTTGTTCCCCGATTCTACTTTTGGTAGGAAATTTTCTCTTTCAGTCTGTTGATCTCCGTGAGAGTCCGCTCGTTCTTTACTCGTTGATGCCGACGATCCTCCGCTGCTAATAATGCTAACGGTTCCACCACCGCCACTACCTTGTTGCTGATGCTCGTCTCTTTTTGCATCAGTACCTTTGTTCTGGTTCTGCTGAGGTGGATCATTATCTTTGCTCTGATTACTCGTCCACGCGGTCGGCATCATAGTGTCTACAATGGTTTTCCGTGTCGTTTTTGTCGTCCCGCCGGCCGAACTTTGCTTAATTACCCACTCAAAAATGCTCTTCCTCGCACCGGACGAGCTCCCGCTTCCTCTATTCGACGACGCCCCACGTCCACTTGACGACTCTTTATGCTGATTAGAACAATATAATAAGGGCCTGTAACAACATCCTCACTCCTGTAGATCAAGTTCAAATTTGAATCTATCTACATCATTCATTGTCAGTGAAAAAATAATAACTCGACAAAACAAAAAAGCTCAGGCCATACTGTTCGTCGATGAGGATAAGAGACTTCCTCCTCTTTTCGATGGTGCTGCGTCACGGGCGTCCTCGTCGGTCTCGCCACTACTACGTGAAGACGAGACGCTAGATCCGAAACCGCTACTGCTGCTGCTATCGTCGTTCGACCCTGATGCGTCAGAAGAGGCACTACTTCCCGCTTCTTCGTCCGAGTCGACCTCCTCTATCACTCCAAGCGAGTCTCTGTCTCCACGATCGTACTCCCAGTCGACGATATCTGTGATCTCTGGGAAAATCACGCACACAAATTCTTGGTAGGAGATACTGCCAGTGCCGTTCGTATCGAAGTGGTTGAAAAGCTTTCGCGTCTTGCCTATCGGTGCAAAAAAATGAAACGCCTCCAGCATGCGCTTGAATTCGTAGAAGTCGATCTCCCCCGAACCGTCCTCATCCACTTCATCAAAAACCTAGCATTTTCGTGTTGAGCTTGAGTCTAGAGCATTTGCATCATATTTGAAGACACGACAATTGAAGTTCGCAAAAAAGACCTCCGACATGAAGCAACGACTTCGAATTGTCATGCACGATCTCAGTCTGGGTAGATAGAAACAAAACTACTTGTATTCACTTTGCACCTCCCGCAAGTCGTCCGTTGTGTAGCCCTGCTGTCGCATCCGACTTCGCACCTTTTCCACTAGGACTATGCGATCTTGGTCGAACCAAGTCTGGGAAAAGCACGTACCTACAATCGCAATAGGCATCGACATGAAAATCACACCCAAATACATCCACAGAACCGCGATTGCCTGTGCTGGCGCCGACTGTGCTGCTGTACCATACACTGGGGAAACATCGATCGAAATCGAAACGACCTGGGAAAAGAGTGAGAAGCCGTATAACTTGAAGCAGTTTCCAAATTGACATGGGCGTCGTCACGTCGAAGTCAATGGATTGAAACTCATTCATAATTCTGGACTCAGGGGCGTGTTGCTCAAGCCAGATCGCCACGACGCGAATACTATTGAGCAATCAAAAATATAAGTGTAATACCATAATGTAGTGAAATGCGTCCATCCAGCTTGATATTGCGAGCGGGGAGTAGCCGTTTACAGCCGACACCCAGTCGAAAGCCATGATAAGGCTCGCGCCAGCGACTCCCATTAGCAGCAAGAAGAAAACTGGAATCAACAAGGCGCTCATACTGTTCCGCAACGCCATCCGCAGCAGATACCAGCCTGGAAAATACCTACACAGCTTCACAAGCCAAAAAACCGAACCGAAAACAGAGAAATAGCGGAGACCGGACAAGGCACGATCCAGTTGTAGGGTATTATTGATCCAGAAGGGAAGCACAGCCAGCATATCGAAGATGTTTGAACTGTGGTGGTGAGTTTACGTGGTGAGTACGAAAATTATGAAGACACACAACGAGCAAATCTTTTCAAAATGGATTCTAATATCTAAATTGATTTTCAATGTTTGGGCATCAAACACGTATAATTTTAAATAATACAAAATGCCATATCTGAATTTTGATTTTCAAATCCAAATCTAAGAATTTTTGATTTTATCTCGTTTTATTCCAATTCATTTCCTGGCAGCCCAAACTGAAATTTATGAGATTTACCAGGGGACATACGCACTAATTAGCAGGATTTTACATGATCATAACACAGCGTACATCTATAGAAACGAATAAAAATTATGTGCAGACCAAAATTTTTGGTCAAGAGTATGCATCTGAATCCGTTTCTCTAGCTCTAAGTAATTCATGAAAACAAAACATTTACTCCAAATTTCTAAAGAAACTGATTTGTTTCCAAAATTAAAGTCAACTATTGAAACCAAAATTTTTGATTTTATCTCTTATCTAATCAATTCATTTCCTGGTGAACTCCTTTCAACTATTCGACTTGGTACAATCAAAAGAAATTTCAATTCACTGATCCAATAAGCAAATTTCAACTCAATCTGTTTAGCCTTGCGTACCAGTGTTGATTCATGTGATAGATTTGCTCATACGCATACTATCTGTTATGAAATAATGAACCTATTTTGTGTAGCACACATGCACAATAACAAAATGTGTATGACAGTACATCTGATGGACGAACTTCTTCTTCACTGGAGCGACGAGGAACCGGATGATCGTTTCCAACGTGAAAAGCAAATTGACTCCGAAGGTGAAGTAGTATCGCCGGTCACCGAATGCAGGTGTGTTATAGAAGGCTCCGGACAATATTAGAAAGACAGTCACAGCAGGCGCGCTGCTTGTCATCAAACAACGAAGTACTTTCTTTGAGTAGTTCATTTATCCTCCTCAACAACATGTTTCAACCAGATTTACTGTCGCCAACAACAAGGTGTCCGCCGTAAGTATGGATCATACTCCTGACTCCCGACAGCCGTGTAAAAGCCACAGAATGTCATTCCGATCATGACTAGAGAGTAGAGCGTGGAAAGGCCACTAAGGAAAGGCTCCTCCAGAAACAGCCGAAGTTAAAGGTTGAAACATTTCATTTTTAACTCGCAATGTTTATGTTATGGGAAAGGCGCATGTAGAAATGAGACGTTTCAACCCTTAACAAAGCAGCAGCTTCTTCTTTGCCAGCCATGCACGAATGCTGTTCGGATCTTCGGTCTGCACCAAGTGCACTTCATTCACCACGTCATGCAGATTGTCTAAAACTTAGAGGAGATGTGGTTGTCAGAGGGCCGTAGGTCATGCAGGTTGTCTAAAACTTAGATGAGTTACTTAAATGGTTGTCAGAAGACTGCTCTACCTTCGTTTCTCGGCAAAAGGGTAGTACTTATAAAGATCGAAGAGCAGATAGATCGAACATCGGTAGTATGTCGCTCCGTGAAATAATGAAGAGCGAGAAACGAATTACAAAAACAACTTGTAGTTGCTGAATAGCTCCATAAAAAACGTTGCCTCCATGATGGAAGATTTTTTCCAGCTGCGTATGGGATGTCGCACGAGCTGGAAGCGCATGGTGACCTCCACCACCGCCGCCACCGCCAGCACCCTCTGAATGATATGGTTATGGTGGGTAAACGAAGAAATCGGTTTGCATAATCTCTAAAGAGCATGGGATCAAACAAGGAGTACGCAAATGTAAGTATGCGTCATCATCAAAAACTGTTACTTAATCATCAAAGAAAGTGAGAACTTATAACAGAATTGCATCAAGAGCAATTTCAAGTCGATTATACGTTTATCTCCCCTAGCACCGGAGCTACTTTCTAAGAAATTCTTTAGCAGGGTGTTGTTTTCGTGAACGTCGTCCCATATTCGCGACCTGCTCATACCCCTTGTGATCTCCTTTCCATCAGCGCCTGTACGCATTCCGATGTTGCTATCGTTTTTAGAGTTGAACATATCCCTAATCTGGTAACCTGGTCCCTACCTGTAACATTCAACCTACTTGCTTCGAGAATTTTGCGAACATGATATCAGATACTTACTGCAAGAAAACGCGTCTGCCGACTGACTCTGAGGCCTTAACATCCCTTGTCCCGTTCAACGACTCTCGATCGAACGCCACTGAAGCTCGCCGACTACTCGGATTATCCACATCTAGTGTGCCTTGACGCGAAAGCTGCGGTCGCAGAAAAGATCGTCGCTCTGTTGTGAAAAGTACTCAGTCACTTGATATTTGTCGCAAATCTTGTAGCTGATCCTGATGTACTTACATCAGAGTTTTTGCAGGTTCTTCATCTTGCCAGCGTTAGTCAGGATATCGACATCCTCATATCAAAGCCCAAAAAGTAGACTAAGACCAACATATTTATAAGAAGTAAGTACGTTGATGTTCCATATTGCCTCTCTCTATAAGCTCGCTCTCAGGCCGAGTCATAGACCGCCTCGCGCGACGCGCTATGTTTGGTGGCGGCGTAGGATGGGGTGGATCGCCACCTCCTCCCAACGCAGACGCGAGAAGGGTCGGAGCGGCGCTCAATGGCCCGCAGCCGGTCGTAGTCGTAGGCCCGCTCTTGCGACGAGATATGAAAGGGGCACTCACGGCAATCCGTCTGTATTCTCTTCGAAGAAGGTGGCCGCGTGGAGATAAAGTGGGTACGACTAGTACGAACTGCCGCCAAGTTTTTCTTTCTAAATTCCGAGCGGTCTATTGCTATTGGGATGTAAATGCAAGAGCCATAACAAAGCCCCCTCCTCCTGTAGTATTTGGACTCGCATGCGAAGATGATGTCGTGGGTTCTAGTCCGATGGTCGTGTGACTCTGCATCAGCAACGCGCCAGAGCTGTCGCGTGGCCTCGTAAGTCGGCGCGCAGGTGATAGCGACCCTCCAACGGGATCGAGCGCATTCTTGTGATCGGAAGAATCTCCGCCAAGCACGCCAGCTGAGCTGCGGAGCGTTCCCTCACCGCCCTCCACGAGGACCATAGTAGTCGAGATCCGAGTCCTAGCTGCTCCTTTTCTCCACGACCAACAGGTCTACTTACGCAGACAGCTACACTTTTCGTTTCTACAGGGTCTACGCGGCACATTTAGCGCACGCTGTTACCATCATGTTGCAGCCGAGGATCTTGAGGGACCGGCTGCTTTCCTTGTCCTCGTCAACCGTGTTTTCTTTGATCAGCAAAACATGACTGCGGCTGGAGTCATATTAAGGTGAGCCTAGGACTTTTCAAAGTCAGTATTTCTAAGGAGTAAAACTGTATGGAGGACTTCCATCAAGTGTCTGCAGCTGCGCGGCAAATTTCGTGAAGTGGTACCTTCTAAGTTTTAAGGGTTTAGTTGTGGGTTGTTTTGAGAAAGTATGGAGACATATATGAATTCGAAGAAACGACTATACTAGACAAAGTGACTGAAACGAAAGCGAGACTTTTTTCGTCCAAGGCTCGCGTAGCTATGTATACGACGTAAGGAAAAGGCTGTTACCGCATGGCACATGCATCTTCAAAAATAATGGTCATCAAAGATGGAATGAGTGGTCGGAGAATTTTGGAGGCGTTACTTCTCGGGGTAAGCACTTACATCGATCTAGGACATCATATTCATAGTGAGAGGCTTTTGTCTTGTCAACTGTTTCTTAAACGTGCGACTCACCGGTGCTGCGCTTGCGCTGGCAGGTGTCTGTGTTGCGCATGTGATTGAACAGCACGACAAGATTCGTCCCCGGCGAGGCGTGATCATGTGCTTACTCTACTTATCGTCCTTTTGACATGTTGTACTACAACTGACAAAGGTCCTCGTGTCCAAATACTTTGCAGGAATTCAGGATTGATTCATGGGCATGAGTTGGATTTTCGGCCGCAATCGGTCTTGTAGTTCAGAAATAAATTACTCTTAGTAACTGCCAATATGGAAGTAGAAGAAGATCTCGTCGATTTACACTTTCTGGAATTTTTCTTGTAGTTGTAGTTCATTAAGTAGTATTCAATTGTTCAAGGTCTCTCAGTTAGCTCCTTTTGTTCTTTATCTCACCAAATAAAATATACAGTTCGACGTTGTAGGGGCAGGGAAACCACCTGCCCGTAAAATCTTCATGTAATAAATCTAGATGTTCAACATCATGTGCTCGATCAACGACAAAATGTAGCGGGTGATCTTCATCCTACGTCTTGTCATGATAGTCAACAACATGAAAAAGCATTCTCTATTATGGCTGTCACGATACTTACACGACTAGGACACTTTTGCAGCACAGGAGTCAAGGTCAACCATGTCTATCTGGCAGCACAGGAGTCAACCAGGTAATCTACCGCGTCGCTGCTGAAGGAACCCAGCCGCCGTGTAATCGCTCTGCCTCAGACAGTCCCATGGTATGCATGGGTAGTCCTAGACTCGCTGCCATTACAGCTGCTGTTGGCGGAAGCTTGGAATAGACATTTTAGAGCTTGGAGAAATCCATCGCACGGAGCATTCTGGTGCCCATTATCCCTTGAAAAAGAGGACTAAGATGCTGGCTAAGATGTATTTCTTGAAGCCTTAAACATTAGGCACTGGCTCCAAAGTGTTTCTATGGTCCCAAGCTGGAATCAAAGGTGCCTGCGGGATCGCAGCAGGATTGTGTGTCTCGTTACACAGCGTAGGCACAACACCGACGCCGCAGCGTAACCCAAGGTAATAGTCGTTCGAAGGATCGTTGCCTTTTAGTGTTAGAAGTGGTGCGTTATTTTCTTTTGGAAAAAAATAGTTTCACTGTCATTGATAAATGTAGAATCTTCAATGTATCGCTAACGCTAGGAACGACCACTGTATTAATCTAAATGACTACGTCGTTGTATTTTCTTACGCACGACAAGTGGTCATCAATGCTCACCACACAGAGTGGACGTGGACTCGACGAAGTTAGAAGAAGTACCGACTCTGAAGTCCAGGTAGTCGCAGCATCTTGTCATTCCCGCGCGAGAGGTATTGCGGCACGTGATTGGATTGATGTCGAACCTATCGTTGTGAAATAGGTCTGGGCAAAATCGGTCCGCGTATTTAATGCCGGGAAAGGCGAGCTCCCATTGCTGTGCACTAACGTTGAAGAAATACCGCTCACTAGGACCGCCCCAGATACGTTCTAGCTCGGTCACCCGAATATTAGAGATCATCTCAGGGTCAGGAGCAACATGAAAGAAACCTACTTTCTGAGCGTTGTTCGCCTTCGCTGCAATTCTTCTTACAGCCACAGCTTACATCAATGTGAATACGTGACGCGGAAGCCAGCGAAAAGAAATGAATCAGAATCAGAGACCGCGCGAGGCTTAAGGTAGAACGACGGTCGGGGATCGAACTTGTAAACCGAACTGTTCGTGAAGAGGAAAAAATGGTAATAATGAGGATCGACGGTTCGGTTCGCCTCCAGAATCCGGTCCATGTGAAACCGCAGTTCACCTGTTCATTTTAGCAACGCGATGAAGATGCTCGTAGAATGCTGTACATCAACGAAACGACCTCTGTGTCGGTTTCTTGATGAACGCGTATCGTATCTATCATACCACTTGTCCAATGGAAAGGTCGTGTGCAGGCTGCGGCTGCACTAGATGGAGAAGCTGTCCTTCTAACTCTACTAAGGGAAGGATAGCAACACACAAGCAAGTACAACTAGTCCAAGTAGTACCATGATAGACTTTGTAGAAGGGCTCTTCTTGGATGTAGCTCTTCACGCCAGGTTGATACATACGGCAATTTGGTGCTTCACAAGATGCGTTGCGCTGAGCAAAGGTGTAGGGATTGTGCAGTGACTCTAGGGGTGGTGGTATCGCTTGCGCTTGAAAGCTAACGACGACTCGGTCTGTGCTTGGAAGACTGACATAGTAGTGGCGCACCACGTAATCCATGTACAGGACAAGCCGGATCGAGGTATGAAGGAGACGGAACATGTAGATAGGTAGAGAGCTGTAGTGACGAGATCTGAACGAACTTTTCAATGAGAAAACGCTTGACACACCAGAACCCGCACCCGTGTGCACGCTTTCAGATTAGCATTAGCTTGAGTCCTCATCTGCGGCTAGTAGGAGTCCAGAAACTTACCCTGGACTTGGTGGAGATACATTCATCAGAATCAATAGCTAGAAAAAACAAAGTCATAAACAGCATTTGGTGCAAGTTTCTGCATTAAGTAATGGCTGCTCGGCCAAGCCACGCCTTCCCAGCCGTTGCCAGTACCGATTCCGGGAATACCCCAAAATGAGTACGGATGTCCGAAACCCCCTTGTGTGCTCGTTTGATCTACGTCAAACCTGTGATGCTCGTGTTTATGGTTATAGCGAGCAGTTTGAAGTTGCGATTCTTGTATAACTTCTAGGTAAAAGGAGGTACATACTACAACTACAGTGCAGCTAAATAAACATTCATAACATGATACTTGCCCACATTTAATGCACATGTTGATCCCTGTACCAGTCTGTAGTATCTTCACTGAGATTTAAGTACCCAGTCTGCGTCGGCATTTTGGTGTGTGTTCCGCCAAAATTTTTGACCCACGTAGCGAAATGGAAGGCACCGCAGAACTCCATGGCGCGAATTAAACCAGGTGTCACATTCCATTCCCAGGCATCTGTAGAAACTACAGCTACGAAGTGGCTTTGGTCCAGTTTACGAATGTCGCTCGCCATCGCGTTCGAGTCACCAGGATGGTTAAACGTGTTGTAAGTTTTCAACCTTGTTGACGAGGGTCATCAAGAAATAAATTTTAAGTACTAGTACGGAAACCAAACTCATTAAGTATATGTAAAAGACGAAGTACTCGCTACTTCGGCAAGCGATGAAAGTTCTAGTAGTTACAGGAGCTGCTGCCTCCGTTCTCTTCTATAAGCGTCGTTCATTCTCTATAATCTTCAAATGCCAAAAAAACGAAAAAAAAATACCATATGAGTTGCATATTGAGTCTCGAGAAGACCGCAAGTACTAGGCCCTTTTCATCGCGGCGTCGGTAGAGTTGCACACTATCGACTTCGATAATTGTGTCATCCATGTTGTGGACTGTTGCACCCTGCAGAAATACCCCAAACCTCTCTCGTATAGGGTCGTAGTTCGTATGCACCGGAGTTAGACGACAGAAGCAAGTACTAGTACTACTTGTGGGTTTGTTGTACTAGCTGCCTAAGCACGTCAACGTGGAGTCTTCATCGAACAATTAATATACCCACCTCCCTGCTGCACCTCCACGCCACTTGTAGGAAAGTATCTTGATCACGATCTCACCAGTCTTAACATCTGAGGAACTGACCACGGACTCTCCGTTTCCTGCTTCAGTTTTATGTTGTAACCAATCGTCTTGACACGGTATTCGTAGGGGTGTCCAGGTAGCAGTCCAGTAGACTCAAACGCCTTTCCAGGCCCTTCATACACAGCAGTCCAGGGAGAAAAACCCACAGTGTTTATCGTATCGTTGTACCTGTTGTAAACGTAGTTGTGAATCGTGTGAGTGCGGGACAGCTAGAGCACAGGAGTTGAATCTGACGACGGCCCATCTTCTAAGTAGCCTGCGCGTCATCTTCTAGTCCATGATGATGGGAATCTACTCGGCAATCTGCCTAAGATTTCCCTGACGAATTCGACCCGCTTAGCTAGCTTGTTGCTGGATTGTCAGCGTTTTCCCGGATTTTCCTGTTGGTCCTGATGTAGAACGACGATGGTCAGGCTTTTGCTTTCCTATTTGTGACCAGAGGCTTCCATCTACTCCATAATTGCGGTTATTTCAGCGGCTGCAGTTAAATACATTTTACTGATCAACAAGATCATGGCATCTTCCTCTGATTATAAATGACAATGAGTACCATGTGCTACTTTCCTGTCCACGATTTCGGAGGTCGATGTTCATTGAGCCGATCGCATTGGGATACCTCTGCTGCAAAACGGATCGCAAGATCGTACAATGCGGGTTCCAACCGGTGGTCCAAGTGACGAGAATGCTGTCTTTCGTTCCTCGTAGTGGTTCCCACGGCAACATCAGCGGTCGAACCCACGTTTTCTCGGGGTCCACATGGAAGTATGCGGCCTCGGTGGAGGGGAAACACACATTCACAAGTACGAAAAGGTGCATCAAAAAAATCAGAGCCATACTTTTGTTCTTGTGCTTCATGGCGGAAGACGAAGACGATGTTGAGCTTGAGGGTTTCGGTATTGAACAACAACCAAAGGTCCCCGTTGTATTGGCTCTGTCGTTCACGCTACACCGGTCTTCCCCCCATCGTGTTTCGCCATCCCCACCAGGCTTTTCTATTCTATCTGGGTGCTCCTGCTTCCACAGAAGAATAGATTCGCGTATTCTGTTCCGCCATTTCCATGTGTAGCATAACGTTGCCAAACGTTGAGGTACCACTTGTCTGCCGAGCGCACGTCTTCGAAAGCTGAACGAGTCCTCGGTCCTCCTCACCTCCTGCTCCAGCCATGATCCCTCTGTCCTTCCGTTAGACCCATCCTCGCTGCAAGAGGTGGCTATCCTCTTGTCTGCTAGAAATCTGGTCGTAGTTCGCCTTGTTCGCCTTGGTGCCTGAGTAGAATTGCCGATGCGCGACCTTGACCGTTCTCGTTCATGTTGCGCCAATACCCGTAAACCGCTTTCGTCAAAGTCCGCCTCGGGAGAATCAACCCCGTACACGTCCTCTGGCTGGTATGGAGATGGTGATGGCTCTGCACGCCGCGATCGTGGCCTGTTTTCCATCCCTGCATTCATTCCATATTTTTTTCCAGAGCTGTCACGGGAAAAGGCATTGTCTTGCACTCGCGTCCGCTTTCTTCTACCGCGCCGCTGGCGTCCACAGCACGGCGGTCTAGCAGCAGATCTGCACGGCCTAGAGCACGGAAAAACATCGCGCGTTCTTGCTGTAGGCGTATCCTCGGGATCGTTTTCTAGTGCATATAGAATGGAACCAGCCTCGTCCCCGTCATCGATGGTCGTCCCCCAAGGACCCCCAAAATGCTCAGTAGCTACCTCGTCTCGTTCGTCGTCATGCTCAGAAAGATCCGAAGACATAGAATGGTTGTCGTAAAAATCGACAGCAGAAGCTCCGTCAAAATTCCCATTTTTCGGCGTCTCGGACCCTCGGTGAGCATGAGGCGGGCGGCGCTTCCGCGGTTTCCGCACCCCGCCCACACGAAGGATGCTGCGCATGTTCGAGGACATGCGTTTCTTACTTTAACAACATCAGCACCGAAGATACGCTAACTGCTAATCAATGAAGATGATTTTTCTTTCTCTTTCTGTTTCGACATCCTCGATACCGATGGTTGGCACCGTTGCCATCTGTCCACAAGATCGATCGGGAGGTTTTTCAACTACAGCAGTACTTTTTCTTTGTATATCTTCCTACAATTCTACCTCTAAAAGTCCTTGATCTAGTTGGTTTTTAAGTAAGTACGGGATCATCTGGAAGTATCTGCTCTACAACTCAGTCTCATACTCAGTAACTAGTAGTACTGGGAGTAGTGTCTCTTTCAATCTCATCCTTTTTTGATCTTTCTCATCCTGTACTCAACAACATGTCTCACTCAACACGCGCTCAACGATGTAACAAACTTGTTCGCGGCACGGCATTCTTGTCAATGCGTACCCTGAGTAGGTACTCCGTCGCTCAGCATGGTTGTAGGTTATACTCTATTCAAATAGTTTCCGATTCCTGTAACGCCATGACGAAGATCATGGCACACCTGTGTCAGACTTTGTTCCTCTCCGTAATCTGCATCCATCTTCAGCAGGTGACGCAAAGAATCGCATGCTTGCTGGTTTCGATTTGCTTTATTTCATCTTTGGTGGGTTACTAGGTGCTCATGTTTATTATACGTGGACATGTTCAAAGTTAGAATCTCCTAAGAAGGTCCATTAGTTGAGGAAGATAGAACATCCAGATCGTAATTTTCTAACACCTGCAACATACTGAGTCGCCCAAGTGCTGCTGCGGCACTTCCGCTCGCGATCCCGATATCGGCTAAAAAACGACTCTCTGCTGCATCTGTGTTCGAAGACAGCGTACTCGCTACAGGGGCTAGCGAATCCAGTACTGCCGCACTCGTTCCGCTCAGAGAGTTCGCACCAAAGGCAGTATAGGTGAAAGGCTGTTGTTGACGGACTCCCGTGTGGGCAACGTAATCATCTGGTCTTCCTTGTAGTTGTGCCTGCGTTCTACCAGATGAAATCGAATCTTCAGGATCAAAGCCAGACCTAGGCACACCACTAGCAGGCCCAAAACTCCCACCTTCTGTACCTCCAGCAGGAGTTCTAAAAGATCTTGAAGTAGAACTCGATATTGACTGATAAAAGGGCGTCGTGAGAGCGGCGCTGCGTGACACTATACCGCCCCCAACCCCATCCATGCCAAGTTGATGTGGACGAGTGGATGTGCCATCTTCGTCCGTTTCTAACGAGAGGCCTTTGTAAGGCAGCAAGATATCGTCATCGGGGAGCACCTCTGAACCCCACTCGTCATCCAGGAAATCGATCAAGTCCAGTCTCCACTGATGAGTGTGACAATACACCGAATCAGAGAGGTGAAACTGCGACATGTAGTCTTTAGTCTTGTTGTTCAACGGTTAAGAGCAGTTGTTGGTCCGTTTTCGAGTTCTTGTTGTTCTTGTTTTCTAGTATAAAATAAATGTTCGAGTTCGTTGTAGTTTCGAGAAGAAAACGGAAAAATTAACTAGATAGATACGGACACAGACACTGAGATTGTTGGTAAACAGTCACACAAGTAGAATGCAGCCGCTGATTCAGAACGGGCATGATTCTTTTCACATACACAACGATCGCGCTTTTTCTCGTGTGGCCCCATACTGATCTGTCGAACAGAAGCGTGCCACCTTTTGCTAGCTACGTTATGATATCTGTCACGTAGTAATATGAACGCCTTGAGCAAGTTCTATCGTTTGATCTTTCAAGTTTTATCGCCGTCTTGGCGGTCCCTCCCGACAATGTATGTGATGCAGCTGATGTTGCTGGTAAAGTCAGGTAATACGTAAAAATACAGTCATCCTAGTTCTTTTTCCATGAGGAGCTTGTTGTTGCTCCCATTTTCAATTGAGGTAGATTGGTGCTATTTGTGGTCATATGCATCCACATGGAGTTGGAGTCTCGTATTCAATGATAAAAAAATCCATGATGAAGTTGTGCATTTTCAGCAATTTTCTTTGAAATCATTAAGATTATCCAGGACGAGAGAAGATGCGTCCCAATACATGCAATGAATTTCCTTGTTCAATAGGTTTATTCAAGCGACAAGGTGACCGTGTTTACTTCAACATTAATGAGACTGCTATGAGGCTCGTTGATGTTGCAAAAAACTACTCGTACAAGGCTCCTACCCGAAGATTCATTAGGTGTAGTCGTTCATGTCACGACAGTCATCAAACAAACAACCTCATGGAGAGGAAACAAATTAATTATTGAAGGATGGCTGTGGTGCTCCTGCCTCTCGAAACTTTTTTAGATCATTAGATATCGATAGCCCCTACTTCCATTGGTGGAGAGCGAAGCAGTCAAAGTCTTGAAAAGCAAAAGTGTCGAAGGAGTAACCGACGATTTTGCCTTTATTCAGGAGAAAGATGTCATTATAACGATAGTTGTTGTAATCAATGAATTGCCAAAAGAGAAAATGCTCCTACTGTGAAGACGAAGAGCATTTCTACTCGCTTTCTACTAGTAAAATAGAAACCATAAAAATGAGAAGTTGTTACAAACAGTGTTTACTTATTCAGTCTACTTAAACTGATTCAACCGCATCCACATCCAGCTGCTCCGCCTGCTTGGCCACGTCCTCCTCCCGCATTTCCGCCACCAGCATTTCCGCTGCCATCATCATCCAGATTTATTTGTATACGATCCCGGACCTCGCCCGCACCCTTTGCGGCTGCCTGTTGTTTCCTAGAAACCATCTCTGGCACGGTTCTCGCTAGCTCCTCGATGTATATGAAAGAAGAAAAATGTTTAATGTTATCTGCGTCAAAGTTTTAAGTTACGAAGAGGAGAAAAAAAATATCATCCACGAAAAAAAATATTATCATCGAGGAAGATCTGAGTCAAAGTCGGAGACGGAGGGACCATTTATGTAGTAGTACTACATCTACTTCTTTTGTCCATAAAGAGTGACCGGACTCCTGCGCCGGACTTCGCACTGGTTTCTGCGTAGAGAAGACCTTCTTCTCTAGCGTAATCCAGTGGCCGCTTACCAACGTCACTCCGCAGATCGATCTTGTTTGCCGCTAGTGCGATGACAAGATACTCTGTTGAAGTTGAGTCGGGGGTAATTATAAGCGCTGCATCACATCAGCAGGTAAGACAAGACTATACATAGAAAAGAATCCATGAATTCACTACAATAATAACTCGATCTACCCAAGGTAAGCATGGAAACACTATAAATGGACAAACTCCGTTGCTCCTGCTCATCTTGATCTTATGCTGCAGCCTACCAAAGAAATCATATATACATGAGGCATTTTCAGTACAGTACCTGAATCTGCCACGTTCTGCCTTAATTCTTCCACCCAGTCTTGTGCCTTTTCAAATGTCCCCTCTTGTGAGACGTCAAACACTACTATTGCGCATGCCGCTCCTCTGTAGTACATAGGCGCTAGTGAGCGAAACCTTTCCTGCCCGGCGGTGTCCCAAATCTCGAACTTGACCTGAAGAGTTGGAATCATGAAGATCTTGAAATACGATGCGCAGAATGACGAGAGACATAGGACAAAAACTAGTAAAGCATGACATCGTTGACTGTGACTTGATGAAAGACAACTCGTCAGGCAAGCTGATATATGACGTGCGAAGACAACTGATCAATTTAACCATAACCATAACCATAACAAACCCTAGTACCGTTTTCCCGTCGTCTGTCTGGATCACCTGAGCGCTAAAGGCTGCACCCACAGTTGCTTCTGAGTTGTCACTAAATCGGTTGTTTACAAAGCGTGTCACAAGCGAGGACTTCCCGACTGACGCGTCGCCGAGTAATACCACCTTGTATCCTGGCACGTGACCAGTTGAGGAGCTCGATGAGCCGGTTGCCATTCTATTTCTCCGTGTTTATAATGGCCTTTTTCAATGCTGGAGCAAATTCTAGAACTACTTACATCACCGTGGACGATCGTCGGAGCTTCTCACGGTTCGTTGTTCACTTATAGCTCGACTTTCCCAGAATTTACTGTGAGCTTGGTCGTACTTATACTCTCTCGTCTAGTCTTCATCAAGTTAGTATTCCTTTCTTTTCTGATTCAGATTTTGCGGGTTGCTCTTCTCACGGAAATCTTTTTTGACACATTCGTTTGGTTTTTTCGTCTTTTACCGCTTCCACAATATGAGACGTGCGTCCTCTCTGGAGGCGCCTGCAGCAACAGGGCGAACACGTCTATTTTTCAGTTGTCTCGCGTTCCTGCCTGAACCCTCTTACAGGTAGTTCAAATCCTCCTCAGTCTGTCACTTTGTACTAGTTCTTTACCGGAACTTCAAGCTCCACAACGAGCGAACTATGGTATCTCAATACACTGTTCGCGGTTCACCAATCAACAATGGGACACTCAGTCGTTCAAACTGTTCACCGCTATTCATGAGAGAGAATAACTCGGCTCCTATACTACCGGGTCTACTTTGGAATATCTCATTCTACTCACTCACAGTCACATGTAGAGCTCTCGCTGCTCTAAGCCAGATCTTCACACTTTTTTTCAAGCCATAGCAGTGACTGAGATATTTCTATGTGTAGGTCGGCGACGCGGGCACGGCGTATCATGGTTAAAAAAAACCTTTCGACTACAATTGTTACTTTGAGGTGAAACTACTGAGGGCTAGGAATGCAATTCGATCTCTGTTGATCTTGTGGATGTCATGCTAATCTTATGTAGATAGCTGCGCGTTGTGCCACTTTTTCTATGCCGTTAGTCGACCCCCTTTATCGTCTAGCCTTCTCCGAGCAATAACTAGGAGGAGGAGCAAGGATGACCAACTACAAAGGTGTGAATCATGACATTTTTAAAACGTCTGCTTTTTGTAAGAAGTTGCTAATGCCGACATGCCAGCAACTCCTGCACACGACTACTATCAGCATCACGAAAGCACTCTCTCAGGCCTATCAACAATGAGTATGATTATGAGAGCTTCTACAATGTTTTGAAGTCCTCTACTGCTCCTGACTTCATCAGCAGCCTCCTCCAAAGACCTTGCAACTTGCACTTGCTTGCCTAGGAACAACCTCGAGGACTTGCTTTAGGCACAGTGAGTCTTGCGTCATTTCTTCAGGTCAGATGCGTAGCGGCGAAAGGCTGGCTCTGGGTCATAGTGTCGAAATACCCGATAATCTAGTGTTTCTTGTCTGCCGCGTACCAAGTTTTGGAAGTCTTGTTCGGGTTCTTCTTGAATCGTTATTGTGCTGGCGGATAAATTTGGTGATTGTGGTGGTTTGTCGAGTTCGGGTTGTGTGTCGACTTCGACGTCGGCAAGTATGTCTTGAGCTAACAACTCCATGAGGAAGGGAGCCAGTTTGATTCCCGCCGGACCGAAACCGCCAGCAATATAGAGATTTTGTAGACCCTGCACACCCTTCAATTCGCCAACCATAGGGCGGCCGTACATTGCGAAAGGCTGCCAACCGTGCCAACCTGGTGGTGCCTCGTCGGCTGCATTTAGCGCTTGTAGAGGCTGATCTCCTACTTTTAGTTCTTGTTCCGGAGGACAAGATGGTGAAAATGCTCTCTGTCGTTCTGATTGTGTTTTAAGCAGGGGCAAACTGAGATCGAAAAAGTGTTTCTGAATATATGCGCTCGCTTCCGCTGCATACCTCGGAGCCTCGTGGTCCGTAAAAGGAGAGAGGTTATTCGCGTGAGCACTTCCAACACGATCGCTTCCTCGTCCAGCACTGCAGCTGCTCTTCTTCGCGAACATTCCTCGGCGTGCGCAGCTTGCAGCGGGCTCACGGGTGGCGCCAATGAGCAAAGATGAATTGTTCTGTTCGTCGTTGGGAATGAACTTCCCATAAGCATGGGGGACAAGGTCGTTGCCCCAACCAGTCACGGAACATTTCTCCGGCACACCCCTGTTGACGTCCAGACTACTGCGCACCCGGTCCCAGTAATAGAAAGACTCTGCCGAAAAGAAACTGAAGGGGCGACACTCGTTTTCAGGTGTAGACCACAAAGAAGTTTTACTTGGTATAGTCGGTGTTGGGAGTTGAAAAACGCGACCGAGTACCGGGACGATTGGGACTGGCACGCGGACCGGGGGTAGAGGCATATTGTTGAAAATGCGGGAAATTCCTGCTGAAAGAACGTCCGAAATCCCACAGCCGTTCGCAAGTACAAGTTTTTTCGCGCGTACGACCACGCGTCGACGCGTAAGCGTATCGTCCTTTCGTATTTGCGTCTTCTCATCTCGTGTCGTCTCGTCAGCGAAGTGTGGTCGTTGTGCACCTGCTTCAGTCGAAGAATGCGCCAAAAGGAGGGGTGGCAACCGAGATGTCGGACCTTCGAGTAGTAACTGATAAAAACAATCCCCTCTTCTTCTACCTGAAGATGTTGACTGCTTATCGTCTTGACGAAGCTTTGGAAGAGCAGAAAGCCATCCACTTTCACCTTGCACGATACACTGCTTCAGTGCTACCACAGAGACGCCTTCGCAGAGCCTGAAGCTAGGGATGAGCTCAAGCTGGTCCACAACTGCCGCTACAACCGCCGAAGGATCGATCATCCCGCCATTCGGTGCGTAAATGGCTAATTCCGGCACTTGAACGCCGTTTGCAAGATGTGTGAAATATTGTTGGAAGCGAGGGCTCTTCCTGTCTGTCTCTCCATCGGGATGATTAGCAGTTCCAATTCCATCTTCTCTACTGCCATGATCAGCAGAGTAACGCCACAGCGCATGTGTACTAGGCCTCTTGCGGGGTCGCGTACCGTGATAAGTATAGTTTTGGGTGGGAACAGCTTTCGTAGGAAACATTTTGTTTCGCACGGCCTTTTCGCCATCTAGCAATTCCACTAGATAGCCGCGCTTTTTGAAGGTATTGTGGAGGTCGCGGACGTACGCTTGGGCTCGCAGATGATCACGCGGTGCGCACAGGTATGCGCCGTTTCGGTACCAGCCGAATAGCGTCTCTCCTGCTTGGATCATTTGTTCACGACACGGATTTCCATTTTGGTTTCTAAGAGAAGGACTTGGACGTGTACTTGTTGAGATCGAAGAAGATAAAGATGAAGATATTCCATCCTCATCATCGCCATTTCTTCTACGCAGGTCAACCGTATCGCTCAAAAGCTGGTCAAAAATGCACAAAGAGCCAAATTGGACGTACTGGTCTGGGTCTTCCAGGATCGTGGAGACCGGTTCGTAGATCAGGTGCCGTGAAAAGAGAGGAAAAAGTGTCCCCATGGAAAGGCCCGTTGCACCGGCACCGGGAGATTCCCGCTCAACTAAGAGGATTTTCAGGTTTTGATCGCCAAAACGTGCTAAATGATAGGCGAGGAAACAGCCTGCGATGCCCCCACCAACGATGGCGACGTCGAACTCTTCTGCATTTTCGTCTTGGTCTTCTCTCGCACCAATCGAAAAAGTGGACTCTTTATTCGACATCAAGGGGGTCACAGCGGAGGTAGCTGATGAACAGTTGGACGATGAACTTGAAGATATGCTTCTCGGCTTTCTGCCTCCGTCCTTAAGCAGGAGATCTTTCGGCGAGTCGAGGTAATCGTCTTCTTGTTTGTAAAGGTTTTGCGCAAGTAGTTGAGAGGTCTTCCTCGACAACTTAGAGGTTTTATAATCCTGTCCCGCTTTATCTCTTAAGTCACCGTCAGGATAAGACTGCGTCTTAATGCCGATCGTGTTTTCGTCCGACTGTTGAACAAAAACCCTTTCGCGTCTTCGTGGGTCAAGCCTATCTTTGTGGAATGCTGACGCAACCTCTTCTTGACTCAACCTGAATAAAGGAAATGGTACACCACGCCGTGAGCGAGCATCTTCTTTTTGTAACATCCACGACGTCGCCAGCTCGCTTCTAGATGCAACATTAAGGTCTTGGTCGTTTCGCAGCTTCCCCCTGCCATACAGCGACGTCCTTGCCTCGCTTCTACTTGTTGGAGATAGCGTCTGCTGCTCGATTTCATGTCGCAGACGGGCAACAGCAGGACCTATTTGCCACAAGGCTAACAACTGATGGTGGGGAGTACTCATCTTCGTGAAGTAGATTGTAAAAGTAAGTACAAGTTTTAGTACTAGATAAGAGTAGAGGTACTAGGTGACATTGCATGAACAAGACCAAGACCTACTTAAGTAAATTATAGAACTAGCAGATTTCAATGAGCATGCGGTGGCACGAAAAGAGAATGGGAAAGGAGAAGAACAACAAATTGATGTCCGATCATGTAACATACTACAAGATGCCTGGTGACCACTAGATATTGACTAAAGTTGAATCCTCGCACGCAGACCGCCGATCATGCGCGTTACAGCCACAAGGACAAAGACCGAGTTCAAGATAGAAAATCAGAATTGCCAAAACAGGGATACCATACGTGTTGTGCGCAAATACGAAAGATGGCCAAAGAAAAAACTTTTTGTGTTTTCAAAAAAAGATTACTTACGATGGATCAGGCTTCGGAACAGGCTAGAGATTGAATAGAATGGGAAGATGATCATGGGACGGGAAGAGGGCAAAACCGTATCTCCACTGAACGCTACCGTAATGTTTGACAATGACATGATCCGAAACAACAGCAATTGAGCAAATTGTTCTTGCACAACAGATATCTTTCGGTTGTATTCTTCGTCATCGAAGATAGATACGAGGACCATGAGACGGCATCGCTATCGCTCGGCAACACGCTTCGCTCGAAATTTGGTTGACAGTTCTCGTCCATTCTGACGCAAATTGCAAAATGCACTATTCTTAGGTTTCCACAACTTTGATTCTCACTGGAACATCTCGTGTCATTTCGTGTCATTGCAGGGAACACACTAGCACTGATCTTGGTCTAACTCTACTGAAGAACAATCTTCCCCACATATATCACGACAAACAAGGAAATCATGAAAATACAAGATCGAGTCAAATCAATACATAGCCTTGAGATCAAATTGCTATAGGTTGATTTTATGGCAGGCTGAAACTGAATGAGTCCTG
Source organism: Amoebophrya sp. A25 (assembly GCA_905178165.1). NCBI lineage: Eukaryota > Dinophyceae > Syndiniales > Amoebophryaceae > Amoebophrya > Amoebophrya sp. A25. The sequence goes on along the minus strand of CAJINU010000016.1, from coordinate 1,368,906 downwards.
ATTTCATGTTTCGTGGAAAAAAAACGCTGTAACAATCACAATTACTTAGATTGTGTTGGAAAAAACTTCAAATTATCCTCTGAGTCTGTGCAACTTATCATTTTCTTCATTACATTTTTTCACAATTTTCCTGAATCTGAATCCGATATGTGTCATGTACTTACAACTTACTACTTCTACAAGTAGAACCAACCTCAAGAAGCTCAACATAAGGTTTTTACTTTCGCATCTCAGACATGTTCTTGAGATGACGAAGGGCCTCACTCAGCTTCGTGTGCTCCAAGGCATGATGGTCTACCTTCTGCGGGGCCATCGAAGCTGCAGCCTTCTTCGCCTGTTGGGGTGCGGCGGCATGTACACTGGAAGAATGGGCGACTTTGTTCAGAACCTGGTGGTCGTAGACTTAGAAGCTTCTACAACATCTAGTTTCACTTTCACTTTGGGTAAGTCGAGTTTTATTGAAGATCTTGATCTTCTTGACAGGAGCCTAGTAAATAACCGTTTTCAGTAGAAAAGCTGACTACATGAATTTAGTCTAGGACTGAAGTAAGTAAAAAAGTCAGCAAAAAGTGCCTCCGAACAAGGGAATCAAAACTTTTTTGAAGCAAAACAAAATCAAAAAGTCCTTAATGTTTCTCAGACGCAACAACATGCTTGACTTCTCCACCTGCCTTCGCGCTGTCAATGGCCGAGTTCATATTCGCCATAGCGGATGTTGTTGCTGTGGTGATCTTCTTCGCGTTCTTGTCTACTGCAGCCGTGGCAAATTTCTCTGCAATACGCGACTTGATAGCAGCAACTTTAGCGGCAACAGCGACCTTGGCATCCGTAGCCTAAGGTGTTGTGGGTGTAGTAGTTGTTGTCTTTGCCGGAAGATGTTAATCAATGTTCATATAGTTTTTTGACAGGGTGTAGTTCATCCTCATCATTGCTTGATATTACGGAACCAACTCACTGATCGTAGTTCCTGTACTTTTTATAAGAGATAGACCGAGGATGAGGAAGACCAAAGGGTTGACATTCTTTACAACATAATTAACGATGCCTATATCTAAACTTGCAAAATTAGATTTAGAGTTGTCTCCAATTATACTTTTTCCTTCTTTGCAACAGTGGTGGTTGCTTTCTCGTGCTTCAGCAGGTCGGTGGTGGTTTTGGAGACACTATTTGGCGGCTGAGCTGCGTGCTTCGTCGGTGTGTTCGTCATATGCTCTGTGTTCTTATTCGATAACGCCTTCTTCGTCTTCTTGATGCTCTTATTCTTGATGTTAGCCGCAGCGCTTCGCAGCTTCTGCGCTGCAGTCGTGTGCTTCATCTTCTCCTGTTTAGCCGACGAGGCGGACTTCACGTTCACCTTGCCTTGCTTGCTGTTCATCGGAGTGGTCGTCTCAGTCTTCCTCATCACTGTGTTCTCCTTTTGGGTCTTTTTGCTGCCACTACTAGCACCCTTCGTCTTCTCCTGGACGTTGTGCAAGGCGACGACAACATCACTCTTTGCCAGAAAACCCTGTTCTCCTTCAGCAGGCCCAGCAGCCATGTCGCTCATCATGTCTGCCATCTTGTGGCTCACGCGGCGCTTCTGGACCAATGGCTTCATGCTGTGCAGTGTCGGGAGCGTATCGTGATGGGCTCTGGGTGCTGCCTTGCGGGCGGTGTTTACTACTGAGGTTGCACGATGCGACGCAGCAACGTTGCGGTGCTTGGCGGACGACTGGGCGGTGGCACCTGGAAATATTATCAAGTATCAATCTGCCCGGCAAACACTGAAGAGAGACTATTTCAAGTTCCAAACCTGATTGAGAGAAGAGCCGAATATTCTGTTTCTCTTTCCTCCACGTACGCCTTACGCAGTACAAGTACAACGAGTACGGAGAAAGTACGGTTATCGAACACATATACAAGCACCCTAAAAACTAAGTAGGACTACCGCTCGTTTTCTTGTCCGACGCCGACTGCTTCGAGGATGTCGTAGCAGACGTCGATGTCCACAAGGAGCGGACCTCATTGAAAAACCCTGAGAGGTACTTTTCCGCGCCAGCGACAAAGCCATGCATTCCGGCACTAGCTGATGACGTCGTGTCCTTCTCATTCGAGGAGGATGGCATATTGTTGGCCTGCATATGGGACTCCGAGTGGTTCTCGGCGATGTCCACAGCAACATGCGTCCTTGCACTCTCTGCCTTCGCGAGAATGTCCGCATTGTTGGTGGACTCCTTAATGACGGCAGCAGTCTCCGGCTTCTTCGATTGTTCCGTCTTCTTGTTGCTATTGTTCTTGCCCTTCGTGGAAGTTGGATTTGCCTTTTTCCTTGCAACAACAGCTGCTTCGTACTTCTTCAGGTTCTTCGCCTCATTTCATTAGAGCAGGATCTGTCGTCTTCGCTAGAAATCATTGACGTGCCATCATTCTACTTGCATCCTCGGGGTACTTGTATGATTTCCTCAGTGCAGCTTTAAACTTTTCGTTTTTCAATACTTGCTGTGCTATCGGAAAAAGTATGATTTCTGTGTAAACTTTTCATGGGCATAGCCATAAAGTTCTTGCTCCTCGATCTTTTTCTTCATCGCGGCTTCTTCGGCTTTTTTTTCTTCTTCTTTCTTTAAAGCGGCCTCGTGGCGCGCCTCTTCCGCTGCCTCTTTTTCGTGCTCTGCTGCCTCCTCCGCCGCGCGCTTCTCCTCCGCGGCGCGCTTCTCGGCCGCGGCGCGCTTCTCGGACGCTGCGCGTGCAGCCGCTTCGGCTGCAATCGCGGCAGCCTTCTTCTGCTCAGCGAGACCCAGAATAGTTCTTCCCCAGTAGGCGGTACAGAATTCTTCACCAGCCTTGCTCTCGCGGTTGGACTCGTTGTCGTCGGAAAGGTAACCTTCAATGAAAATGAATTGCAACTCACTGTACTAGACTCTGGTACGGATACAATCTACGGAGGATCATGGCTTTCACGAGGACTAGAATGTCTTTCACTACAAAAAGAGGAAGAAGGGCGTTAACAAGTGCATCGTGAATGTACCAATCAGAATGAACAACGCCTCAAAAAACATTGCCAGTACCCAGTAAGGTCGTAGCGAAATTGCTGCAGAAAGTGTTGTCGTGGCCGCTCACTGCACAGACCTCTCCGAAGTAGGTCTGCATGCGGTCTTTGTCGCCGTCTGAAGCAGCGACCAAAGCTGACACCAGGTCGCCACACGAGGTGACCATCTTCGATTTAGCAATTTCTGGCGACCCTTCTCCGTCCATAGCATAGCCGACCCACTCATTTTCCGTCTCCGACAAAAGTTCGGAGACGCGCTCTGGCGACAAAGTGCTTTTCTGCAGAAATTCATGCGCTCCGCGCGTTCCGGCCACAAGGTGGATTACACCTCCAGTGGCCAAGGAAAAAGACGGCAAAGAAACGACACGCATTTTCAAACGGAAGGTTTTTTGGATCTTTTAAAGACGTCCTCACGACTTTAATGAAAACGAAATGAGACTTCGAGAGACTGACACTTCTAGAAGACGGGGAGCATGAGATGAAAATGACAGCAGAGAAGTGGGTTTCATCTATATCTCTTAGTATATTGAAAGTAAGTACGAGTGCGTTCACTGATTGTTCCCACAAGAGCAGCAGAGTAGCATAATCCAACTTCCGCGACCAAAGACAAGACAAACTCACATCATGACTGGTACTGGTGCCATCGAGGCCAGGAGCTGAACACGGAGAGACATCAAGGTTCGGGACCACGAGGAATGGTGCCGGCGTCCAAAATTTTCTTGTAGTATTTTTTTGTCCATCATCATGTTCTTGATGTCACGATAATCTCGGCTAGGTATGTAAAAGTGAAATTCTGCTTTGGTTCCGCAATGGGGCCATTGATATGAAAATAAACAAAAACTAAAACATATCAAGCCAACATGACCTTTGATACATGACTTAGCTATAGCTTTGATAGTTAGATATTTCTAGCTCCCGAGGAGCAGAAAAATGGATCTACGTAATTGTATGCATCAAGTCTGTGTTGTTCATGCATTTTCATGTATACACTTTTTCATTAATTTTCCACAAGTACCACAACGTAGACACTCACAATATATAACAACAAGTCGTGGCGGCATCGGGGCGCTGCTTGCAGGAAGAAGTTAGGCATTCTTGTTGTATCGCGGTATTTTTTAAGCACCTTTAGAGCTACTACGAAGAGGAGAAAATCACGTCCCAACTCTTCTTGGTTGCTGATCGTACTTGCCTACCCCCATACCTGCGATCGTCCGACCTTGCCACGCGTGACTGCTTGGTCTCTTAGGGGGAGTTAATGTATTACTCACAAATCCGTAAAACGATATGGGGCTATCCTGCATGTGAGGCAAATCGGAAAAATATCCCATCCGGTTCTGAGAGAGTATTAACTTTGTTCGGAGCACTAGAGCTAGACTAACCGAGTAAAAACAGAACAATAAACGAAGGTACAGTACAACTACACAAGCTTATTACTAAAAAGTCAAGTACTGGGTTATTTCACGTCATTTACCGGACTTCCTTCTTCAAGCTAGACACGGATCTTCGACCAGCAGAACGCAACACTTCATCAAGAGCAGCATCCATAGGGTATCTCTAAGGCAGAGTAATTTATATTGACAACTTAGATATTAGAACAAGGTACAAAATTACTCAAGACGCGTAAAAAAGAAGGAGAACTATGAAAGTAAGATGAATAGTATAATAAAACAATAAAAATAGTAAAAACAAGAAAGAGCAGCCTCAGTGTGTGTGGTCGTACATGCGTGTGATGGTGATTCTGTATCATGAATGCATTTCAATTACACAATAAGTAGTATTAAGTGCCGGACGGAAAAGAAAGAACTAACTACAACAACATGATGTAGTTACATATTTACACAATAGACGTGCTGTGCACGGACTTGATCATAGAGTTGTTCACGATTTCATTATCGGGTCATTCACTAAAATGATTAGACGCTGACGCACTCGTAGCAACTAGTACTAGTAGAAAAACAGCATAGCGTCAACGACAAGTCGTCGTTGTTTTTCCCTGAACCAACTTCTAGTTCTATCGTCCGAAGTATGCAGGCAGTGTCTACGACTTCAATACGTCAACGCTCTCTTCCTTGTTATGTATTTATATAAATATAATCTTTCATGTATTCCATCGTCTTCTTCATTTTTTTTTTTTGTATGCCGAGACCGCCGGAAGGGTGATCCCAGTTTTTACCAGTTCGCAAACCGGCGGCAGGTGGAGTCCGGTTACCTCCTTATATCAATGTGCACTAATTGCCTACGAACCCGCCGATTTTAAACTGATGAACCCATTCATCTTCATGCACCAATCTATAATTGTGTACGTTACGTCGAGTACAAACTACGGCTTTTCTACTATTTCTTGGAAGTAGCGTCAGCAGCAGCAGCGGCAGCAGCAAGCTCCAAATTGTGATAGGAAGCATAGTCTTTGCTGATTTCGTAACCTCCGCGCACCGCAATGCGCAGGAATACTCTGGCCCTCTGCACGTGGCGTTGGAAGCTCCGTTTCATATGCAAAAAGCGACTTGAAACATTAGAGGTGTCTATCAAGTTCAAGGCATCAAGAGGATCACATTTGAACTTGAAGTTCGTGGTGTTAGGTGGGTACATAAGTAGCTTTTCTTGAAGACCACTTGTTCGATCATCTTTGTTGAAGTCTAAAAATGTGAACTGTTACTTACTGAACTGGAGGAGGAGGACTCCAACATCAAGATGAACAACAACAATGAATGAATCTGCATTTTTCTTCTACAAAAACTAGAATAGCCTTAAGAGTTTCATCATCCTGTACTGTGGCCAACCGCAGCATGCGGCGAGTGGTTGATTCGCTTAGACCAACACATAGTAGGTAGGACGAGTCCAGGTCTGTCTGGTCGTTCTCTTCTCGATTTCGACAGACATTCGACGAAGCTTTATCTGCATCAGATGGCAAATAATGATATCCACCGGCATAGTGATGATGAAGATCTTCTGCTTGCTCTTCGTCAACAACATGATTTCCAGCAGTATGTCTCGTACTGGCGCTGCCCGTAGCAAGCGATGTGCTTCCTTGTTGTGAGGTTGCTGACGTTTTTGCAGACTGCTCCGCATCGGCGTCGGCAGCCTCGTGGAAACCGTTAAGAACGATGCCGCCGTGTGTTGATATACTTGCCTGTCCTCGTGGATTTAGATCTGTTGTACCCGAAATATTTTTGGTTGGGGCTCTGCGTGATGACTGTTCCGAGGACGACGCTGCAGAGGAGTACAGAAGAGAAAAGGCTGCCCCGTCTCTTGCGCTACTACTAGGCTTTCTCGTAAGTGTGATTTTTCTTGTGACACATCGAGGAAAGGATAAAGAAGGCGCAAAGGAAAGCAGAAGTAGAGCACAGCAACATACTACGCAGCAACAAGATCAGGCCAAAGCTGAAGGCCAAAGAAAGCACTAAGCCCGTTCGTGTGCCCCGTAGTCGCTTGGGGGGCCGAGACGGAAACATCGACGCCAACGCAGAAGCAGGAGGAGGAGCTGGGCACATTCTGGAGCAAGAAGCCGCGACTGTGCTTAGGGATCAGCAAGAAGGACAAGAAAACAACAGAGGAGGCCCCGGCGACACTGAACCAGAAACGACTAGCGGCACGACTGAAGTCCATGAGGCTGAGATACTGGGGGCACGACGTAACATATCCGGAAGAGCGATGGGTGAGAAGAATGCCAAAGGCGACGCATGCAGAGAAACCAACTAGATCATGTAGACAAGGACGACCGCAAGAAACGAAGATAGGCAGGACTTCAGGTGAGCTAGTGGCTAGATGATCTGCCACACAGAAGGACTGCTTAAACCGAGAAGGATGGAAGAGCATAACAGAAGGAAGCGCGAGCAGCGGAGACTTTCTCTCAACAACGAGCAGCGCTACTGTAGAAACAGCGGACCACTCTCACAGCTTCAACACCAGAGAAATCCGCAAACCTCAAAAGAGACTTAGGAAGGCCGTAGGTCCAACCCGAACCGACTACCATCATCATCTTCATCATCAAGATAATAGGGCTAATACCTCTCATCTCTCCACGGCCAGAAGAGTTACTTGGTGCGGCATTATTGCTGGCCCCGTTCTTCATGGGACGACTTCCTTTTTCATCAGTCGAAACGAATAAAGCCTGGCTGGAACGAGTAGTTTCTTTGTTTTCATCGAGCGCATGCAGCGCTGACCAATCCGGCCGAAAGAGAACGATTTTGGTATGATCTTGAGTTCCTGTGAAAAGATCAAAATCGAGAATTTCACCGTTTCTCCTGTTCGGTTTGGGCCACTCGATCCTTTTTCCGCTTTTTCGTCTTACGCACAGACTGCACATATTTTCTCGTACTGCTTTCGCCAGCCTCTCCGCTTGCGAGCGACCTGCTTTCGCCAGCTTCCGCTCTTGCAAACGCTTTGCCTTCGCCACTGCCGAAGACGGACCACGCCGAGTTCCCGTTTTTGCAAGATGAAGATTTGCTATAATTGCGCTTGCGGTCGTGAGTAAGCGTCTATGCAGATGATGAAAATTGAGCGCCAGTCTCTCCACAATATTGTTATGGGCCTGTGTAGCAGAAGCAGCGACACCGACTGCAGGATCAAGCGATGGCCTTGACAGGATACTTAGAGTTATTCACTTTTGTAAAACTTGAACTTGATGAAGATTGTTCTTCATCAAAAGTAAGTTGGTACTAGGTCCACCACGGACTTCGTACAACAATCTGCTCGCGCGAATCATCAATCACAAGCAATTAGTCAATTTTAATACTAATCCGCATCCGGAAGTAAGTAAATCAAAGTCAATGAAAAAATATGGAGCACTACACACTTCTTTTTGCCTTAAGAACGTCGACGAAAAAGTTGCCGATCCTGCTGAATGAGACTTAGGGCTGCTTGACGCGGGGGTATGGCGATAGTTCTCTCTTTGGATGAAAGCCACCAACATGCCCAGCGTTTTGAACACTACTGAAAGTGGAACAAATTGGAATAGCTCTTCGCTTGTTTGATGCTGATTCTGAAGAGACGGCCTTTGCGTAAGGGAGCCAATGAAATGAGAAGGATTGCTCGAAGATGAAGTGGTGGACCTAGAATTTGTATTTGTGGCTGGAGAACCCGGCAAGATAAAAGTGTTCTGCAGCAATTCTTCGAGCACTTTTTGCAAAATTCCTCGTTCTTTTGGCGATAGGTAGACGCCTTTCTGTGTGTCGTCCTTCTCCCTGTCCATGCGCTCACGCTCTCCGCCTCTCGTTCGCAATGTATCCAATAATACCCCCACTAACTCCAAAAAGAACGGCCATCGTCGTGATTCAGGTAGACCACAGAGCTGATGGGCATCATCTGCAGGGGGCTCCAAGAAAAGTAGGGAAGAGAGTCCCGCAGTGGCAGAAGACTTCTCCATTTTCACCTTGGTGAAATCGAAACAATTGCGAAGAATTCGCTGCAATTTCCATCCTGGTAAATTCGTTTCCGGAAACAACTGCCACCTGACTTAGACGAGAAAGAAAAGATTATTAAGGAAGTTCAAGTTCGAGACTTCCAGTTCCAACATCTACATCATTCACGAGCAATGGACGGCCTCAAATACGATTTTGATGTTGGAATTTGAGTGTCTGTTGTCCTCTTCTACAAGGTTCTTTATATCATGCAGCCATAAGGTTGGGTTCGTTCCAAAGCCGCGATTTGGTAATGTGGATCTACTACGGCGTTGCCCCGCCCAAGAAAGCTGATACCATTCCCAGGCTCCCCGGATAAAAGCGGACGAGGTACATCGAACAAGGAAAAGCTAGTTCTGGTACCTCCATCAGGAACAATAGAGACCGCATCTGCCGAAATTCGAGGTCGGGGTCCCGCACCTGCGATATAATTTGGGTGCTGTTGATTTTGCGCAGTGCGCATGAGAGCGGCTGCGTGATCCTCCCTGACGGTTGCAAGCATGTACTTCAGATCCTCCAAGACCTTTTCATGCTCGCTCCTGTAGGCAAAATCCATGATAGAATCGAGAATGTTCGGAGTAGCGGCGCCCTCTGGGAGAGCTCTGCGCAGGGTCGCGTACACCTGATGCGCTTTTTGGTTGCTCAGGCCGTTTTTCTCACAACTGTGCACCACCTTCTTTGACAAAAATCGGAGTCCATTCATGGAAGCCTCTGCGCTGGCATCAGGGCCCGCCACGAGGAGAGAAGAAGATGATCCACTTGTAAATGATGTAGTTGTAGTCGTTCTACGAATATTCTGCCTACAAATACTACTACAAATTATTGCGCTTGAAAATGTAGAATTCGCCATGAGCGGCAATGCAGGAGCAGCAACTGCAATTGACGAAGCCGCAGAAAGTGACGACTGCGGAGCTTTTGTTCTTGTAGACGTAGCCTCTGTCCTCTGCTTACCACAATCATTATCATCAACTCCGACTAGCGGAGCAGCTCCATCGGCAGTAAGTAGAACAGCTTCTGCAGCTTCTTCTAACTTGTGGACAGTCGACGTGAAGGGCACATCTGTGGTTTGTTCTCCTTGGTCTGCAGGTCCAGTGGGTTCTCCTTGGTCAGCAGGTCCACTGAATGCTGGGGCATTACTAGGCACCAAGAGAGGAGAGCTACTTGCTAATGAGGTTCTGACCAAAACGAGGACCAGCACCATAATAAGAGGCAAGCATGAGCATCTTCCGCGCCCTCGCATGCTTCTGATCGAAAATCCTATAGGGGCTTCTTGCATCTTGTTTATCGTCTTCGTGTTCTCCTTCCGAGGACAACTTGGACGAGAACAATTTTCGGAAAAAACAAGTAGAGTCTCTTCTTCGCCGGCATCGACCCAGAAGCACAATCTACACAGCATTGATGTCAGCAATGAAGTAGGTGAAAAGAGACAACCGCAGCATAAAGACCAGTTGCGACCGCGACGATGATGACAACACTTTTTCTTCGGGGATACTAGTCGCTCGCGCACCTGGATGAAATAAAACCGGGTCAATGTTTTGCTGCGCGCAGTCGGGGCCCTGCCGAAACTTCTAGTCGGGAAGAAACATTCCACACTATCTACACACATCATCTTTTTTAGGTTGGGTTCTTAAGATCGATTCATACAGGAGAGTTGCTTTCGAACGGACCTAACACTCAAATACAAATCTCGTCATTTCACACCAACCAAGTTTTAGTGGCCACTATTTGTCGGGGGAGCTGCTATATTACATGCCATAGCTAGTTAGTTAGTTAGTTAGTTACTATAAGAAGCCTGGCGGTTCTCCAACATCAGGCAGCCCGAGAGTCGTACGCGGGGCCCAATTAGTCCACTGGTGTTAGTCTGGTCGCGATATGCCTCGCCGTAACATAGGGAAGCACGAGGCAGAGGCGAGCTCGCCCAGAGCAGTTGCGTCCCAGGGGGACCAAAAGAACGCCGCATCCCAGCCAAGACGGAAAACTACGCGCCACGCAAAGGGCCGGTCTAATTTTGCAGCGCCACTGCTACTGCGGGAAAGTCTGCGGGTCAGTCTCGCAGACGGCAGGTTGTTCGAAGGCAACCACGTCGAGGATGGCGGCGGTATCGCGCCACCCTCAACAGAAGGGGGGGGCGTTCTCATCTTTCTCGCGCCACATTCAACAGATGAAGGGGGGGGGGGGTGAGCTCATCACTCAACAGAAGAGGGGGACGCCCTCACCTTTCTCGCGCCACGCAGTGGCTTCGCGTGGTTGTTTGGCAGTGCTCTGCCTCCCGTTACCCATTTAAGGACGACGGTTATTACATATCATATCAGCATATCATGACTGCAAGCGGTCTAACTACAGGCTCTGTTAGGGAAAACAAACCTACGTAGGTAGTCGTCGGAGTGTAACGTATTCACCACTACATCGAAGAAGGAAAAAGATAAATGCTCTAATGATAGCATATTGAGATTGTCACTTCGTGCTGTCTTGGCTCCGGAGCTGGCATGTTGGCCGCTTGGGTCATCATAAAACTCACACCCCTGCCAAAATGGCGATGGATCGCATTACCATGCGTAGTTGCCTACTTACTTACTTACTTACTTACTTACTTACTTACTTACTTACTTACTTACTTACTGTTACTTACTGATACTTACTGATACTTACTGTTACTTACTGTTAATTACTGTTACTTACTGTTACTTACTGTTACTTACTGTTACTTACTGTTACTTACTGTTACTTACTGTTACTTACTGTTACTTACTGTTACTTACTGTTACTTACTGTTACTTACTGTTACTTACTGTTACTTACTGTTACTTACTGTTACTTACTGTTACTTACTGTAACTTACTGTTGCTTACTGTTACTTACTGTTACTTACTGTTACTCACTGTTACTCACTGTTACTTATTGTTACTTACTGTTACTTACTGTTGCCTACTTATTCAGGAGCACCAACTTAATTTGGATAAATGCAGCAGGACAGTTGGACATGCAGCAGGACAATGCCCTGCAATACACGAGCAGTGGTTGATCAATCCGCGGACGCCAAGAGAGAAGGAGAACACAAGAGCAGACTTGTCCATTCACCAGTATACTAGGGTAGCAGACAGAGTAGTTCATCCACCTGTTCTGTCTGATGAGACTTTTAGAGTCATTTTGCTGGACCTGGATGCGCAACCCAGGAAGAAAAAACTCGTACTAGACAGTGAAATGCAAAGGCGCATCACCATCATCACCCACCTTCTCCCGGTTCGTGGTCTATCATCGACAATGAAGAATACCCAAAAAAAAGAAGACATACAAAAACTATTTAAGAAGGATGCAACCGCTCCGAAACAACGAGCGTGAAGAATATACTTAACTAGAAGATGGAGTCCTCTGAAGAAGCAGCGTGCTCGCAGGGTGTACCTATTCTTAAGCGGGCGTACGGGTAAAACCGTAGCCGAACATGGAAAGACATCAAGAAGAACGGGGAAGAGAAGTTGTAACCATCGAGAATAAATCACTTATAACAACTCTGAAGACATCGTGTAGTAGTGGAAGAAAATGCATTTCATTTCGAAAAGATTAGGGTACGTTGTAGAAGCAGTTGAAGTAAAAGTGCACTTTTCGACGATGGCATGAAGAAAGATAGGGTATCATGATATACCTAGCCATTTGGCGGGTGTGTCAGTGAAGACAGTGACAGATGAAGCGTAGGACTAGAGAAATCTTCATAAGAGTGTTAGAGGAATCTTCTAGAAGATTTTTCAACTACATTCAGTATAAGAATAATTTGTATTTTCTATTATTTCGTACAATATATATAAAATAGATCAAATGGACCATTGGTTTAATATGACGTAGCCTTAAATTTCGCGCGAAGATACTGTTGAATGGGTACTTATCTCAGTCAGAGACTTTGGAGCTTTAGAGAAGCTACTTTTTGCTCGCCGGGCGCCGCCTCTTTGAATTCTTCTTCTCTTCTAAGTCTTCACTTCCAGCGCGTCGCCTTTTGTAGAAAGTGGAAATGTTGTTGAAGTAGAAGAAAATATTTTTCCTCTCGCCAGCGAGGAGGGAGGTACAAGGTCGGGTAAGTCTGTCAATAAAGAAGTAGTAAAACAAGTTGATCATTATAACACGGACGACACCTGCAGTTCTATGTAAACCTCAACGTGAAGTAGAAGATGCAAGCAGCAGTATGATTATGAAGACCGTGAGGAAACATCTCAGAAGCAAAATCAATGCAGAAGAATAAGCATGAGCAAAAAGAAGTTAGTACTTTGAAGCTGGCTTCGGCGATGAGAGTTCGTCGGCATATCGGATGAGGGATGTGAAACGTTGCAGGAGTTCTTGTGGGTCAGTGCCCGGATCCAACCTCCTATACCTTCTCCATGTTACTACTCTCGTGTCGTCCTCCTCCATTTCTTTGTCTTTATCCTTGCTTTTCTTTAAAGCTAGCTGGGCGGCAGACGAGCCTTCGTCTGCAGAGGACGATACTTTTCTTGGCCAGGAAACGAGGTCGCTGGCCCACTCGTCCCCGTCCTGTTCAAACTGCAACTTCTCATACAACCTTACCGCAAAAAGGTTCATCGCGAAAACGCTCAAACGCATATCCGCGATACAAGGAACTAAAGCATTATTCACCAAGTGCTGCACGAGACCACAACAAAGCATCACAGCTACTTGTCTCCGCTTGTGGTCTTTCGACACTTTTAAATGCGATATCTGCAAATTATTGGTCGTAGAAGAGATGAAAAGTATTTTGTTCATCAGCTGTAGTCAAGAACCGGCCAAGCATGAAATGTTAAAAACAAAGTTCTGACAGTTCTTCTTCATCCCTATTGAGTCCTTTTTAGCTGCTACTCATGCTATAGTACGTTCATTCAACATCAACATGAACATTACTTTTATCAGACAGTTGATAATTTTTATCGATTACTTTCTTACTATGCCAACAAAAAAAAAATAGACTGTGTTCTTACCTCAACAGTTGGGCAATTTTCTTTGTCGTCGAAGTAGACCGTTTTTTCTTGCTTCTCCAGGACGGAGCTACTTTTTGCCGCTGTGACTTTTCCTAGCTTCGATTTTTGGTAAAGGTACCCAACCGTCTCGAACCTCATCCACTTGATACAGGGGTAAAGGACTGAGTCGAGATTTTGCTGCTTTACACGATTTCTTCCGCAAAGATGATATCCCCCAGGAGACCCGTAGAATGAGGGTTCTGTAGAGTGTAATAAGATTAAGAGTGTAATAAATACATAGGGGTTGTGGTTGTTTAGGTATTTTTTAATGTAACCACGATTGCTCTTGGTTTTGTTTGCCTCTTTTTCACTGTCATCTACAGCTATGTTGATAAAGGGAACTAACCAACTAAGTAAATGCAAGCTAGATATTCTTCGTTCCCGCCGTAACTAAATAATCAAGAATCTTAGGTTTAGTACTAGACGCGGACAGCCCCTCGATGTGAGTCGGTTCGTCTGGCGGCCGTTTTGGGCTTACATCAAAGTAGCTAACTTTGAGCGTGCACGCGTTTTTGTCTTTTCTTCCCGCGATATTGCGGATTATTGTCTGTCGCTGGTTAAGGTCTTGATTCAGGCCCACCGATGCGCATACAGTAGGCCATGGTGGTGTCTCGTCCTCTGCATTGTGGATCATGCGCTCATGATCGTGGATGAATTCGGTCTCCAGAGCAGCCAAGGTGTCTGCATCACCTAACGCCGAGTAATGTACCATGTACTGACCCTCGTAATGCGATGCGGGCTCGGACATAAACCTATTTTGATAAATGGGAGGAAGAGAATAATGCAAGGATGATTCTGATTCACCTGATCATGATCTACTTTGTGAGGCAACCCGTTGTCCTCTCAAAAACAACATTCATTATTAGTAACGGCTTGTTTTTAAAATCATAATCAATATTCTGATCACAGAGGTATTGAATTTTTGATCTAGAGTACAGAATGGGGCTTTTTCGATCCTGCTCTTCCATAAGGGCTCGAATATCAGCCGGCACTCGAAAGTGTCTTCTGTTGATTATCGGATCGGGTGCCGCTGCCATCTGACCTTTCATGTAGCGCACCACGTCCGTATCAATAGCGTAGTCCAGTGGTTGGCGGTTATTCACGTCTATCATGTTCGGGTCTGCACCCGCGTCCACAAGCAGCTTCACTGTAGACATGCGGTTCTGTTTGTGGGTCCGCTCGTTGAAGTCTGTCGATCTCTTCGTCTCCGTTTTTAACTTGCCAGTACTCTTCAACGTCGGAAACCAAGCAAGCTGCTTACTAATACTTTTCCCCGTCTTCTCCTGATGCTGTTTCTGCAGAACCTATTCATGTGGTTGGAACAGCATACAAATCTAGATGTAGTTGTAGATGTGCAAGACCTTCGTATAATCTACTATCACAACTAGTTGCATAAAAACCAAGTACGTAGAGGAAACTGCTTCATCTCTAGTCCTATACAATCTAATAAAATTTAGGTCGCACAAAGTGGAGTGCAGACTGCCAATTTGTTTTCAATTCATCACAAGAAATATTGAAATGCAAGTGCTGCGTTCAAGCAATCATAATCGCGATCGCTCTCGATACACTATCATTACTTGTCAAAAATCGAAAAGTATCAAACGCCTTCCGACTGTTTATGTACTTACCTCTATTTTAGTCCCAAACTGCGATGCGTCCAGTTTTGCCGCATAATACAATGGATTCTGGCCATTGAGATCTTTTTGATTTGGGTCGAGCTTGTGCGTTTCTATCAAATAGGCACAAGCTTCAACATTGCCCTCCCTCGCAGCGTAAAAAAGAGGCGTCTGCGAAAACGCATCAACCATGCACACATCGACCTGTCGTTAAAATTTAGCGAACGAGAACTAAAAGAAGCTGCTGCTTTCTACTAAAAACATTTTGTTCTCGTTGAACAAGAATTGTTTTTCTATAACGTACCATTACACTTAAAGCAATGAATTCAACTAGTTGTAAATGAGTATTAGAGGCCGTGATTGCGAAGAAGAGGACGACCCGATTGGCTATCTCTGTTCATAATAATGTCACCCTCACGACGTCTAGTTGCAACTTCGAAATCGCAACGCGCCGTGCTTGTTCTTCTACTACTTCTCTCTTAATATGTCTGTTTCAGTTTTTCATGAGGTTCCTAAGACGAAAGATGAGGTTCCTAAAACGAAAGGCACTTTCTTGATCTTCAACTGCATGACTGGTCTAATCCACAGAATATGACAATGAACAATAATGCCCAGAAGAAAGTTCTTTTTACCCCTAGGTCAGCTAGTATCTTCAGGACTTTGTAGGCGCCTCCAACTTTCGGATCTGCCTTCCGCACCGCCGCAAAATGCGCCAAGCTCTGCCGGTGTTTTGATAGAGACCGCAATTCTGCTAGGGCTCGAGCCTTAAATTTCACCTGGTCTTCGGTCAACGACTCATGTGGCCTATCTACCAGCGACTTCAATGGATGCATTAGAAGTGTGTCATCGAAGAATAAGAAAATTGTTGCAGTTCTAGTTCTAGAAAATATTGTGAACAGTAGCGCTGCAACTATTTGTTGACGACAATGACAGATTGCTGATGTTAAGACGGGCACATACTCTATCTGTGATGGAATATGATGTATGCTAGCTCAACATCCGCATGGATAGCACAAAAAATCTAAATGTTCATTGTATTTTAGCTAGCACAACATCTTCTTCAACGAAGAAGAACTACGTAGATGTGCAACAAACAGCTGATAATTCGGAATGCGGGCATAAGATGAGGTACTGCATTAGGGAATCGAACTCTGCTTTTTCCACTAGATCCATCAGGCCACGTTCTAGTTCGGGAAAGACGCGGTGATCGAGATAGCTATCCTCAGAAAGGAGTGCACCAGTGCTCGAACTCGAGCACGTCGAGCGACTTGCGTTGCTCTGCCCCTGCGAAGGGGTTGACCACGGACTGTTATTCATCCTGTCGACGTGCTTGATGTGGAACAGAAGGCAGCAGCCAGGAGTTGTTGTAGTAACGGCAGAAGTGGTCGGTGGAGGAAGTTGTTGTCTGTGCTGGTCTTCCCTCAGAAGTCAACCTTGATTCAGCGCTGCTATATTTGTTTTCTTGTCGTTCTCGATGTCGTTCGCCGTATCATCTGAGCGAAAGTCTAAAATCAAGTAATCGACCACTTGATCTTGACTAGAGTATTATAAGGAAGTGTATCGTATTCGCCGGAGATGTTGTTGGGGTCGTCGCTTGCACATGTGCTTGTTAGGGTGCGGGTGGGCGTGGGGTGAAACTCCTACTTGTTTGTTGAGCTGCTACGTGTTTGTTGAACCTGAACCAGCAGTCGGTTTTACGTTATAAATGCAGATGCGAGGATGTATTACTTGTAGTGTGGTACAACAAGAGTCGGAGCGCAAATGTTCGGTGCGGTACAACAAGAGTCGCCAATATGCATTCCACTATTCTTTTCTAGTCGTGCTCCCTTCCCAACTGCTCAATCGCCGGTCTTAGCTTCCTTCCCAACTTCTGCTCACGAATGGATGTTGAAACACATCACATCCAGAGAATCAACTCCTTCACCTCGTCCAGCTGCTTTTTAGACTCTTCTTACTTAGAAGCCTTAGCGGAAGTAGTTGTCCTTTTCCTATGGTGTATCCTCCACCTCAGAATGATTGTCGCGTCACTGTTTGATGGTTACTTCATGTTCTTCATCAAAGAAAGAATGAAGTTTTTCTGCATCTGCACCAAGGTCTTCCTCTACATTCAGCTAGAAGGACTGGCGCAAGCGCAGTATTCTATTTGTTCCTCAGTCAGCGACCGCTATTGTTCATCTGTATTTTGTAGTTCTTGTTGCAAGCTAGTTGCAGCAAAAAGAAAAAATGTGAGTCCTCTTCTGCAAATAGGCTCAAAATCTTCACCGGGAATGAATTTCAACCAGTTCTTTGTGATTCCTTCATCCAGCACACTTACACCTCCCAATTCTATAATAGAAGGTGCTCCATCTTCTTCCAGCACAATAATTGCAGATGAAACTATACGGAGTTGTCTGCTGTCGTCCAATTTTCACCACCACAACATCCACAACCACAGTATAGGTGCTTGTTCTCAACAGCTGCACCACTCAGAATGGAGTGAAGACGTTGTTGACGTCCTTGTAGTTCTTTCACCTATTCTCAAAAATAGGACACAAAACAACAACAGCCTGCTGCAGATTTTGGTTCTAAACTCCAGAAAAAGGTATGAAGTTGCAGATAGAAACCAACTAGTATCTTCCATGCAGTAGCACGACGCCACAACCTCCAGGCCTCCAGAACTCAATACGAGAGATCATTTCTCATACTTGTAACATAGAGGGAGCAAGATGAAGTGCAAGTCGTGGAGGCGCACTCAAATTTCTGTCCTCGTCACACTTAGTAAAGGCAAAAGTTGAAATGCGTCTCCTAATCCTGCGAGTGCAATCACCAGCAGGGTGGCACTGCTTTTGTCCGATGAAAAATGAAAATGCTGCCACTGCTATAAAGTCAGTAACAGAAGATGGCGTTACTTGAGGATGAACGCACGTTGCTGAAAACTAGATTTTTAAAAAGTGTTGCAGTTATCTTGTTACTTTCTTCAATCAAACTTTATCCAAGTTACATCATTTACTTACACTTAGAATTCATTTCAATTTCTCAAGCGTCGTATCATGAGGTGTCTTTGCTCGTGGTGAAACGTCGCTGCAAGACAAATAAGTTATAAGTTGTACAACTCGTTTTTGCAGAACAATTATTACTTCTACAACTTGTTCGTTGTACAAACTGAAACATCAAACTATGTATGAATTGAAATCAATACAACAACTATCCACAAGAAGCTTTTTTTTGCAAGGCTCCTTGACACCAAAGAGGCAAGAGCACCATCTACGATAGTTTGATAATCTAAATGTATAATCGACAACTACTATTATTGATGTAAGTAGCTGTGTCGCCGTCGCTGGTCGCCTGGTCACCCCCATGGAAAACACAAACAAACAATCCATCAAGTAAAATTTTGGAAAGGAGGAATATTAAGAAGAGATGAGTCGAAGCCCTCTTTCCACTAATTATGCTTGATCTACAGTGCGGTGGAAGCACCTGTAACATTTCTAATCTATCAACAATTTTCACCGTATTCATTGATTTGATGTTGATCTGGTCGGTCGCGAACTACAATAATAGCGGTGCGGGGGACCTCTTCGTCAAGAACTTCGCAGAGCGTGCCACGGAGAACAAAGGGGCGGTGGTGGGTTTCTCTTATTTACTCAAAGAAGAGAATGAACTTCTCATCCCCATGCGTAGTTATCATTATCATTCCTAAACTCTTGATCTGTAATCAGTCTGTCATAGAAGAGCGGGGACGTTGAAAAATTCGTCGACCTTCGAGATCGAGTCTGAAGTCAGCCAAAACCATTGAACTACAAGAAAAAAGGCGTTCCTATTCTTGCTGTGCGTGCTCCGAAGTCAGCCCAACAGCGCCATCAAACTGCTGCTAAACAGGGCGCTGCGGGGAGGATTCAGCTTCAGTAGCTGCTAGTAGAGGGCACATCGCTAGTAGAAGTTGTACTTGTAAGGGTGACCTTAGCTTATGATCGCAGAGGTACAGGTAACAGGTAGAAGTAAACGGCTCTAAAACATGTGCTTATTTCATTCACGGTTCTGGGCTACTCCTTGATCTCGTCAGTCTCACGAACGATATAGGAGGAACAGATGATACGTTGATCCACTTTCCTTCAGAGATTTTTGAGATGATCACCATGCGACAATGTTCCGAAAAAAATCATCTTCTTTACCAGTTTCTGCACCTGACGGCGCGAGAGCTTTCTTTCATCTGCAGATCTTTTTTTGGTCTCGTCTGCGTTTTGTACTTAATATATATAAGTTGTTTTTGTACAATTGGAATTGCATTCATCATTCAACATCGTCAATAGTCTCACTGGAAGTTTTTGGCATGAAATATTTCCCCGGAACAGAAACAGATGACTGTCCCGTTTCTCACAGCATGACAAAAGCTCTGTCTTAGAAGATGTCTTTCTCACGTGCACGAGCAAGAAACGGATTTTTGACCTTCAGGACATTTTCACACGACTCACGGGCAGGAGCACGTCACCGGGTTATTCTAAGATCTGCTCGGTGGATCTTCAACATCGCAATGTTGTCTGACAGTTCAATCAGGCTCATCTTCATCGATACCCGACTCAAGGAGCCTGAAAGTGAGAGGGACTACAGAGAGAGAAATTATAGCAAGAGCTACAGCTACCATCCAACTCCAACCATTCGAAGAAGCTATCTCTTCATGCTATTCTTGTATTTGAATTTTTTGCACTTGAATTCAGGGAATACGTGAAAACGATCTCCTTCAGGCCACCACGAGCACGGCGATCATTTAAGCGATTGTTAAAAGACGAGGGCGCCATTTTCTAGAGGTTTTCCTGGAGTGACAATAATCTTTTTGGCCATGTATGTTCACAGGGAAGTGCTGGATGTCCCTCCTTGCGCTGTGAAAGAGGGCATGATCGATCGGGTAGCACTAGGTGGCACCGAGTGTCATCATGACAACTTGTGATAGTGATTGTATTCTCAAGAACATGAACATCAACGTGAAAAAACTTAATATCAAAAAATTTTGTCCTTGAGTGTAAACATAGTCGTCGCTGTAACCGAAGAATCAGCTCTGCTCGCCACCAGGACCTGCGTCCACACTCCCCAACCTCAATAGAATATATCGTCGCAGCTCTCCTCAAACGCCGCATGGAATGGATCGGAGTGAAAGACTTTGTCTGACTTCGATTTCATCAGGACTTCTTCAATCAACTGTTTTGCAAATTCTCCGCTATGTTGGGAGCGAGCTCCTGGACACCAGATGCTTCATGATCAATCTCGCCAAGAAAGTAGAAGTACTCAGAAGCTGAAGCACATCTAGACGTAGCACAAGGAGTAGTTTGTTCACGCTAGAAGGTCTTAACGTTTCCATTTCGGAAGGACGAAAAAAAAATTTTCATCTCAGTTGACCCAATCTAGACATTGGAGTTTCGACAGTTTCGGTGCGAATCTCGACACGAACTCCTGGTGTATCTCACAGTCGCGGTACAGAGGTAATGACGCCTCGTCCCTTAGCACGATCACCGCACCAGCGGCCGCGCCATCCGATCGGTTATCGGTAAAAGTGGTGCCGACCGAGACCGACAGCACGTAGTCCGGTATACTTTTCTGGGAAAACATTTTTTGGTGGATGTTGTTGAGCTACTTGAGGATGTCTATGTCAAACTGTGATTTAAGGTTCAAGGTTTCAGGTCCGCGGCTCTGCGGCCAGGCCGCGCCGTCCGGGACGAAACAGGCTCGAGTAGAGCCAGAGACACCGATGCAACAGGCATGAGTAATGCCAGAAAAAGGGAGTAGTCACCGATGCCAAAGAAAAAACTGTGATTTTTAAATATCTAAAGATTATTAAATATGTATACAAATACAAGCTCTTACGTCGCCATGACGAGTAGTAGTAAGTTCCTCTAAAAACTTATTCAGCTCGTTCCAAACCTATACAGTGGTCTGATGTAAAAACATAAATTTGAGTTGGTACTGGAAAATTTCGCATTTCGTCATAGATCGAGGTCATGTCTGTTTCGGTGACGCCTTCTTTCAACCACCAGACAAGCTGATGACTTACGCTACCAGCAGGAAACGCAGACATTTTTTGTGATGTTGTTCAGGAGAATTTAATAATAAATCAAAAATATGAAGATCCGTGTGTAGAAGAAGTTTAGCCCACCTAGTACTCAGTGTCTTGCTATTGTGGTACTACTTCTCGTAGTTTAAAAAACCTACCCAATTCATTTATGTGCTCCGCCCTGGCAATTATTTTTTTTTTGTATGCCAAGACCGCCGGCAGGATGATCCCAGTTTTATCCAGTTCGCAAACCAGCGGCAGGTGGAGTGCATTAACCTCCTTATATTACGGACGCACTAATTGCCTACGAACCCGCAGGCTTGGTGCCTGGGTCTACAATTTCCCGCAATAGTTCCATTTATTTAGCCCGGGGGAAGCCTGAAGCACAACGGCCAGGCGCTACGACTACGCAAACGATTAAGCACGACGGCAACCGCTGTAGAAAAGCTAGAGCCCACCAATGAAGCCTTTGGGCAGTTCTCAACGACCACCTAACGGATATAACATCGAAATACATCCCCTCCAGCACGTGGTGCTGAATCTCGTGGCCAGATCAGGTTCTTGTAATTTTCTTCTCTCGGTTCTCCTGGATCTTTGTTCTCCGCATCCATCATTTTTTTTAGTACCTCTCGGTGGAAAGCAAGTCTCTTCTTCAACCGATTTCTCTGGAAAATGATCCTTGCAACGGCTTAGTACAGACGAGACGGTCGTGATGAATAAAGCACAACACAATGTAAAGACCACTATACCGAGGGACATAAGCGAGGAAGGATTTCCTTGTTTCATTCTTAGGCTAACTCAAAGGCAATGAACACCAAGCCCAAGTCGTGGCACGGCGCCAAAGATAAAGATGTCCGTGTTAGTATATATAGTTGCGGTGTTCTTTCCTTCGCAATATTGAAGGGCAAGACGGGCCAGGACATGGCAGCGTAAAAATAAATAGAGAAGGAGGCAAAACTTTTTTAGGGCGAGGAGGAAGAGGACGTGGGGAACCTCGTTCCCAGGGCTGAGGTGTGAAAAATGCTCCTCACAACATAAGCAGGTAGAGTCTTTCGAGCAGCATGTAAGCTAGTTCAATTTTTGGTATCACAACAACATTCCTCTTTTCAAATCAGTATCAGCATGCCATGGAATGGCATAGGTAGAGAATCATCGGGAACAGCTGTTGCAACTATAGAATTCGAAGGTACACACAGCCTAGAGGCAGAGCTAGGATGGGTCATTTTAAAGTATTTCAAAACAACTCAAAGATCACACGACAAGATCGTTCACCCTTTAGTGTTTGGGAGCGCTTTTTTAGTTAGTTTTACTCTTTTTATGCAAGTTTGACACTGGGCGAAGAATGAGAGGCCAACTTCTGATCTTTATATTTTGTGATGCAACTGATTCACACTAAATGAGTTTGCTCTCCTAGTAACCCAGCCAAGATTTTTTCTACCAATATGATATTACCTGTTCCATCCCAATGTGCATCATTCTACACAAGTCAATCCGCACCCTGCTGCTCAACTTAAACTTTGACCGGGTTCACCCTATTAATCGCGTGAACAAGTAGAAGTACTTAAGCAGTAAGCCTATCTTTGTTGATGACTTCATAATAGACACTAGCTCTTTTTCTTTATCATTCTCCCTAGTACTAGTTGTAGAACCTCGACCACTCAACAATCTCAATGAGCAGTAGTTGTATGACATTTTATTATGGATCACCATCCATAACGGATCCTAAACATGCAGTATCAATAGTTTCAGTGCAAGTTTTTGACCCCATCTAAGTAGTTGTGCAGTTCGACATCGATGCGGCTGAATCGCAAGCAAACGAGAGAGCGAGGTAAACGCGCTCCCGCTGTAACACGACTTCGAGTTTCATTGCGAATATCTTATCCCGTGCAATTCCGAATGAAATGCGTCCCCATCGATCTCATCTTCAGTTATAAATATATATGTAAACATCATTTTTATCTCACCTCCAAATAAGTAGAAAAAGTACAAGATACATAGGATTAGGAATACAACATAGAAGAGTGTAATCAAATAATGTAAAATACAATTGCGCAATCTCAACATTTTACTTTTAGAAGAAACGATCATGAATCAACCCGCTTGATATTTATTCTTATTCTATCCTCCTTCGTCGAGATGTAGATCCTGGCTACGAGCTTCTCCTGCTAACTCCTAGCTACGATGTTCTTCTGCATCTAGAAGTTTCTACTTTCTAGTAGCGACGGACCTCCTTATCCATCATTTCCTGGCTACGAAATCATGCTTTTCACTGTATCCAGGCAGTCGGCTCTGGTTTCCATTTGCGTCAAAAAAGAGAACATGCGGTTGCAACCTTCCCGTAATTCCTCACAGTATCTTAACGAACATGTTTCAAATTCAAGCCAGAACTTGCGATATTGCTCTAGCCTCTCGTTTAGCCTCTGCCGCAGCTTTTCGTTGGAACTCGCATGCTTAATCCACAAGGTCAAAGTATCCTTCATCTGCGCTACCTGCGACGTCGTCATACCTGTTGATATTTCAAGAGGATTCAAATTGACTCTATTGGATTCTGTTAGTCGTAACCGGTTCTTCAGCAGGATCTACATCAAAAATAGTCAGACAAGGGGGACGAAAGAGAAAGTAGAAAATGAATATAAGGTTTCCGGGGGCCGGTTGGCATGGCACGAATGGAACGGTTGGAACGAATGGCAGGCATCCAATCCGGGGCTTCAATGTGCTCCGCCATTCGTGCCATTCGTGGACCTTTCAGACCTTCGAGAGCGGGGCGCCCTTCGGGCACCCTGCGTTTTCAAGCGGTACCTCCCCCGCGGCGTTACCGCTCTCGCCGAATGCTGCGCACATACTTTGGGGCTCCCACTCGGGCGCCCTGCGACCAATCTGCCACACCCTCCACGGCGTTGCGCTTCAGTAGGCTCCCCAAACCCGGCGCCCTTCGGGCGCGTTGCTTTTGCGCCAGCCCTCCTCTGCCACCCGCGATTCAAAGCTGCCACGCATCCGACCCGCCCCCCAAGCCACGGCCCACCTCCGTCGCCGCTCTCCCACGGCGGCGGCGCGGTGGATCAGCTGAGCACCCTAGGGCGGAGGCCGCATGCTAAATCACCCGCCTCGTCGCCGCATTCCTCTCGTGGAATTCCGCGGGGGTCATGCAAGTCCACCAGAATTTGCGTGGCCCGCGCGGTAGTTCCAAGAAAGAAGCCAGCCCTCCGACGGTCAGCCGCACTAAGACCCGCACTCTTTAGAGAGCAGCCGAGTCGGCTTTGTTTCTGGCTAGCTCCCTTACCATTTTGAAAATGGCAGGGGGGCTTTCCGTAGAATTGTAGGCCTGCCTTCGAATCCCCATCCCTGTCCGCTTGTGCCAACGCCAACCGCGCCATTCGTGGCACTTTTTGGCTTCGTCGGGTTGTTCCAACCGTGTCATTCGTGCCAACCGTGCCAACCGCCATTCGTGTTATAAACTGTTCTAAATTATAAATCCTTCATCTCGGTCCTATGATTACTTACATCAGGATAATCATGTTAAGCCTTGGTTACACTTACAAGAACAAGAAGGAACCGAAGCGTTGGAAGCACTTGGTACCTAGATGGCTCCAGAACATGGTGCTTCGCTGCAACACTTCATCGACTTTTCGAAGGGCGCTTACTGCACGCATAAGTGCGATCGCACTTCGGTGTCGAATTTGCTGCGCACGCTGTTGTTCGGTCCAGTAGGCTGTTCCTGAGGGAGCAGCTCCTGCAGATCCGCCTCCAGGTCCGTTGACGGCTAAAGTCGTTGTCGTTGGACGTAACAACGTTGAAGGTGCAGCTAAGTTGTTTGTGCTTGAGGAAGTTTCGACGGGCGTAGTCGGTTGGTTACCGGCCGGTAAGCTCAGCCCGGCCGGGTTCTGCACATCGTTGCCACTGCTAGACGAAGCTGCACTTGAAGAACTGGAGGTGGCCGTAGGAGCAGGCTGATTTTTTGGAGGAAGCAAATTCGAGTTTTCTAGAAGTCCCGGGCTTGTGCTACTGCGATTCCGATTCCCCGCAGTAACTTTTCCGCCTTCTTCCCCACCTTCTGAAACCGCAGCACGCGCAGGTGACGAGGCATCCAAATCTCTGGACAATTGGTCCAAATCCTTCGACAGCTGCTCCTTGGAGATAACCTCTCGGGATTGCAATGGGCCCACCTTGCTCGTCGCCAGCTGAGAAGTTGTGAGATTCTGCTCGCTTCCCTTGCGTTGGTGCAGCTGCGAACTGCTTCTTACTTCCTCAATGGTGGCGCCTCCGCCTCGCAAATTATCCTCTACCACGAAAGGTTCCATCCCCTGGTTGTCATCCGAAGAGGCGCTCTCGACATTCTGGCTCCTAGGCAAATTGGGAGTGAAAAACAGCAGATCAATGACTTGAGCGTCAATGTCTGCGGTTTCATTCGTTGGTACACTGCCTGGCTGGCCGCTGACTAATTGGTGGATCTTTTGGTACAGATCGTGACATTGGTTCAAGTTCGGCACATTGGAGGCTGCAGCCATGACGTTGACGCTCGCGTTATTCGCGGCTACTAACTGATGATTGTTATTTCCATCCATTACTAGTCCTGCAGTATGTTGATGGAGTCCTCCGGTTGTATGATGTGCTCCGGCGGGACCGACAGCATGCGCTCCTTGATGCGCGCCGCCCACGAGGGGCGGTGGCGTGCACCCGGTGATGGGCGCAAAGGGCGTCGTCGAGAGCATCACCGATCCCCATAATTCGTTGTGGTTGGCGATCTCCGTATCCACCGCCTTCTTGATGACGTGCGTGCTATCGATCAAGAGTCTGATATCCTGGGAAATTTCCCGATACGCGTCTTCCATCTCGGAGCCGCGATTCTTCATGTCCGTGACCCACCCGTTGATGGTTTCCAGAAACTCTTGCGCCAGCTCTGGCGCGTCTTCCTCGATCGCCAATGACATATCGGGCAAGACGTCCTCGCGCACACGGCGCGCAGTGGCGCCGTACCGTGTCACGCACTCGTAGGCCTTGTAGGCGGTCACCTGGAAACACTTTTGCGCCAAATTGCGAAGCTTCCCAAGCATTACCTGCCTCTCCACGGCGCCGTCGTGGTCACCAGTATCTTCTACTTGTCCGGAGGCAGCTGGTCCACCTCTTCCGTCTGGTCCACCTCCACTTGCTCCGCTTCTATAGTTGTTCTGGCCTCCCGAGTCGGAGGAACAAGAAGACCCTCCTGGCCTGCTAACACCACTGTCTGCGCTTGTGTACAGTCCTCCCGAGCTGCTCCCGGTCGTAATACCCGCGTGCTGCAAAGTGGTCGTTGTGGTGGCGGTACTCGTCCGCACGGTATGAATGCTGACGTTTCTGCCTCCGGGGGATCGCGAGTTCATCTCTGCATAACCAGGAGTACCGGATGGATCTACTATGCCTGCGCTGCTTCCGCGTTGCCGCACGTCCGAACGCCTCGCCGGCGCACTCAGGTCGGCGCCGCGATAGGCTAAATACGCACTTTCCAGACACTTGGCGATCGTGACTTGCAGTTGCAAGAGTTCGTGAAACAGGTGGTCGCCTCCGTTCTCGTGCACGTTGAGTCCCATCGGGTTGCCGAAGGGCTGCAAGTGCCCGCCCCCACCGCCTTGCCGCTGAGCCGGCATCAGTTGGTGGTAAAATTGCAAATGCACTTCCTGCGCATCGTTGCGAGCTCCGTGAAACTGGTCGTTCGTGCCTTGGTGCCAAAGATTAGACGCAATCGGGTGTAAAGGCGGACTGTGACTTCCGATCACCGAACCTCCCGCAGTGGTAGTGCCCGCGCCCAGTTTGCCCGACGCTGGCGCGGGCGCCGCGGTGAGCACCCCGTTGCCGTCCACGGCTAAGACCTTGGGTTTCACGCCGCTCCCTGGCGGAGCCAAACGAGAAGACGCCGACGACGGCACTCCTGCATGCCCTCCTCCAGCCTGATGATCGAAGTTCTGATGCGCCGCGTGCTGTGCCTTCATCTTGCCGTCCGTAGCTGCAGGACCAGCGTCTAAAACTACGTCCTGCCGTGGACTCGGTGTGCCTGTTTGCTCGCTCCGCGTCTGGAATGGCGGATTCACCACCTCATCGTACGAGTCTGATTTCGTACTGCCCGCTCCTGCTGGCTCCTCCGCTGCCGTAGTGCCTTGGAGATGCGCCGTCAGATTCGCGTCTGCAGCTTCTGTTTTGTTCGCAGGCGCCTTACCGGAAACTGCCGATGCGGCTCCGACGCCACCCCCAGCTCCACCTCGGTCGTTTTCTTTGATTTCTACTCTGGCACCAGGCTCACCGCCTACTTGTTCTACAATATCTTTGTTGTTCTGCTGCTTGTCTCCGGCAGCACCTGGCGACACATGCGCTTGTGGGGGTGAGCCTGCTTTGATGGTACTATTCTCACCCTTCATCGATTCGAGATTAACCACCTCAGGCGTCGTCTCTACGCCGGAACCTGGCATCTGCTGGCCTCCTCCACGAGGTGGTGGGGAAAAAGGTCCCGCTGCTTCTTGTTGGTCACCCCCTTCTACACCAGCGGGTCCTGGTGCCTCCTCCGGAATCGTCTCGTAGCGCACTGGTATGCGACTCGGGATGTGGCCTGACAGAATGGGGTGCTTCCTCTTTTGAAAGTACTCGCTGCCCAAATTCACCCAGGGGTGATGAAAGCACTCGCGCAGCTTCAACCGCTTCACGGGGTCCGGGGTTAGCAAGCGCGCGATCAGGTCCTGGACTTCAGGCGACAAGTGCTTCGTCTTCTTGTCCCGCGCCAGCTTGTTCAGAGGCAGCCCTTGCATGATCTGGTCGTGCAAAGGCAGCTCCCGCTTCTTGTTGAAGGGGTAATGCCCCAACAGCATCACGTAAAGCACGACCCCCAGCGACCACAGATCTACCCGATCATCGTACATTCCGGGTTCCATATCTTCCTCGGAGTATACCGCGAAGTCCGTTTTGGTGCTGTCAGAGTGATGCCCCCCAGAACTACCGCGTTCCTGATCGCCGTTCGTAGGGCTGCGCGCGTATTGGACAACCTGCGGGTGCATGTAAATGTGCGTTATGGAAAAAAAGTTTATTAAAAAACGAAATGGGGAAGTGAAGACTTTTATTTCGGGAATCTTGTTTATCTTCAAGTCTAGTTTTCATCTTATCTGAAGCATAACCATTCTGAAAAATCAATGACAATTAGTAAAGGTACCTTCCCACCCCCTTTGACTTGCGTCCTCGTCGTTCCTCCAGCCTCGCGACGCGTGTGCTGTACCTGCGACGCTTTGATCACTTCGGGCGCCCAGTAGTAAGGCGTGCCCACGTGGGTTTTGGCTACCGACTCCTCCGTGAGCAGTTTCGATAGTCCAAAATCAGCTATCTTTACTTCAAAGTACGTCGTTTCCTTGTCGTTTTCCTTCACGCTGACCTCTTTGCCAACAAGGATGTTTTCTGGCTTTAGGTCGCGATGGATAACCTTTTCTTCGTGCATGTACAAAAGCGCCTCCAGCAGCTGCTGGAAGACGTACTTGGCTTCCACCTCCGCGAGACCCTTACGGCTTGCTATCTTGTCAAACAAGTCCCCATTTGAAACGTACTCCATCACCAAAAAGACGTGCTCATCGTCGCGCAGTGTCTGCACCAAATTTACCTAAGTAGAGCAAGAAGCAAGGCGGAGTGTGATGTTGTAATGTGCTTATGTAGTAGAAAGGTTCTAATTTTTTCAGGTATGATTGTTGACGAGGAACTTCAGCTGCGCTATTTTAGTAGTTCAACTTCTGAACTAAGTAATTCTAACAGTAACAACTGTGATTGAGTAATACTGAGATAAAAATAAACTTGAAACTATACATAGTCGTACGATTTTCGGGTGATGTAGATTCTGCAGGATTTCCGCTTCCCTAAGTAAGTGCGCGACTTGCGTTTCCCGCTCGGTCTCATTCAGCACCCTTTTGTGTTGCACGACTTTAACAGCAAAGGGCTGGTCACCATTCGCATCGCTACCCTTGCGACATTTATACACCCGAGCCTGCATTCCACCTCCTAATTCCTGCGTGATCACATAGGGATCCGCAGGATCGCCAAACGTCTCCAACGGTTTCATTTTGTTTGCGTATTACTGAAGATAGAAGATACAACAGGTACTATTTAGATGTGATGAGGACGTGCTGTTGTGAAATTTGATGTAACGACACGACCAGGATAACGTGTACGTGGTGCTGCGGAAGTTCTTGTCAATATAAATTCGGGTAATGCCTTGTGATAAACCTTGTCCTTGAAGAAGAAGAGGAGAAAAAGTCACGCTTTGTGAAGATTGTTCTTTTTGTTCGTAGAGTTTTCTATTCGACACTGTCCAACGTCAACTCTTCTAGAGGGAGTTGATCCGTCCTGGCTTCTTCCTCTTCGTTGACGTGCCTCTACTCCCCACTTGGTAGCCGAAATTATCTGCTACGTAATTTTCAGCCACCACTTGTTGTTGGAAAGCGGTACGCTCACAAGCGAATAGCCCGAGCCGGTACACGACGTTTCGTTCCATCGTACTTAATCAAGGACGATTTTCACGCGCATGAACTTTCAATAACCAAAAACATCTTGACGAGATGAACTTGCTCGATGATATTAATAATTACAACAGATGGATGAAGAAAGCACAACCCTGGTGATCCTCCTAGCTGAAAGAAATATGCTTAATACAAGTAAGTTTATGTTGAACATTCGCGTAAAGGTGAATATATATGTGCGTAAAGGTGAATATTGACGACGATATAGATCATGGATACCGATTCTGTGATGTTGTTATTTGTGTTTGTCCAACGAGACGTCGATAATGTAAACAATGATAGATTAGTTGTGACATGTAAAAAAGAATAATGAGATGACGTCGAGATTATGCAATGTTTTCGGTTTTCAGTCAACTAAATATTGAAAAAAGAAAAGCAGTGACTAAGAAATGAAAAAAAAGAGACTGGTGCAAAAGCAACACAAAATGCGTCCAATCATGCCTGTAATTAAAATTAGAATGACACAAAGATAAAAATTTCTAAGACTGACAGCGTGGAGATTCCATAGTTGATCGTGTACCTTCACTTATCGGGATCTCTATCAAGAGCTTGAGAAGCGTACTTTCGTCCACGATTAAATTTCCTGAACTCAATTCTTCTATTAGAAGTTGCATTGCATTTTCCCAGTAAGATCAGGCAAGGAGAAGGAGAACAACACAGCAACAATTATAATTCCAGATCTTGTTGATGTGGGTTGCTGCAGGCGTTCTACTGAAAGAGCATGATCCACGTTTTCAGAGATAGGTAAGGTTCTCGGTCGACCGCACAAAATTCTTTGCTGCGAGGCGAACATACTCAGGAAAGTTGTCCTCTCATTGATGACCATGTAATACGTGTATTATGAAGTGGACCCAGATAGAATTCATCTTCGAGCATAGTGTAGTAGCAGTGACGACGTCGATGTTGTCAGTCTACAACATCCACTTTTTGCGATCAGCACCTGAATGCTACTTCATTGTTCTTCTACCTCTGTCTTTTGAATACTTTGATCCTTGGTGACCTAAGGTAATGGCGAATGATTGTACGCCTTTTGTCGTTCTCCGTTGCTGGGCGCATAGAAATCGGGCCGTAGTAGATGGGGATCTTGTTGTAGGCCTGTGCCTTCTTGAAATTGCGAATGTAGTGGTACTTTCTTATTGCTACTCTCTGGCGTCGATTCGTGTTTACAAAGCGTCGCTGCGTTCTCCACATCAACATACTCGCATCATCTAGACCTGGCGCCGCACCCGCACCTGCTGCTCCTGGCGTCGGGAAATTAGCATTAATCATGCAGAATTTTGATGCGGCCCTGAGATTGGGACGTGAAGACTCCTGCTGCAAGAATGGATAAAAGAATGTTGAGAAACTAGGTTTTCTGCCTGCGATTATGGTCAGACTCCGTGCTGATGGAAAGGACGGCGCAGCTGGTGGTAAGGTGGTGGTGGTAGTGGTTCCCAGTATAATACTTTTGCCCATATTTTTATTTGTACCGAGAACAAATGCTCCGTTACCGTCTATTGCCCTTCCACTTGATGTTGGTACTACTATACCCGTGCAAGCCTGTCTCCCACATACTCCTCTGCCTTGCGGCCGCGCCCGTGATGACGCTGCATGGATTGTGTCAACAGCGAAGAAATCGGCCACACTGACACGCTGCCTGAAGCATCTGTTCTGATGAAGCCGCGCGCTATCCTGATGCAGCCAGAAAGGGGCCGTGCTGCTCAACGACGGCGTTGAGGCTCGCAGAAAGACCGTCTTCATTCCTGATGGAACAACTTGGTAGTTTTTCATTCCTCCGTAAACTGCTACTTGTAATGCTAGATACAAGTAACTAGCACCAAAGAACGCGTCACCTGACGGTCACGATGAGCACCGGGGGTTCCATCATGGTGGCCGCGGACTGCAACTACATTTCTTGGGAGATCATGCTCTAGCTCCTTTTCTTTGGCATGCGAAAATATTATGTCACATCTAGTTCGATTGAAAAAGCACATCAAACTTTCCGCGTACGGATTTTCGAACACGGCTCTCTCTGTCTTTCTGCCCCAAGAAGACAGAGGAAGTCGGAAACGACAGACAGCATTATGGCTGCAATGTGTGTGTTCCCTTTGGAAAAATCAGATACCGATTTCATGATGTGTGTTGTTGTCTAGGCACCTGCATCTACCTACAGCACATGAAATTCACATCTCATGACATACATAACGGGTTCCATTGGTGATACGATAGGTGGGATCGGGATTGTTCTATATTATAGGGGGAACGCCGATGACAATTTGATGCAGGAATGATGATGATGTTCTAGTTCTTGTTAGTTATTTTATTAACACTGTCGTAGCGCGTCAATGCTTATGCAGAATGACAGTTTTGAAAATCGAGAAAATTGAAAGAGTTAGTTGGTTTCGAGGACACAAAAGAAGATAAATTAATTTAGATTTTTAAATGTTGACGTAACGCTAAGTAGACGGAGAAGACATTAATGTGCTCTTCTGAGTAAAAGATACCTTGCGAGCCATCTCCTCGAAGAGAATTCATGACCTATTGGAGAGTATGCAAATGCATATTGCATAAACAATAAAAACCACTCTGAGCGAGCAGCGAAGTAATTATCGCTGTCGCTTTGTTACGCCTCTGTGCACCGAAGAAGGCTCTTTTACCAGTAGCAGTAGGTACCATCTATCTAGTTCAACTGCAACAACAAGTCGAATTATCGATTTCTAATTCTATATCTGATTTAGGTTTTTATCAATATCGGTTACTTATGTGTAACGAACTTAGTCAATGGGGCGATGTCGTGT
The DNA here is from genome assembly GCA_905178165.1 of Amoebophrya sp. A25. Taxonomy (NCBI): domain Eukaryota; class Dinophyceae; order Syndiniales; family Amoebophryaceae; genus Amoebophrya; species Amoebophrya sp. A25. Next base: position 1,336,557 of record CAJINU010000016.1, on the reverse strand, counting down.
GTGATTCTCTAGTAAGTGTGTTTATTTAAGTATCACGGAAACGAAATCCAGATCGCTGTGATATGTAATTTGAAGAGTTCGCCAAAAGATAGCTTCGACGAAGCTGATCATGACAATTTCAAATATTTCGTCGCGTAAGACCGTAGTCGTGGTTGTTGCATAAACGATAACGAAGATGGATGAAAATAATAATCGAATTCTGATGACAATTTGCTAGTGCTAAGTAGTCCGTATTCTTTTTAGTCACCGACGAACATGAAGATGAAGAATGACCATAAACTGAAAGTGTTCCACTTTGTTCTTGCTAACGAAGTTGTATTTTATTCGTTTGAGTTGACAAAACTTCCACAAAGTTCTTGCTCTTGCAGTTGACAAAACAAAAAGAGAATCACAATCTTAGATGGCAGAGACGCCATCTAGCATTTCTTTCATTATGCTTCTTGGAAAAATGCGCGAGCCTCACCGTCGCTATCGATCGACAGGCGCACGTGCTTGTCTCCGCCGTCTGCAGACGCTACTTGCGTGCTAGATGAAATAGCAGAAGAGGTAGTAGTACTAGGCATCGCATCTCCGCCCACATCCACCTGAGTCTGCGAAGCTCTCTCGTCAGCTGTAGGTCGTGCATGAAGTTGTGTAGTTGTAGTTGCTTCATCGTCGCCAAGTCGTCTTTCACCGAGAACTCCAAGCACCTCGCCTGCGCCTGCCTGCTCTTCCGGTTCTGCAATATGCTTGTTTAGTTGACCAAACGAAGAAGGGGCTAATACCGCCTCTTCGTCTCCTGTTGCCGTGGCATGCTCATCTGCATTTCCTGCCACGTTGTCAGTGTCGGGCGGATGTTCCTCCTCGCCTCCCTTTACTACGCCAGTGAGAACATCGAAGAGGTGGTTCATGTTTGTGCCAAAGAAACTAGTCTGCGAAGCTGTTCTCGCAGTTGTTTGCTCCTCGGCGCCATTTGACCTCCTGCTAAGTGATGTTGTATCAGTACCTACCCTTGCGCCTACAAAGCTACTGCTAGCAGCGGCATTCACCCTTCCTTTTAGAAGTGCTGAGTTCGTGCTGTCTGCAGCGTCTGTCGCGCCGTGCATCGACGTTTCCTGCTGCTCGCTCCCACCCCTAAGCGAGTTCGCTTGTCCTGGTTTACTGGTGCTGGTACCCAGAATGTAGTGTGAACCGGGTGCGCTTGTGACAGTAGCCTCTAGTTTGTCGCCAAAAGTCGGAAACAAGGCCGCAAGGCAGGCGAACAATAGATAGAAGCCAAAGTTAGAGCTACGTGTAGTACTGGTGCGTCATTGATTATCCGTGCTAAGCGTACTGTTGAAGTTGTGAGTTGCCTTCTTTCCCTTTATACATAGATTCCCGCAACATATATTCTAAGGGGAAACCGCCATTGAGAATACCTCAGCCTCACAGACACAAGAACGAGGTGATGAGATACTACAGCCTTAACAAAAGATGAGACAACGAGAATTGTCAAGAGACAACAGAAGAACTGCATTCGCGTTAGCGGTATCTGCCCACCCCATGGGGTCGGAAATAAGCTGTTGGTGGTGGAAAATGTAATTTAAAATCAATCGTGGTGGAGCTGGAGAGGCTTCTTTTCATATTAGAGTTAGACATCATCTAGTTGTTCTATAATATAATGACTCACACAAGCATAGAAAGTGCTCCTTTTGCTTTCTCCAGTAAGTATGGTCGAGGCATTTACTCCTGGCAATATCAAAAAAGAAGAAAGGGTAAAGTACTATATGTGCTTTCTGGCCTGTCTTCGGCGAGATGCCCTACGGGCGCGACGCACTGCCGAGCTTTCTTCGTCGGAGAAGAGGTCTTCGTCCTCGCTTTCCTCTGCCTCGTTGATGGCACTCAGCTCCTCGTGTCGATACTCGCTTTGAAGAGCCCGCATTCTTGCTGCGTTTGACATTTTCCCCACATCAGGCGATGGAGTACCGGCTGCCGGACAGATGATTTCTTCTGATCCAGGTGCACGAGGCGGACAACAGCCGGTGGCGCAGCCGCTGGCACTCCCAGTGGCGCCGTAGGTCGTTGTCATGTTCTCGGTCGACGTGCGGGGGTCGAGCATATCCAGCATCCCCATCAATCCTTTCGCTTTGTCCTGTTCCTTCTCGTTGAAGTGGTCTGCCCCCATCAACGGCGTTCGGGCGTTCTTCTTCGAAGTGACCCGTCTAGCTCGGCCGGTGACGCCTTGCGGAAGGAGCTGCCCCGTCTGCCCGCTTCCGTAGGTTCCATGCACAGGCGCGAGAGGGTTCACCCAGGCGCCAGACTCTTGCGAAACGTAGCGCGGGTGCTGCGGCTGCGAGTACTGGTGCCGCTGACCTAGCGTGTTGTAGGTTGGACCCGGTTGCTCGTAGCCGTTCGGATTATACGTGTTGCCGTACGCGTCTTGGTAGCCGCCTCCACCGTAGTAGTCGTAACCGCCGTAATGCGGAACGCCCTTCCCATGAGGATATCCTCCGTACATAGGCGGTGGATAAGCTCCAGGAGGCGGACCGCCGTAGTAAGCCGGAGGTGGAGGACCGCCTTTGTAGTTGTAGTATCCTGGAGGCGGTCCCTTCATCTTTCCTTTGCCCTTCTTGCCTAGTTTCCCTTCTAGTCCATCGAACTGCAGCGGTTGCTGGAGCTCCTTCAGTTCTTCCTGCGAAAACTCGACGCCGCCGAGTACCAATTTGCTCTGGTCGCTGCTCCCCGTAGAAGTTGTATTTGGTTTTACAGTACTAGATGTTGACTTCTTTGTCTGCGTCGGCGATAGAAAGGACGTATCGAGAAGCTGCCGTTGTGCTAGATCTGGCCTGGAAAAGCCGCGATCTCCCGGTTTAGGACTTACATCTGCCGCCGACCCACCTAGAACGGTGCATATGCCGCCTGTTGGACGCGTCTTGCCACCTGCGTAGGGGCTCGTCGGGGAACTAGCTGTAGGACTAACTCCGAGACTGCTTCCGCCTTGCGCACCAGGAGCAAAAGGATTCGCATCCGCGTCTTCGTCGACAGAGGCGTTGTTCCATAGGTTGCCGAAGAGACCTCCCAAAACGCCACCGCGCTTCTCGTCACCTCCTATGTTGGCTTTGGTTAGATCCCCCATAAAATGCGCTGTCGCGGTGCCTCCAGCAGCACCCAACGCGCTCGCTGCTGGGCCGCTCGCCAAAGCTGCCGTTGCACTCTTGTCTCCACCCGCTCGCCGGTTGCTCGCAGGGGCTCTGCGAGATCCCAGAATCGGTTCCTCATACAGCGACAGCGGTCTTTCCTTCGCCTCCTTGGACGTCGACGGCCTCCCGCCCGTTTGGACCTGACCCGCTTCGTGCTCCGCGAGCTTTGCCGCGACGATTTCCGCCATCTTCCCATATCCTCTTGCCTCCTCTCGCATTCCTACTCGTGCACTCCCTTCCGCGGCTGGAGGCTTCCTGCGTCCGGTCCCGGTGCCTTCACCTCCTGATGGTAGTCGCGCACTGGCCTTCCGTGACGACGCCAGGAGCTCCTCTATCGTCGCCGCACTCGGCGGGGCAAGGGCATCGGCTCCAGCGGAAGAGGATGCACTACTCGAAGAGGAGGAACTCGTCGAGGAAGAAAAAAAGCCTCCAAAAAAACCGAGTGACGAGCCACTGGATGATGCATTGCCATCCTCTGTTGATGCGCTCGACGACGCCGCTTGCACAGTATTCACTACTACATCACCACGCGGATCAATCTGTGTCTTCCCTCCGCCCTGCGCCAGCATGTACCTTTCGAGATATTCTGCTGCTTCAGGGGATTCGGCTTTCGCATACTGAAGGGCTGTCTTGCCAGTTCCGTCCCTCAACTGAAGATCGACGTCATGTCGAAGCTCTGACTCCAGTACGAGACGCAACACGTCGGACCGGTTTTGTGCACATGCCCAGTGGAGTAGCGTGTGATTATCTGAAATTCATATTCAAAAAAAAAGTGATGTGAATGAAGTAGAAGTTACAGCATATTTTATAACAATGGAATTGCAATAATTGGTACTAGTACAACAATTGAAGATACTGATATCAATAGATAGTGATAGCGGTTGTGGGAATAAAAGGAACTACTTATGAAGATTCATTTGGTGCTATAATAAAGTTAAAGTTATTTGAATAAAATCAAAAGAAGATGGTGATCGCGATGGTGCTTTTAGGAAATAGGTACCAGTAAATTCCGTTTTCTTCCATCCTCGAGCAGCCACTTTTTTCAGCTGCGCTTGTAGCGTTGGGTCCAACGCGTCGAAGAGCACATGGTCAAACATTCTGCCCTGCTGCTACCAGGCAGCATGTGTACTGCACTCTGGCTCTGGTAATTGTCCTCCCACTCGTATATCAACATCAAGAACACAAGTAAAAGTAAATGAATCGAGACGAGCTAAGTACTTGAAAGACATAATAACCTCCGTGTCATCAACCTTAGATAGTTTTTCATCATCTTGTTCATGTACTTCTGGATCGTCCTTTCATTCAAAAATGCCTGATGAAATGCAGTGTACAGGAACAACAAATGAATCTCCTTATTCGTCATAATGCCACAATCTATGATTCGTATGCTGACAGTCCTCTGTGTCTGAGATGCTTGAAAAGCAAGACAATAATACATTAGTCATTCTTGATTCATGATTGAGGGTGCGACAACTAGTGTTTATTTCACATTCCTTCGTAGTCAATGTTGAAGCTGCAAAGGAGCAAGTTAGGGAAGATGAGCATGAGGTGAGTTGATTCGTTCATACCCTGCTGAGGTGAGTTGGTTCGTTCATACCCTGAGGGAGGATGAGCAGAAGGTGGACGATGACACTTATGCGAACGATATTTCTGTATCGAGACCGATATCATCTGCTTCCCGATGACAGACCCTTCCTAGATGCTCGTGTAACTTCATCAAACGACCGATTTGTGTCCATGTTCATCAACATTCCTGCTAGTCGAACATTTTTTCAATACATCACGCTTCATTGACAGACCGACGGATAATGCAACCGAGGAGGCCTATCACGTTAGAGAGAAATTGTATACCTGACAGCACGCGTCTGGTAACGTGATACGGGTCTAAAAGTACTGTAGCCTGGAGATTCAGAGGTACTTTCGTGAATCAGGAGGAGAGGAAGGGGATACTACCAATACGACGTCCAAATCCAAAATAAAAGGTTGGTCATGGTCGTCACAACAATCTAAAACTTTTGCGCAGTGAAAGTCTTAGAAAAGAAGGGAGAAAAGACGTTATTGCAGGCTGGAAGTTCACATGCTAAGAAAATCAGGAAGTAAAGAGCCAAAAAACTCTTACTTTGCCATTCCATCTCGGATTTCTTTCGAGTATTGACCTAATGCTCCCGGATTATGTGGCACAAACACGGTACTTGTCGTAGTTTTTTCTCCAATATCCTTGAGTGTGTCGAAATATTGCGTTATCAAGACCAATTCCAAGACGTCCTTTGCCTTCATGCCCTCAATCCGCTCTGAGAACTCGTTCACGCTATCTCTGAGTCCTTCAACAATAGCTCGTCGCTGCCGCGCGATGCCCTCACCTGATGGAACAGGAGGAGGACGTAGAAAATGAACATGTTGTGGGAAAACCGACTGCACTACGTACATGGATGTGGGCTATTGAAAGGAGAGTCGTGTCATGTCATACCTTCGTGGCGATAAAGAAATTACACGATCCAAAAAAAATAAGAGATACAACTTCAAGACTAAAAATACCTTGAAGATATTTGCTCTCAGCCTCCGCCTCTGCACGTTTTATTGAAAAAATTTTCTGCGCCTCCGCGACCTCTGCAGCAGCAATCCGCTTCCTCTTGTTGGCGTTGATTTCATTCATACTATTCTTCACTGCTGCTGCGGGAGATATCTAGACATCAATTGAAATGGAGGACACCGTAGGTCGCGCGTAGGGGACTATCGAAATCGAAGATGAGAATGATATATTGGCGGAGATGGTTTTTGTAGCTTTCTTCAGTGAGTACCGGCCGTGTACTCATGGTAAACTTGTATCCCACGCAAATCAGAAGTCGGAGACACATAATATTCGATGCCAACGATCCCTCTGTAGATGGCGTGTTACAGGAGTTACTCAGATTCACTCAAAAAAGAATTATACAAAAAAAAGTAAGTACATCCACGATCAACGCTCCGTGAATTTTGTAACCAAAACTCATCATCGCTTCTGCCACCTGAGTCTCCACTTCTGCCGAAACTTGGCTCTTGTTCTCAAAAACCTCGTCCAGATTCATGTTAGGAATGGTTGATCGGACCTGAAAAGGGTTTGTACAACGATGCGCTTTTCCACCTCAAAGAATATGAAGTGGGGACTTTCCACCTTGCCTGGTTCTACCCCTGAATGAAAAAAAAAATGTTTTTTGGAGGAAAGTGGGATAGTGATCCCATTGGCCCAAGTTGCTCATGAGAGTGGCAGCGGCTGCTGGTGGATTTACAGGGCAGGCATGCGCGGCGGGCGACAGATGTGGGCTTTCAACAGACAACCTCAGAGGCCATGGGGTGTTGGGTCGGGGGTTCGGGTCAGGTCGTCCACCCTCTCGCCCTGATCGGATCCACCGAGACCTGAGGCCAGATTTCGCGAGGCCTGGGCTTTTCTTGGCGTCGCATTAGGGTGGTTGGTCCCGTTTTTGCCTTGTTCCACCCTGTCCAGCATTTTGGCAGGCCTCCTGGACTCAAATTGGAGAAATTCGGGACAGGGTGGAAGTGGGCAAAAACGTGACCAATCACCCCAATAAATATGACGCCATCGGGATGTCACGTTTTTGCCCTGGTCCACCCTGTCCCAAATTGAGGCACCTGACCAAGATCTGATCAGGCTTTTCTCGGGTAAGGGTGGAAGTGGGCAAAATCGTGACCAATCGCCCCACTGCGACGGTTGCGGATCTGGTCTCCTTCGGGTTTCTAGCGATGGTCAGAAGCATCGACCAACTGCAGAAGGAAGGCCACCTTTTGCCCATCTCTTTGGCCCGCCTCTCTCTCCGTCGGGTGTCGCTTCCAACCGATGGCGCTGACGCCTGGAATGGGGTCTACATGCAGTAGTCGCAAGGTGTCGCGAAGTGCCAAAGCCTAGTCAGGCACCGAAGCAACCTCGCTCATCGTGAAAGTTTTTTTTTTCTTTTCTGGCAAGGGTGGAAATGCGCAAGGTGGAAACTCCCCAATTCATAAAGAACGGACACGAGTAGAGGCAAAAAGTGTTGCACATCAAGCAAGAATAGGTTATAGGTAAGGGAAGTATATATAAGTATGGTAAGTAAGTCAAGGAAGTATTCATCTTCTTCTTATGATTATCATTTTCATTACGAGAAGATCTTCCAATGATGATTGATGAGTCAGAAGATCATGATGTATCAGAAGACTGTACCGCGTCGTAGACATAAGCGTAGATCTGCGCTGCTGGTTGTGCTAATCGGTAGTAGGCGTCCTCCACTCGACCCGGAATCACTTCAACTGAAAGTTGGAAAGAGGGGACGAATCAATCATTTATGCTGCCAGAAGTTGTAATACCATCTGTACATTATCTATCATGATTTTTATATCATCGTTCTTAATGAACCAGGAGGGCCGGAAGCGGAACAAATATGAATATGAAACTAAAATGCTAGAAGAACGTATCAAATAGTACACTGTACAGCCACTTGTATCTGCACGAAGACATTGTCTTTTGTCTTCGTTTCGACCTCGACGAATCGCTGCTGCACCCTGAGCGTGACGAGGTCCCTGACTACCCACACGCCTGGGCATTTGAGACAAAGAAATCCTGCTGGCGCTGCGCGGTCGAACTTTCCGAAGTGTTCTATGATTGCAACACTATCCTGCGGTACGAAGAGACAGCAGTAACAGTCCTCATGACCGGCACGTTGTGAATTCCCTAGCATTTTGGTTTTGCCGCAATCAAGTGTGCGGCAGAGACTGTCGCAACTTCGCCAATCCAAAGCAAGTCGTGTCCGGCACAAGTGCCTGTAGTCGCTCTCGCTGTCGCAGCGCTCCTGCAGGTCTTCAAACAGAGTACAACTGAGTGGAACACGATCTTTCCAACACGGTAGAAGTTGTTACGGTAGTCTGTCGACGCACGTGCAAGCTTCTCTTAATTTGTGTCGATGAAAATTGCGAGTCTCGTACGAAGCTCCTTCGTCAAGGATGCGGTTACTCGTTCGTGATAGCTTTGTGAAATTCAGTGGTTCTTAGCTGATGGAATAGAGTGAACTGCACAACAAAGCTGTGATTTCTTCAGATTCAAAAAAATCTTTTTCGTTTTGTTTTTACTCGACTTTTAGCGCCAAGTACATCCACTGTTCTTTTTAGAAGGAGTTGTTGGAATTATGTTGGAGCACAAGAACTTTGCTCTCTTCTAATATGATTCCTGCGCAGTTCCAGTTTATGAGTATCTTGTTGTTGTCTGCTCCTCTCGGACAACTACAAATGCCTCAGAATCTCGCTTGGAAAAAGCGAACCCACAATCTTTGTTCTGTCGTGCATGAAAGCCTCATGATGAGGCTTTGACTTCCTATATTTGCGCAAGTATTTGACGATGTCGTGGGGATTGAAATGGCAAATGGGATACGATCGTGAAGGAATGTCGTTGAGTCTGCACGGACAAAGCCATCCAAAAGCAGGAGAGTTTGACTACATCAAGGTGCTCATAACCGCCTCGTGCTCGTCATGATAACTGAAGGTCACATGTTGTCATTACCTCCGCGCCCTGACAAAACAGCCAGAACCCCCATCATGACTGCTGCTGATAATCCTCGACAATAGCGTGTAGGCCTGAGAATTGTACCCAAGCATACGAGCAATTGAAGTGCAGTAGCAGTGCTTCCTCGTGATAATGGTCACTAGCAGCTTCACGTCCTCACACCGCAGGTTCGTCAGCGCCTTTTTGTATGTAATTCTGAATGATCTTTCGCATGTCTGCCATCGCGCCAGGGTTGTGGTACAGGAAACTTACTTCGCCTATTTTCGACTCCGGCTTCGTAGAAAATTTTCCGCCCCCGACTTCCGCCAGATAATCGAAATATTGGATGATCAATAGCAGATCCATTACCTGAAGAAAAAGCTGGATGTTATAGAGGGTAGGACGGGCTTGTGACTGTGCTTGTGTGATGAAATTGTGTTCATCGGAGAAGATGCTGTGTTGATTGTTGCAAGATGTCGATATAGAGCGGTGTTGTGACAGCTGAAAAGACCACATACAACTTAAATAAGTTTACTACCTGATGTCTTGACACGCTTTCGTTTTTGGCTACCAAGTTCGCCTCAAAGTCTGTGAAGCTGCTCTTGAGACCATCGATAATCGCCTTGCGCATACTCGCTGTAGCCTTACCGTGAAGGAACTTTGCTTCTGCTTCCGCCTCACCTTGGATCACAGTCATGATCTTTTGCGCCTCGGCGCGATCGTAGGCAGCTACCCTTAGCCGCTGCTCCGCTTGAATCTCGTTCATCGATGCAGCAACGACGCGATTCGGCTTCAAATCTACTATCAGCGTGTCGACGAGTTGGTAACCGAAACCAGCGAGGACGGCTTTAGTTAGGAGAAAGGTGAAGTTTTCTAGATTGTATGAGTGACAGAGGGTTGCTAAAGCGAGTTTTCTAGATTTAGTAAGATCTTTTTGAGGCCTTCAACAAGGTAATTATGCGGCTTGGCGCGAAGGAGTCACAAGAAATATTCATCAGGTGGGCTGCAGATGAAGTAGCTCGATGGCCCAATATACTCTATTTCACATTGGTTAAGATTATTCTTTTTATATATTATTTGGTGAGTAATTGAGAACCAATGAGTATGCCAATCAAATAAATCACGACCAAGAGAGACCGTGATGTTATCACTACATCAGTGGCTACAGTCGTACAGATGATGCCCCCAACATTGCCATTGCTTCTACGGAAACGGAGCAAAGTAAGATCATGATAACTACTTAGTACGATTCATTCGTTCCCTCATGTCTTTTTTGACGCGAACCGAGTCTGTAAAGACCTCGTCCAGGTCCATAGTTGGTATCTGGGCCCGAATAATGTCCTTGACGAATGAGCTCAGCTTATCCTCAATGGAATCGACTCTGTAGAAAACGTTGTACGGATCATCTGTGTTTACCCGATACTGCAACTGTACGGCAAGTTCGACAAAGACCTAGTTTTCAAATCATCTACGTAATAGATCATGATTCATGTGCTGCTAGGTGAGTTCGAGCGGTTCTTCTGGTGTTTTGATGCTGCCGTGCTGCCTTACTACAATTATGATCGATAATTGCATTGATTTCCTGTACGTGTACATGATGATGATACATACTTTTTAGTTTTGGTAAACTAGTACTTCTAGGTAGTGCCATGTAAGTAATCTACTTCCACCCTAACCCTATTATTGTCTAAACCTAATAAAGAGTCAGAGAGTCGCAATTTATTCATTTCCTCAAAAAACCTGATCCCTTGTCTTCGTCTCGCAATTGGTAGTATGGAATTGCAGCCTCGTGGTTGCTATCATGTCGTTCGTGTTGTAGACACATGGAATCGGAAAGCAGTGAAATCCTGGCTCAGCAAAGCCCTTGAACTCGCCCCACGTTTCTTTCGCCGCGATCTCATCAGCACCAAAACAGGCGCAGGCGTAATAATGCCCGTAGCAATGCGAATTCCCCATCTTGTGGCTCTTGAGTTGAATGAATGAATGAATGTACCCACTCCAGGGGTGTAAGGGGAGACTACTCTACTTCGATCTACAGCGCGCTTCATGGTTGCGCATGATCTCCACCCTTTTGGCCTTTTGCATTAGTGTCATTCCCTCGTTGTATTCCAGACACCATTTTTTGCATTTTCTGCATCGAATTTCTAGCCTATTTGCATCTTTCCACGACGTCAGAGGCACTCGTATTTCATGGAGTACCGCATCCGAACCGATGTAGCTTTTTCCCGTGCGTGGGTTGTGGGCATGTTGTTCAGGTCTGTATTCCCATCGGATGGATCCTACCGACAGGGTCTCCTTTCGTGCTCGACTCTTTATCACTCCAATTTTTATGAAGTCTTCTATTTTGTGCGCTTTGGAGTGCTCCTGCATGGCTCCATACGTTGTGTGGTAGGATATCTTGCATCTATCACATTTCCATCTCTGTGGATGTTGATTTCTGCCATGCCGCTTCGGACCCATTTTGCGGACCAATCTGAATGCTCTGCCCGCACTGGCCACCTTAGGCGCTTCTTCAAGTGCCTGTTCTTTCAGATAGTCATCTGCTAGTATCTGCATCCGCTGGGATAATTCTGTGGGGACTACTGCCGGAGGAGCAATGCCCCTTTCAATGTTCCTTTGTAGTGCTTTGCTTCTCCTACATTCGTGTGAGAAGCATATTGGCGATCCCATTGCGCACATCGAACACGACCTCTGTGATAAAGTTGGCCTCGACTGCCATATCCAGCGTGCCTCTAGGTTGTGCACTTCGGATACTAGAAAGCACGATACTGTCGGCATAAGCGCGAATTCGACCATGTCGCACTCTGGTAGCACTAAAGCCGTCCATCTACTTGCCTCAATTATTTGGGATCCCTGTGCTTCTCCCGCCTGTATCGTAGTTTGTTTGTCTTCTAGCCAAACTGTGCCCTGCGCTTCCATTGCCTCTAGTGATTTCTTAGTCTGATGTGACTGTGGGGAGCCAACGACCACTACTGTTACCCATATTGGCTGTAGCGCTTGCAATCTGAATTTTCTCAGTGGGCCTAATCCGCCTCCTCTCCTCGGGATGGTGGCGGTGTACGCCTCAGCTCCTCCTTGACCTATTGTGCCTGAGTGGATGAATGCACCTCCTATCTGTGGCACGTGTCCTCCGTCCGAAGGGATGATGGCACTGACTAACGATTCTCGAGAGTTGTGGGTGATTCTGAACTTATTGCTTCCTTTTACCGAGCATCTGATTGTTTCTGTTGTCCAGCCTTGACGGATTTCGTTCTTGGTGAGTTCTTGCTCTCTCCCGTGTCTTGCGAAGTACTTGGCTTGGAGCTTGGCGTAGCATTCGGCTTGGTCGGCGCCGGCTTTTCCCCAGCACTCTACTGTGTCTCGAATGAATGCCGATCGCGTTATTTGGTAGTAGGCGGCTTTCCTGTCGGCATACTCCTGTTCCTTGTTGTAAAGGATGTTGAAGACCCCTAGACGAGAGTATGTTGAAGACCCCTTTGCTAGTTCTTCTTCGTTAAATAGCCTAGAAGAAGGTCATCTGACTGTAACACTTCGAAGGCTGGGTCCTCGTCGGCAACAATAGCGATTCTGTAGACCCAATAGCTGCACCTGCTGCTAAAATTTACGGCTCATGTAATTGATGTGCTTCGTCTCCTGCTGGTGCGCATGCAGAGGTTAATTCAGAGCTGTCGTCGATAAGGCGATGGACGTTGGTGTGCCTAGACCTCCGACTCCAAGTGCGTCACTTTCGTACTTGATAGATACTTTTCGCCCCGTTCTACTTTTATCATTCGCGTTCGACCGCATTGAAATGTTGTATATCTGTGCATTTTGGCCAAATTTGCGTCACTTGCTTGCGCTTGTCGGGCCAATAAGATAGGACTCCTGCGGCTACGCCATAGCGTGCGAAGAAACTGCGGTGACCAAGATGCGATTCACGCGGCTACGTCATCAGGCGCGAAGCAGCTGCGGCAGGTGATCCAGTAGAAGATGCTCGACAAGATATACGGCGCCCGCCGTCCGACAGGGTCGACCGGAGGCGGCACCCTATCAAAGCACGCCAACCGGGACTTTTACGTCATGGTGTTGATACAGAACAATTGTGATCAACCAAAGAAACTGGAAATTTTTACTCATTTTAGATAGTTTGTTTCAATTTAACTTCTCACAAAAACAACGACTACATGTACATCCTCCTTCCAAAAGCAACTTTTCCCGCTCTTCTCTCTCGGCCCCGGTCGCGCAGAAATCAATTCTGTAAGTACCTACTCCGTGTATTCGTCCTACAGCTATATTAAAACTAAAATTTAGCTTTCGCTCTACAACTCGCTTCTCAAACTTATGTCCTTGTTCAGCACTCCAAACTTTGTTTTCTTTTCAGCTCCAGCAGGTCCCAGCGTCCCTTTTTCAAGAAAAACGTCCCTTTTTCAAGAAAAGCGTGACCTTTTTCCAACTCATCGTGCTCCTTCAGAATCCATCTCCAACATCTTGCATGGCCGCTCTACATCAAGGACCGACTACTCTGGTCAAGCATCCCGAGCTCTTGCACGCAGACTAGAATATGACTGCCTCCTATCGTTCTTTTTTGTTAACGGTACACAAAATGTAGTGCAATTGCATCTCTTTGCATCTTCATCTAATCCTCGCCGTTCAGAGCTAAAAAAATGCCACAACTTTCGACTTGTTGGGTCCTTCACTCGTTGCTCTCTGGTTCGTCTTCATGGACGACGCCACTGCTTATAGTACTATGCTGAGACAAAGACTGCATGTGCAACGAACATGAGTAAAATGCAATACCGATAAGGATAACTAAGGATAACGTGTACTCTTCATGTTAATGCTTCACGACTTCGACTTTCTCGGAAAAAGTAGAAATTGACTTGAAGTAATGCTCACTTGTACCTCTTATACCAACTGTAAACAAAGAAATACTCAACCAGCTCATTTGTACCTCTTATAGACTATTCAACAGGCTCATCTGTACCTCTTATAGTCTTTTTTTCAACAGGCTCATCTGTACCTCTTATAGTCTTTTGAATCCACCCAAACGTCTTCAGGTCGTGGCACATGCAGGTGTGCAGTTGGCGAGCCAGAACCTGTCAGAATCTTATGCGACGGAGGCGAATTGCCGAGTGCAAATTCGTTTTCTATCGCGTCGTAATGCACCTTATGAACGGCTTGCCGCAATTGTTCGCGTGCTATCTCCAGCTCCTTGTCCTTGGCTTTCAACCTTACTTCCCCTTCAACATCAACCTTTCCCAGTTCATCGACTAAAAAACGCTGCTCCTCCCTGAAGATAGAAACGGATAAATAAAGGAGACATTTTTTTGTACCATGAAAGAATTTTTTGTAGTAAAAAATCTCGGAATTGTGCTTGTGCAAAGAAAAGGAATGCAACAAGATCAAGCTGTAGTAACTCGATGAAGCTGTGACCACTTCCACTCGACTTGCTTGACCATCATTCACATAGGTTCTAGTGAGAAGTTGGAGTACTGCATCTCTTTTATCCGATTTTGTGCGGCTTTGAGCTGGAAATCCAGCTTATCACGCTTTTTCAGCGCCGCAAGATATTCCTCAGCCCGTTCTAAAAGCACTGCATCCTCAAGTTGCTTTGCCTAAACAGTGAGGGTGATGTTGATGTTGTATTGAGATCATGACATGAGCATGACACTTTATTATTAAGAGCCTCTTTAGGGAAAGATGCAAGCGTAAACAATGTTAGAACAAAGAAATTATGGAGGCCTGAAATTACCATTTCAAAGGCGAAGATATCAAGAAATTGAAATCATACCCTATCCCGTTCTCGCTTCGCCTCCCTATCGGCTACTGACGGGGATGTTGTTTTACTACCGGATTTACTTTTACCTCTTTCTGGAGAGCGCGAAGAACTACTTTTCTTCTTGTCCTTTCCATCTGCAGAACGGCCACGCTTACCATGATGGCCGGGTGAGGAGCTTTTCTTCATCTTTGAGGAGGAGCTTTTCTTCATCTTCGTGGCCGGTTCTTGTGAAGGGACTCAGCGGACCCCTTCAACTAGTGGTCGACGGTGAAGATGAAGAACTTACTACAACGAACTGTACTAGACGATGACAGATGCCGTGTAATGGGTGTTGTTGATGGTGTTCTTTGCTTCGTTTTCCTTGTGGTCGTAGGTGTACGTGTACTTATGTCTGCTTGAGACGTTGTACGTCGTCGTTTTCTTGTACGTGAATGATATGCAGCAAGGAACTACTCCTTCAAATGATTTAGATTTTCTACCTATCCATCTACATGATTGAGCAATGAAAAAATAGAAGCTTTTTGATTTCGAACATAGACAGCCCATTTACTTAAGAATACCTTAATTCTGAGTAGTATCCAGTTTGTCTGACAAGAAGTAGAAATAGCGAATCTATACGATAACGACTTTACCACGACAAATAGGCGATTCATAATGACTGATGGAAAATCTTTTTTACGACTGACTATCGATCGACAATCTAGAGCGCAACTTACGACTGTCGAAACAAACCTCGACAATCTGATTTGACTGCTTCGCCCTACCAAAAAATCGAATTCGTCCGTCGTAGCGCTCGAAGCAGACCAACGAAACAGCACCGCATTGATGTTTTCGGATAGGCTCTTCTTTGTCCGACAAAAGTATCGCATCACACGTTACTGTACATGCAAGTACTAGTCACTGCCGGTGTAGCTCGCTGCTCGCAAACGCAAAGGCGCAATAAGTCTTAATCAGAAGAAATCATTTGAGCAGAATTGTTTTGATGAAAGTATTCGTGGTGCCGGGAGCGAATTCGCTGTTGTCTTTGGCCTTTCTTTGCGTGGTTCAAGTTCTCTTGGCCATTCATCAAGCATTTTCTGATCGCCTGTCAATATTGCTGAAGTACGGGAAAGGCCCGCCGCTAGTACAACCGCCACAAAACCAACGCTTGCTTCACCTGATAGATAGATGCGGAAAGGCTTCTCCGGGGATGAATAGAAAAGAATGAAAATCTTCAAGTCGAATCGAAAGAAAGACAAAGCATGCTCGTCCGGACAAGAATTTATACCTAAAAAATGGATTAGAAAACTACAACCTACCTACATTCGAAGTTTTCAGTTTCATCTCATGTCAACACTACAAATGTAAAAATAATACTGACTCCTCCAACTGCTTTGCAGAGAACGCGACTTTCGGCTATGCATTCAACTTTGCTCTGGCAGCCCTCGTCTTTTTGAAATTGCAAGCCATCTTCTAGCACAGTCCGATCGCACTTCTGCTTGACCCGTGTCTTACCACAATCGGAATAGCAACTCTCTCCACCACGCAAAACACCGGGATCCAAATCCTCACACAGTGGGACCTTCTCAAATTTTGCGTAAAATGACGTAGAGCTCGTTGTCAGAGTTCTGAAGGAGGACGAGGACGCAGAGGCTTCGGACAAAAAGGACGTAGAGTTGGAGGCAGTCCTCGCAGCAGGCCATCTGGTCGTACCACAACTGCCGCTGGAACTCCTGCTCGACGCCGCGGAAGAAGAACCGGTGCACAATATTCTCATACTGGAAAGTCGTCCAAAACTCGTCCCGCTTCCAACTCTACTAGATGGCCCGCTAGAAGATCCATCTCCTATTATGTGACCGCTTAGCGGTGCGTCAGCACGCATTACGAGCCCGGCATCCAGCGCACTAGCGAAATTCGGGAGAAGACTAGTGGAGACAGTCATGATGCCTAAGAAATCTTAATCTTTAATGATAGAAGATTAGACATACATAGACTCTGAGACAGAGACGTCGGTATCAAAATTAAGTAGTCATCAAATTTTGCATGCAATCCGTTTATTTTGCTTACTGTGTGTCCTATTTTAACTTTAATAAACTGTCTTTCTTACGGGAAAACATGCGTATGCCCACGCGCATGCCGATCAATATCATGCTTTCTCTTGATAAATTACCTTGTAAAGCTAAGTAGGTTCAAGGCCGCTTCCATCGGGGACGATCAACTCTCACGACTCCTGCACAATAATACTCCGACACTCAAGAGAAATCGCACTAGAAATGACGTCACGACGCACGACCGACTATGAAACTTAAATAATCGATGCACATCTTTTAGGATGTCAACCGACAGAGATCCGAAAAACCGAAAGGGAAAGCGAACGTAAGTCAACAACAGAAAATATAATGCGAACGACAGAGATTTGACTCATTTCAACTTTATTACTGGCGAAAGCCAAACCGACGCGAGTGAAACTGTCGATCATCAGTACTAGAAACACCTTCTTACTTACAACTTATGTACATATTAAATGGTTTTGCTCGAAACCATAAAAAGCCAATAAAACCGGCGGCTGAGCTACAGCGGATGTTAATGTTGACAGTTGAGATTTAATGTGGGCATGAGGGTAAGGGAAAAATGCAGCACTTCCGCATGCAAGAGGTGATTATGTTCGTGTTGCAGAGAAAAAGTCAGCCCATCTTTAGCTATGCCATATCAGGACGTGCTTTCCTCTTTTTTGGCTTCTTCTTTGTTTCCACAGTGTCGTGATTTGTGCTTTTAGCCTCTGATATTGACGCTACCGATGCTGCTGATGATGCCGCTTTGTCCTCCTCAGCTGGTCGCTTTTTCTTCCTTGCTCTATGTTGCTCGGCACCAGATTCTGATATCGCATGAACTTCCGCAGCGGATGCTTTGCCAGTATCATCTCTATTCAAGGAGAACAGTGTTGTCGACTTCGATGCATCAGACTGACCAGCAGTGGCACTAGGTTTGGATTTCTCATTCTTTCTAGCATCATTTTCGTCCTGTATTTCCCGACACCATGTTGATGTGCTGGACGACGACGATGGTTGCCAAGAACTAGTCGTAGCCCCACCCCACTGTCTTGCATTCTGAAGGTGCTTTTTGCTTGCCACGTGCTCGTCCCACGCGTCTTTGCTCGTTATCGGTTTCCAACACAGCTCGCAATAGTACGGAAAGCCAGCCCAACGAGCTACGTGTGCGTTGGAGATGTGCCAAAAGTTGCACTTTGCGCCCTTCTTGCAGTCACCGGTGCGGTTGTAGTCCTTGCAACTCGGGATGTTCAGCTCCCTCAGTTGGTCCGCGATCTTCTGCTCAAAGGGTTTGTATTCCAGCTCTTTGCGGAACCGGACTAGGTCCTCCTCCGAGAAGTGACGCATTGCTTTGTGCTCGAACAGGCAGTCGTCAAATTTGCACTGCCCATCGCGGACGAAACGAAAACACACTTTAGAAAACCCCTTTTGCGCGTGCTGTCGTATCCGCCTCTTCGCGTCTTGTCGCCTCTTCTCCTCCTCCTCAATGTCAGGGACTTGTTTGCATTGCTGGTCTTGTTTTCCGCTTATTGACGACGCATTTTTGTCTTTCGTAGAACTCTTCGGAGACGACGGCGAGGACTTCTCCGCGTCTGCAAGCTTCGCACCATTATTCTTCGCGTTTTTCCTCGCTAATTTTGCTTCCCTCTTACTCTTCTTTTCTTCTGCCTTCGCCTTCTCATCCGCGCTATCTCGCCTTGGTTTCTTTGGCGGAGATGGGGCTGCGCCAGCCTCTTCATCCGATGACCATACTATGTCGCTGCTCGCAGAGGATGCACATGATGGTTCGGACTCCGAGGCGTTCTCATAATCAGAGCCGCTATCTCCCTCGAGAGCAGCCAGCTGGGCGTCCAAGTCGTTTAAAGACGTTGTCTTCATTTTCTTAATACTGTCGTCGAAGGTTACTTGGTCAACATTATTCTTGATGTTGTCGCACTCTAGAAAGATGGTTGCAACAATTTAAGTGCAAGTCACTCCCCAAAAAGAATCCATTGCAAGAAACGGAACTAACAGCAACTAGAATCAATAAGCAAAGATATTTTTTTGGAATCAGAACCAGTACAAGAATAATTCTAATTCAAGTACGTACAACAAGCATCCAACCATGAAGAATGATGGGCGGTCCAAATTCGACCTGTAATTTCAAACTAAGATGTCAATGGGAACAAGGCAGAGTCATGTAAGTATTCCTGAACAAGTCTCTTGTTTACTAGAACGCCCATGGTGTTTCTGATCTTATATCTGGTGCATGATCCTGGTGTTATGGAAATCAGTGGATCTTGGTAGAAGACCTTCGTGATTGCTCTTTCCAATAATATCCCGATCAACCACCTTAATGGATCAGATTTTCGGATCTTTGAGGGATCGTCTCATCTTCTTTTGGTGCTTTATGGTGATCATCCCCAGAAAACGAAAAGAATCTCCCTTGTCAAAGGAGAAGGACATTGTAGTTCGATCTTAGAGGCAGGACATTCTGGTGGCTGTTGTCCTCATCATAGCGCGAAGAGAAAACCTCACAATTTTCAGATCAAATGATCATAACACCATGTTTCTATTTTTTTTTTGTTTCACATCGTCGAAATCAGTTTTATCTTAGCTTAGTGCGTGTCTACAAGTACAACGCTATGTTATGTAAACCTTCAACATGATCATTTGTGATTCCTCAAGAAAAGTGCTGAATGTAGTTGATGAACCCTGAAATAGAAATTAGGAGTTTCTGGTCTGTACCCCACAAACACTTGGGTCTCTTCCATGTGCCTTTAGCAGGCTAGATCGAATCATAGGATCAGCCATTATGTTCATCGAACCCGCGCCACGCCCACCGGCGTCCTCTGCCGCGTCAATGTCCTGGCCCTTGTTCTTACCCAACGCACCGAAAAGCTGGGCCGCAAGCAGCTCCGCACAATGTGCCGCTTCTTAGAAAAGATCTTTGAATCGTTCATCAAAAAAGATCCATAGTAATTCTTAGAAATGATTCTCGAAGAAAAGGTATGTAAAAGTGAATATTTATATTATGACTCAGGAACAACTTTCCAGATGCTCATCTTAAATCTGCACGAACACAGCTTCCGTCATCTCAACGAAATTATCGTAGTCTGAAATGCCTTCTTTCTGTAATTCGAGCCACGAGGGGAACTGGAAGTCCTCTCCCGCTGTCTGTGTGCGGAGCATCTCACAACATGTCCGGATAAAATCGTCATCAGGTTCCGGAAGCATAGCCTGAAGCTGCTGCAGGTTGGCAGGGTGAACACCGGCGAAGCCAGGAACTGGCGTTGTTAGAGGTAGGGATGGCTATCGTGGTCGTGCTCGAAACGCTTTTTGTAAGCAATACCTCCGATGCCTTACTTGACATCCTGCTGAGGTATCTGAATCTGAGTCAGACAGTCTGAGGTCCTCATCCTTAGTTTGCTAGCAGTTTTCTATCGAAGGAAGAAGATGCAAGATGAAAAAACTAACTTTTTTGGACACGACATCAGTAAGAACCCACATGACAAGATGGTTCCCATAAACTCCCTTCCGAGGGTATGGAGGATATTGCCATGTCGTGATGTACCGCTTTTACAGTATCCAGCCACACATGCATTGCGATGTTGCGGTCCGAGGTCCCTTGTCCGTAGCACTCTCTTTCGTACGCGACACGGAGAGACTTGGCCCAATCTGGAGAAGATAACCACTCCTCGCAAGCATGAATCACGCTGACCGAGGCCATAAGCAAAGAGTCGTCGACATCCTCGCCCAGCTCATCCGCAAGAACAGTGGGATCAAAGGGAGCAGCAGATACGGCGGATGGCATTTTGTAATCAATGCTGAAGATGATATCTTGTCTATTTGGAAGGTGATTTTATTCAGAGGGACACAAGTGGTACTGAATGTTGTACTTCAGGAAATCAGTGAGAGCTTTCCTCGAGCATTGAAGCAAGTCCGTCACAACTAGCTTGTCTACAACAGCAAGGTATCATTAATCTTAGTGTCACCTTGCTCTTCAAAAACTCGCGATGCCAATCTCTTGACTCGTACGAATCAGGCAAGAACTAACACCGAGCGCATTTTCCAGCTTGTACTTTGTGAAATGCAGTATACGTACAAGTATTGAAGTGACCCATGAGAATCTTCGGACTTTCGAGCAGGTAGAGGTGCTAATAGAATTGCTAACATGAATGTTTTAAATCTTTTCATATTCCCCCGTTATTTCTTCACGAAGACTTCCACTTCTCAGTCCACATAGTGATGATGATCTTGATCTTCTAGCTTTAGGTTCAGTTTCTCGTGCGTGGACGCGAACTGAAAGATCAGCACCTTGTGATGAACACTTATCTAGGGACCTCAAATGCATCTGCTTCCCGGAGAAGTAGGACCCAGGCATGTGTGGAGAAAGCCGTGTGATGCTTTGTTACGCCTGTGAAGAATGTTGATTCGACGCAGTCGAAACTGCATTGCAGTAGGAGGTCCAGTTGCGTGTGGGATAAGTTTTGAGATTCACAATATATTTATAAAGTTCAATCGTGAGGTCAAGGGTGCCAGATGAATGCAAGTGCAATGTTGTTTCTTGTGTTCTCTCCTGAGTTCAAGCTCAACAATTATTAACTTTTCTTGGCTTTTTTAGCCCTACGGTTACGTATGTCGCGCTCTTTCGCCGTGTATTTCCGCTTTCTTCCTGACACAGTCGATGACAACACGTTATTTTCGCCGTCCCAATCTATGCCGATTTTTTCTACTCGCACCAGGAAAACTAGATCCGCGTTTTTCGGGATCTTTCCCGCAGCTCCCTTTTTCCCGTAAGCCTGCTTACTGGGCACGAAGAACTTGCGGATTTCGCTTTTGCGCATTCCGCGGACGCCCTGGTCGAAGCCCTGAATCATGCCGTGAGTGCCGCAGACCCAATCGACCTCGCCTTTGTCAGCAGGCTTAACCTTCTCCAATATGGAAGAACCCTTAAGGCCATGGGTCTGCACCAGTTTCAAAAAGTCGTCCAACGAAGGTGCCGTTGAGGCAGCGAGTCGCAACTCATCATTCTTTCTCATTTGGGCAGAAAAAGAAGTGTCCTCCAATACAATAGTTTTGACTTTGTGTTGACTCTCATCAACATTTTCGCTTGATGTTCTTGGAGCGAAAGTAGATGCACTAGAGGCACAAGAACTTTCCGTTTTTGGTGTCCCGTCTGCCTGAGCGGCATTTACTTGTGGTTCTTCGGGAACTAATCGACCAGGCAAGAGTGCGAAGACTCTTTCCGAGATGCTGCCAGCGATATTTGATGCCGAAAAAGCCTGTCGTCGTTCTGCTTCTGGCTTAGTTCTTGATGTTTCATTAGTATCTGATACGCCAGCTGTAGCACCTCCAGTGGCACTAGAAGTTGCACCTCCTTGTTGACTCCTATCAGCAGTATCAAGTAGCTTCTGCACCAAGTACACTTTGTACTTCACCTCTACGACATCACCCACACGCACACGCTTGTCACCACTGCCCTCTGAAATCGTTTCGCCGATAATGCCTCCAGGAAACGACAACAGGCGTGACGTTGTGCTTGGAGACCTATTAGTCTTGCTAGACGAAGCAGCTTCGGCGGAATTGTCGTCACCTTGCTTGCTTTCATCATCCTCGTCACAATTGTCTACGCTTTCTTTATCTGCATTATCGTCTTGTTCAGTCTCGGCAGTGCTTTTCTCATCTGTTCTGTCCTCATCGTGGTGGCTAGTTTCGTCGTCATCATAGTTGTCACGTTCTTCCACGTCGGCCGATGCTTCCTCCAAGTCCGAGTCACTCGCTGTCCCTGCTAGCCCCATAAGAGCTGCAAATGGGTTATTAGCCAATGGGGCACTCTGCTTTTTTCGCTTCACTGCTGTGGACGAAGTTTTCTCTGCTACTTTTGTTTTTGTGGCTGCTGTGGTCTTCTTTTCAGTGTGTATATCCTTTGTCCTTTCCTTCACCTCAGTAGACGTCTTACCTCGGCTCACTGGAGCTTGTCGCTCAGATCCTTTCTTTGCTTGTTCGGTACGCCTCACAGGCTGTCCCGCATTCACCTTTTTACCACGTCCTGCCATATTGTTCCTCTTCCTCTATCAACTATTGAAGACTTTGATTGACATCAGAAGATGAATGCTCTGGAAGTCATTTGTAGCCAGCAACAATTCACGAATGGAACAAAAGCACGATATAACTCCTGATGAAGAGGAGAAAAACCAGAATGAGTTATGTCCTGGTCATCAAACAATTTCTTATCATAACTAAACTACTAATCATTTTGGAAGAACGATCAGGATCTGGCAGATCTTCGCGAAATACCGCATCCGCAAGAATGCTTTCGGGTCATATGTAAGTACTTGATCTTCGTTTCAAGAAGACCCACAACCTCCTCCGCAAGAACTTCAAATTTGCGCTGATCTTCTTTCTCTTCAATAGAACAAAATCCCAGTGACGAAAATCGACTAGAACAGCGTTAAAGATGATCATAAAACATCAAGAATACTGTCACTGTGAACTGACGGATCTCAGGCTTTTTCTCTTTTCCTAGACTGACATCGTATCAGCCTTGCCAGTTATCGAACACTCTTGGAAAACTCAGTACTAGTCGGAACCAGAAAAGCCGCCGCAGCATCGCATTATTTTGATGTTTTTCGTTAGATATTTTCACTCAACTTCTACGTCGAGGAGGGAAGTTTCAGTCTGACAGCAACGTAGAGGCGCAAAAAATCCTCATGCTCAGTTTCGTTTCTGACGCTTTGCTCCCACAGCATTTGCGGATGCTGCTTTGGCCTTCGCGCCTTTAGATTTCGCTTTCGCTTTCGGTCTCTTTCCAGCCCCCTTACTAGACGGCGCTCCACTTGCGTTTGACTGCGAGGGCTCAGGTTGGTCCTGTTGACTCGCACCAGACGAAGCCGATCCTTGAAACATGTGCGTATTGTGCTTGATGACTCTCTCAT
Organism: Amoebophrya sp. A25; assembly: GCA_905178165.1. Taxonomy (NCBI): domain Eukaryota; class Dinophyceae; order Syndiniales; family Amoebophryaceae; genus Amoebophrya; species Amoebophrya sp. A25. Next base: position 1,313,194 of record CAJINU010000016.1, on the reverse strand, counting down.
CGCTAGCTTCTCCGCCCTCTGCTCTACCTTCTGCTGCCTTGCGACCTGCTCTCTTTGGGGCCCCCCTCAGGCCTCCAGGAACACCTCCCAGAGCTGCTCCAGCAAGATTTCGAACCTCCGTTACTGGTCCAATGAGCTGCGAAAAGCTACGCACGTCCGTTTCGTTGGGTCCCGAGCGGAAATAACTGCGCACAATCTCCAAATCTTCAGGGTTCTGTGTGCGTGCATGCCGAATGCGCTCAGCTAGCGCGCTCAAGGCCTCTGCGCTTGGCATCGATCCGCCGGATGCTGACGGGTAAAACACCCACTGGTAGGCATGGACTTCGCGTACCTTGATATTCAGTCATTTGAAGAGCGCCATCTTCTCCAAGAATCAACGAGTGAGAGAAGTGATAGAAAGTCATGCAACCTAAATATATCATGTTGAGCATGATGATGATGATGATGATGATGATGATCGTCCCCTTAAAAATATGTATTAACTCTGTTCAGTTTATAATCCTATGTATTCATTGTTCTACAATTTTTGTATGGAAAAACGTACTTACGTATGCTGATACTATATTTACAAGGAAACCTGGGTACCTTGACTCCGCCCACAGCACCGGGTGCTGCATTTGCCGCTTCGTCTTCCCGTAGGAACTCAGTTTTCGCGAGCGGAGACACCGGAATCCAGCTATCTAAGGCCCAAGGCATTCCTGCTTCGGCTGCGGCGGCAGAGCTAGCTGTGGACACAGCGCCTCCTAGATTCTGAGACCTCATGTGCATTACGAAGGCAGCTTGTGGTGAGTCTTTGTTTTGCTGAGCTGGAGCGGCAATCGCTGGCCGATTGGCTATGCACCACCCGCGCCACACGTTAGAGCTATTTTTCTTCGTTATTTCCGCATAAAACAAGTAGAGCCCGTTTCTTGCACAGTAGTAAAGTGGTCGGCCAAGGCTGCTCCACACGTTGTGAGGTTGCACCTCGTAGACACCACTAATGCTCCTGCTCGTACTACTGCTACTGTTTCCATTTGATGGAGTAGTGGGTGCTGGGGGTCGGGCTCGGGGGTTGGTAGATTCGAGCAGAACATCGAGGGTTGGGTACTTGTGATCGCTGCCAACGCAACAGCGGGCGCGCCGTCTCTTCATCAGCTCGGTCGTGGTGATTGTCGGTGGCTGTGTATCAACCACTTGGGAGACGAATTTGAGCGGATCGGCCAGCGGGGCCCGCAGTAAACTCGGATCCACGTCGCCTGCCATTTCACGAAGACTCATAGTTCCCGATGATAAGCCCTGTTGGATCAGTCGGCCTTGTATGCATTCGGTCTGCCCGAAAGAAGACTGCGCACCACACTGCTGCTCTAACGTCAAAAGCTCTTGGTTCACTTGCGCCGCAGCACGCAGGCCCGCCGTCTGCGTTCCCTCTTGGACCAGCCGCACCTCTCCTGCCCGCACCAAATTCAAGATCTGAAACAGGGACCCTGGGAAAGCATTCAACAAGGCCTCTCCCCGAACAGCCCGCTCGCTCCCTACGAAAGCCAACAAGCCGTCTCGTTCCTGCTCGTCCCTACTTGCGTCCACAAGCTGCAGCCCCGCTCCCGCATTACTGGAGGACGAGGAGCCACCTCCAGATGATGCAGCTCCACTTGTTGACATTGACGACGAGCCCAGGAGTGAGGATGACAAGGCGAATTGACGCATACGCGGCAGAAAATAGATGCGATTGTTGAAGACTTCTTGCCGTCCGTAGTCGCAGAGATGCTCTACAAGCCATCTCTCCGCGTCAGCTTCATCTACGAAAAGCTGCTCCTTTTCGGCAGGAATGTGGTCCAACCATCTCTGTAGCGTCTCCAAGTCCAGTCCCAACTCGTCTAAAAGCCCAAAATGATCGTCGTTCTGACCCAGCACTGTTGCTGTCGTTGTAGAAGAAGATGCTGAGCCGCTTCCTTCTCCTCGGGACCCTGATCCATCGTCAGCATTGTTGAGTTCGTCTTTTCTTCGTCTCATCTGCTGGAGGACATCTGAAAGCTTTCGACCTGCGACGTAGACAACGAGCCCTTTCCAGGGCTCAGCAGTCCTCTGCTTTAAGCAGTCATCCAGTCTGGAAAATACCTCATTCGCGAGCACAAAGGACTTTGCTTTGCGGGCAAGAGCGTTGATCGATACTGCGTCCATGTTAAGTCGTCTATCTTGTTCACAACTACGTAGTATTAGTGAAGCGGATATGATGTTGAAGATGAACAACGATAAGCTGCATCATCATGTATTATCAAATCAAGCTCCCTCACCGTCTCCCATGTTTGAACATAAATGTTGGCAACAACTACATAGCTCAGGAAATGATGGTGCATGCGTACCTACATCGAGCCAATAATGGGGATTGGCTATCACAACCTGTTAGTAGAGCGGATAGGAGACGAGTAGCAACAATCTTACATCAATACTACATACACTTTCTGGGGTCGAAATTGAATAAAATTCAAACCACCTTTCATGAAAAACAAAACCATGGTTACATCTATGCAGATCGCGACTTTTATTGCTGTTCAAGTGCTGTCATTAAATTGACGAATGATCGTCCATCTTACCTATGAACTCCTGGACAGAGTAACCTATCTTAGTTGAACTCCTTAAAGAACAACCACACGCTGCGTGTGGTTGTTCTTTGTGGTTACAATTCTTCTTCTTGAATGCCTGTCCAGCTGTTTTTGATCCCTTTCCTTCTTGATACTGCTGGGTATCTCTACTGAAGTGTTTCTGTTGGTGGTGCTTTCTTTCTTACCACTGTAGTACACAAGTCCTGAACTAGCCAAAGAGGTAAAGGAAATTGTGGACCCGTGCCTTCGATAATGCAGCCACCTATCTTGATAAAAAAATGTTTCAGTTTCTTTCTTTTTTGGATGGCAGAAGACAATTATGAACATTTTTCCACCTTCTGAAGTTTGCGTTTGCCATGCAAGGAAATTCATCTGAATGCTTAATTTATTCCGGTGTCACCGTCACGACCAACACTGGCTCTGAAGTGATACTAGTGTAGCTTCAGTACACAAGGTAGAATCCGAATGCTGTCCGATTGTTCCAACGGCAGCGAGTTTTTCTGAGAGAGAATCGATTTGAATTTGTAGTATTTCATCTATCTGCCCCTTTGCATCATCGGATTCTGTTGCAAAACGAGACCCCTGTCGCCCATTCCAGCTGCTGTAGCCGCAACCCAGTCCGGATGCGCTGGGTCCGTCTCTCCTGGCTGCGCGAACAAGAGAAAGCTTACGTACAGCGCTAGTACTAGCAAAAGCGATACCCAGAAGAATAGCAAACCCGCCTGTCGATAATCCGACTTATCCTGGAGGTGTCAATGTCATTCGCGTTTCTTATATTTCAGTACTAGCACGAATCGATGGCCCATTTTTTTCAGAGAACCGATGTGAAGAACCATTTTTTTCAAAGATAAGAGGGTGAAAAACATGGGGGCGGGAAAAGAAAAAGTAAAACTCCGATGTCTGTGAGGGAAAAAGGTTGTAGACGTATCATTGATTGTGATATATTGATTCAGCTTGATTCTCCTCGAGAAGGTCAGAACAAACTAGTAGCGGATTTTTGAACCATAAAACTGCAACACTGTCACCCCATTAGATCATCTATCATGTTGGTAATACCTTTGTCGCGCTTGTCGTCCAGTTTAGGAGTACAAGTGAGTCTTGAGCGGTTGGCCGCGGCAAGGCGTGTCGACTGTTCGCCATTTTGATTGCTCGCTCAAACATGGCCAGTTCGTCTTTTTTGCTTTGTGACATCGACGTCGTCGAGATCTGTGTCTTAGCAATATTGTGCAGTACGAGGTATCTAGACCCTAGTCACTGGGTCGCAAAACCGAAGTAGGTACGGAATCGAGTGGCTGTCAATTCAATATCTTCCAAGACTAACCAGCAATTGCTAATTAATACGAATGAATCCCCATGCTTAGCCTAAAACAAACAGAGGTAAGTGGTAGAAGCTACTTGAGTGTCAGAGTTTTTCTCTTTGCCTTGAACATCGTGACGGAAGAAACAGCTACGTAGATCACCATGGTCATCACTAGTCTGGCCAGCTAACGTCAATCGAGTCCTCGTCAATAATTTTCTTAACCCCTCATAATTTTCCTAACCGCGACACCTGTCGACCCTACGACGAGTCCTGTCTTCGCAGTCTCGACCTCGGTTGCAGTAAGTTTTTTCCTGAGGCTATCGCTTCCACACCAAAAGTCCTGTTTTTCAGGTGCGCAACAGCCAGTCCCGACTGCCCAAAAGCTGTATGGAAGCCCTTTTTTCACTGGGTTTTGGTCTACTACTGGAGCGACACAGTACCTGTAAGACCAAATTAAATACGTTAAGTAGACCAGCATTTTTAAGATGCTACTGCAAAAGTAAGTCCATATCCAGTAAAAAAGTACACTTCCACTTAGCAGAAGTAGTTGTGCTAACTTCTAATTCTAGTACCTACCTACAAGATAACAAAACCAAAACAACTACGATGTCCCGTCTTCGTCAGTGAGGGCGGTCACTCTGGTGTTATCAAGTCGCGCGTCTGAGGAGAATCGAATGACGGCGGCGTCGGTATACAATGTCCCGGGATTCGTTGCTCTTACTCCCGTGTAAACATGCCCATACTCGATGTCGAAACATGAATGAAGAGGAAGCAATTCAAGCGTATCGGAAAAAATCTAGCACATTATGATTATAAACATGACCGAATGCATCTCCATTTTAAAGCATCTATTTTTTGTTGCTCCACCTAGGAGCTACTTTCGTAGGTAAGGTATAAATATTGATATTCTTTTAGACAACATTATCATTTGGTCGACCTCCGCCCTTCTACAAGTACAGCTTAAGCTTCACATTTCAAGCAACAGCTTCTGAATGGCCCTACATAAAAATTGCGCTGGTACCATGCGTAGTTGGTCTCGCCGAGCCAAGTGGCAAGTAACACTGAACCCCCACATGAAAAAAGAGGCACCCACCTCCAAACGCTTTCTCGGAAACGTGATTCCGCATTGGGAAAGCCAACGGTTAGAAGCAATGGTCCGAGTGAGTCAAGATCAAGAAGTGCGTCTAAAGAACTACCAAACAGGAGCCTCCACGAGAGTCTTTCTTCACGGCCTCCGCCTCCGGTTCCGGATCGCTTTCTAGAAGTACTAGAAAGAGAATGTAAGAATGCAGTTGCAGTGGAACAAGTGCAAGTGAACAAATACAACATAGAAATAGCAATGTCTACTGTTACAAATATAGATCCATAGGTTACCAACAAATTGAATAACGTTAGACTGTGCTAGTGGTCAAAGCAGTTTAGCATAAGTAGATTGCGGCGAAGAAGAGACCAACCGTGGAAACGAGATGAGTATCCACACGCGAGTGATACGTGAAAGAGAGTACGGCGAAGACGGTGACGAACAGAACGAATGAAGTGAACCAGCTGAACGACACCGCAAATTTCTGTCCTATCTCCAGGCCTGCGCCCGCTGCTCGGTGAACCACCATGGTGACCTTATTGTTGATGTTGTTGACTTCTTGCAAAGCTCTAATAAATCCACGCACCGGAAGATGTGATGACTCGACTCTCGAGTAGTACTAGGGGTAGGGTGTACTTCTTATTCAATCGTTGCGGCGAGCTCGACGAGGTGGAGGTTAATGTATCGGTTCATCTAATATTACAGCTCGCGAATGGTCGTGGTGAGGAGCACTCTGCTCCAAGTATTACTGTGCTGTCCTGCTCCTGACAATAGGTCGACGCTCCTTTACTCGTGTCTGCCGCTTGTTCCTGGTGGTAACTCCGCAAAAGAGAAAGTCCTGTTCGATGTCTGATGAATCCGTATCCGCATTTAAGTGTTTACGTGCTAAATACAACACTGCCTTCTTGTCCCTGGAGTAGCAGCTCGTCTACAGCAAAGGTGACGTCATTCAATCATCTTGTTCTTCCCGCTACAAAAACAAAGAGACAGTAGTCGACCTGCGGATTTCCCTATGTAAGTACATCTGCGCGTTGTGTCAGATGTGTGCCATCCCCCGCACCTGCGTGCTTTCCACGCGATATGCCCTAGCACACTGCGACGATTATTCAATGACTCTGAAATACCTCCTCTGAAATACTAGGCCTGTCATCAAGTTGGTTCTTTTGAAGTTGAACGGTGAACATGAAAATGATGTAGACAATACTGCTGGGATTAGGAAAAAGCCAAAGTCTAGGAAGGAGCTCTCGTCCGTGTTACTAGGATGAAGTAAGTATACTTGAGACCAAAGTACCTCCATGTTGTTTGCCCCTTTTGCTTACTTTTTGGAGACAGTGTTCAATTTGACTTTTGTCTTCTTCCCCCGGCTTCTCTCCCTTAATTTCCCAAACTCCAGATGGGCTCGGTCCGCTCTCCCTCTCTCTTTCTCATCTGAAAGAAAAAACTATGCTCAGCACTGATGATTCACTTCATATCATTCTGGTAAATCATCTGGCCCGATCGAAACCGCGCATTCTTGTACCACATAAAAACCGGTCGTGTCGCAGCACGCAGTAGACCGTCGATTGTTACATTTTCGCGCCTAGCATAAGCCAAGCAAGAAAATCACGATTATACTGTAGTTTCATTTTTTTCCAAGTTATGACCAGTTCAGCAGAAAAGAATTTCATCAACTTCAATCTATTAACACCACCACGAACTTTATTATCCAGAATCAGAATTGTCTGTTCCTTTGGCCACAACATCAAGTTCTGCCATTTTCAACGAACTCGTCCAGGCTCCTTGATTTAGATTTGTTAAATGATTCGCAGAGCTTCTAGTTTGTGGCGCAATATGAAGCACAACTGAACACGAAAAGGAAAACTAACCCGAGGATATACATCATAAGTAAGCCCCAGGGCTCCAGGCGGAAGGTTCCCCCGATGCAACTTTTTGAGGGGAGGGGCCTCCAGCCCCGGGCCCTTTTTTTCGAGAGACTGCCGGGCGGAAAGGCCTCCAAACGCCCACCTTCGAGCCCTCGCGGCTTCGTGCGTGTACCCTACAGAGCCCAAGCCCCTGAGGCGGTTCAAGCACCGACGGCCGGGGGTGGAAGGCTTCCGAAGGCGGCAGAGGTGGCAAGACTTGCCACCCCTTGCCGTGGTGTGTGTACCCTACAGATCTCCCGGGTGCGGGCTTCTCACTGGGGGAGCCCCGGGGGAGGTGGAGGACCTCCGAGGGCAGCAAGTGGCAAGGCTTGACCGCCTTGCCGTGTTGCATGTACCTTACCAATATCCCGGGTGCGGGCTCCTCACTGGGGGAACCCCTTGGGGGGTGGAGGGCCTCCGAGGGCAGCAGTTGGCAAGGCATGACCCTCTTGCCGTGTTGCATGTACCCCACAGACCTCCCGTGTGCGGGCTCCTCACCGGAGGAGTTTGCCACCTGCTGCCCCCCATGAGGGCCAAAGGAGCCAGGCCTCGCGACCGCGGCCGCCTTCGGGGGCGCCCTTCTCCCCCCGGAGGCCGTCCCCCTGATAGGGCCCAAGTGTCGGGACGCCTGTGGGGTACATGCGGAGAGCCGCCAGGGGCCTCCGGCTTCGCTTTTTGAGGCCTTCGCCCCCGTGAGTCCTTACATGTCACCACCGCGAAAAAAAGGGCGCGCGGACGTCGCCGCCGCTCCATCCACAGGGGGGGCCTCCCTCTCTGGTACATTTAGAACTAATAATACCGGACCACAAAAACAAAATATCGTCGATCATGAATCTTCTATATTCGCAAATTTTGACGGATTCACACAAAATGTATTAACTATATGACGTCCACGTCGAGGACATCACATCATACATGCTGCCCGATGTTTAGTGCTCATGTTTTCCGGTAGTTATTTGCCCTCTCTAGTACTACGGCTACGCCTATAATTTTCTATAAGTATAATCTCTATCTTCTTCTTGAATGCGCAATCCATTTGAACCAATTTGAGACGACTTCGATGACATTCCCTCAATGACGCCCCCTCACGGGGTCAGGGACGAGTGGTTATACTAGAACTCGATGTAAATGAGCCATATTTTCAATATCTTTGGATATAATCTAAGACTCCCCTGACTCCAGTCATTCTATAGTTGGTGACCGACCCACCAAATGAAAAGAAACATACTCACGACTGGTGGAACTAACATTAGATTCTCCATCTCCAGTTCGGTTCCCTATAATAAAGCCTTCCTCTTTGTCTTTACCTCCTCGCCGACTTTTCTAGGCACGTAGACCCACATACATGCCAAGGAAGCGTTCAATAGGTCCATAAAGGGGTAGCAGAGTTTGAGTTTGTAGACCGAGCCTTTTTGACTTCTTAGCCCTGATCGTTGTCCCTTCTACTCCGGAGACAGTCCTGGTCCTGCTACCACAAACAAGGCAATAAAACACCGATCTTAATCTTTTGCATTTTTTTTCCTTTGATGTGTTTCATAAAGTGTTCTTGAACTAGATGAAGTAGATAATTTATCGTGATAGCACAGCACTTGTTTCGTCGTAATTCTAGATTCATATAGGTCCATGCAGGTTCCTCTAGATGTCACGAGTGAGGAGCGTAACCAAACTCGATCGGAATCGTGCACACCCGGAAGGAGCCCACACGTACCAAAAAAAAAGACCACAATCTTAAGAGTAATATCGACATCGATCGTCGCGTCTCCTGTAGTCATTCTAAACTACCAGCAAGACGTAACAGATTCAGCAACGGCACTTTTGGTCCATAAACGTATTACCACAATATATAATGCTACGCAATTAAATTATTTAGTACACAATCGCAATGGCTGCTCACTCCTCCCAGAAATGAAGCGGAGCGACCTACAGCGACTTCAGTAGTGTTATTCTCGCGCATGACGACAATGTCGGTCCCCAGCTCTACGACAACTAGAGCACGGGGAGCAGCCAGTGCATGCCGATATTCATCACAAAACACAACCAAGTACTTGATGAGAGTAACCGTCACGACCCAGCAGCCAGTTTTTGGGAGAGGTAAGGACAGCACATGAACAAAGGTCGAACGAATGGGGATAATGGGACGAAGGACTTAAGATACAGAATAGTAATCGAATGTTGAAAATAATACTTATAGATACTTATGTCGTTTCTTATACAATAAGAATGAGTTATAACATGATGGTCGTGTTTTGAATGTTATATGTTCTCAGGATGATCTTTATCAGTATCTAATGTAGAAGATTGTCCATATTTATATGTTGACCGTGACTGACACTCTTCGTTATGTGAATGTTTGTTTTTGTTCTCGACAGTAGGCCTTTGATGTTGATGTCGTGGCCCTGGGGCAGCCATTTATTTGCGATAAGTGTACAGGCCAACGCCTAAACGACTAAGCCAACTCCTACACTTATCAATTTGATCAAAGGACGCAATCGCTTCGAGGACGAGCATGATCTTATAGGAGGTGCGGGCTATCAGCCTGACTCTGGTCGTAGTTCCACAGCCACTAGCTTTCAACACATACATAGTGCCTTGTTGTGTTTCACTTTTCTTAGTGCCAGAAGTCGCCAACTCAATAGGAACTCGTCTTCATCACGCGGCGAGAAGTAGACACGACCATCGGAAATTAGCATCCTCCAAAAGTCTGCGGAACTGCTCCACACAGAGCGGCGTATTCTGTATCTCGGTCTAATCGAGTGTACATTCGCACCGTCGTGAAAGAAGTTTGCAGCTGCAGTTTCAGCTACAAATTACTGCTACTTGTTCTAATTAATCTAGTAGTAGAAACAGCGCCAGTGCTATCTGACAGGCAGGTCGTGTCTTCAAGAAAATAATACGAAAAGCGCAATCTTATCATATCACAAGTCTGAATGTCATTGAGTCATCCATGAGTGGCTGAGAGAATAGAACTGAACGCACGAACTAAGGCAATCCTAGAACAAACTCCCAGCTCACGGACGAGTCAAGACATCGACACGCCTACACAATTGACCTATATGCACATAGACACGCATGCGTAGAAGACGCAGTTGATCGGTGATCAGGTTGTTTAGCTATTCGCGACCACGAGATTCATCTATCAATAGGGCTTATATTCACAATGATGCCTATGATCCTGGTATTCAAATTCATAATGTTCTCCGAGACAACAGGAACGGATACACAACCTAACCTCACAGCGTCAAGGACGCAGGTAAGAAACGATAACGAATGTAGCTTGCGTATTGTAATAAAAGATAGGAGGGTGTGAATCGAGGCTAGCGTCATAATTGCTTGTAAGTACTTAGGCTGAACAGAGCCGACAATGGGTCAACAAAAAGCGCCAGAATTCCTTCACCAGATAATACTTTCTTAAACAAATCAAGACTATAGAACAAATATGGACCATGATGTTAGGGGTTCCCTTCATTTTTACGCTTGGTCAATCATTCCGAAAAGAGCAATAACAGGAGCCATCTCTATGTACACTGAGACTCCAGCTACCCAATCGCCAGGATTCCTATTAGTGGCGCATACTTATTTCGCAGTGGCTTCCCATCCTTGCAATGTCACTAAGAATGCATGTTGGGCGCAGCATGCATATCACGCTGGGCATCTTGATTCTATCCGGCAAGGTGCTTAAGATTTCTACAGACTACCCTCTTACAGAGAGAGAATTCTTATTGTATTCCCATCAATGCCTAAGGTAAAAACTGGACCTCCCTCCCACGTCACAAAAAAAGACTCTGGACGCCGCATTTTCCTCCTTAGCGACCGGCCAGCCCAGAGCTGCATGAAGATGAGAAGAGCGCTGCGCACAGGAGCAGTAGCCACTTGTAGTTCTTCAACCTTTACCTTACAATATTGCTGAATGATGGGAGTCACGACTTAACCCAGAGAATGTAACAAATTGCCCAAGCTTTATCGTATTTCATGTCACTCAACCAATCAGTCAGTACTCTGACAGACGTCTGTGTTGACTCCACACAGGGTGGCCAATATGTGAAGAGCAGTTGCATTTCTTAATATTATTGTTATTATTAATGCAGCGGCTCAGGGTGGACGTGGTTCAGGCTGGCTCCCGCTCTGGTTCAGGGTGGAACGCTGGCAATTTTTTCCCTTGATTTGGCTTCTATCTCACCCTGGCCCAGGTTTTTGCAGGTTTATTTTATCCCCGCCCAAACCGGTCCGGGGTGGAATTTCTGCCACCCTGAACCAAGTCGCAGCCGCGATAATTATGCCAAAGGTTGCAAATGTTAGGCGTCTACTTGGTGATAGACAAGAGACGGGCAACCCTCTCGAGGGAAGGCGCTAGCTTGGGGGGCCTTTTGTTTCGGCACCTTGGTACCCCGGCAGGCTTGCCACGGTTGTGCCTTGAAGTCGGGGCGGCAGTGCCAAGGGAAGCGACTGGGCGCCCGTATTTGCTGGCGGCTGAGTGCCCCCCGGGGGCTCAGCGCAGCTTCCATCCCTGACCGGGGGCGAGCAGCCTGAGGCGGCAAGGAGACAAAGACGACCACCGCTCGGCGGCGCTGGTCTGCGGCCGCTGGTGCAAGTTGTTGCGCCGTGTGGTCTTTGCTGTCTCGCTCGCTCTTCCACCAAGACCCAAGCGCCAGCAAGGACGACGCGCCCCAATCGATGGAGGAAGTGCCCGCGCTTGAGGCTTGTCAGTCGCTCGGCGGTGGCTTCGCTGCGTGTGGCATTCCAACCACCGTGAACGGCCGCGCGCTGTCGATCTCAGAGCGAGGGGGCGGGCTTCTGCTCTTCGTTGTCATAATCATAGGGGTGCGGCCGCTTGTGGCCTTCCCTTGGTCGACTCTGCCTGCCAGGAGAACTTTGCTGCGTCCTTGAGATCGCCCCCCCCCCCGCCTCCCCCCCAAATTTTTGCAAGGGCAGCGTGGCGCAACTTAGATTATCGTCTTGAGATCTGCGACCGGCGCGCCGCTTGCGTGTCTCTGCTGTCTTTGCTTGCCTCTTCGTTTCTTTCGCGCGCTTAGTTTTGTCCACGCTCGGCTTTTTCTTGGTTCCTCCACCCTCCCATCCCTCGGGCCCTTTCGCTTCTGGCGCCCCTCTCTTCTTGTTCTCATCTCCCCTGCCTCTCCTGTCTTTCATCCCCTCCCCTGCTCTTCCGGCACTTCCCCGTCCCCCTCGTTCCCTTTTCTCCTTCGTCCACCGTTCTTGATCGCCTTGTCTGCCACCCATCCCCTCTTCTGATCTCGGCTTTCCACTCTGGACCGCTATCCCACCCTGGACCACTCCATTAATATGTTCGCGCGCGCCCCTACCGCCTCGCACGTGTCGCGCTCGCGAGCGCCCTTGCCATCTGTCAATAAGGACGTTGATGTAATGGCACCAGGGACCTTCCTGACGGTCCGGTGGTTGTTTTGGGTTTGATGGGAAGAGTGCGCGCTATTACACGCTACATTATCTAGTTGCTTGCCCCTCAGGTCAGTCTTCTCCTCGTCTCCAGCTACAGTCGCTATTTCTTCTTCCCGGAAAAGTCCTAAGCTTGTCGTCTGCCTCAAGCTGCATGAATCTCGACCGAGCTCGACCAAACTCAGATGAGATTAGCAAAAGGCGATGTAGAGACCTGCTGACGTAGACGTTACTACCGCTAGAGATCTTTATCTTAGTATGTTTCTACCTCAAGCTACGTGCCACGAAGAGGCGCGAAGGCTTGCATTGGCTCCCACGCAACGACGACAACACGCGGGAGGCGTACTTGCTAACCACTCGAGCATGGGGCTCGGCCTTTTTTCAATCAGAAAAGTGGATGTCTCCTCCCCTGAGATGAAGCCATACTACAGCAACCAATGTAGACGCACTTCGAGGCAAGTCATGTGATGTAGACACTAAAACCGCCCTCCTGCAGCAAGTGTGCTTACAACGCATGGCCCTTCCCTAGACGTTACGAGTTTAAAATATGGGTAGCAGGTACTTCTACCAGAAGGGCTCAAAACGGACAACGATTAGCAAGGACGTTGACCATCTCACTCGTGGCCATACGATTGTACTTTTGCACTTCGTCGCCTTCTTCTTCTTCTTTTACAAAAATACTACAGCGCACGATCTCACGATATAGTAGATCAAGCACTCACATTTAAGTGGTTCAAGGTTTAGAGTCCACTCGCTTGCGGCCTCAGGCTACCTTCAGTCACGTCTTCTTTGGTACATGATCGCTCATCTCAACGCACGATCTTCTACAATATAAATCTATGCCAATTTTTGTCTACCTACTGCGGCGACGAGTGGGCGATGCTTGTGGCTGAGGCTTTTGAGCAGAATGAAAATTTTCAAGTCTTCTTCGCATTCAATTATCCATCCCTGAAGGCAGCGCAGACATGATGCAAGGAAATGACGTAAAGCGGCCCGGAACTAAAGGACGATCGAAGACTACAGCATAAAAGTAAATCCCTTAGAAAATCAAGACATATACAAAAAAAAGAAGGAAGCAAACAGTTAGACAAGTTACAAGGTTTTCGAATTAAAAGCCAACGCGCCAGCTTGGGTGTTCGCAGAAAAGGAAACCAAATGGGGCAGATGATACGAGAAGATCCTGACTTAACATTTCTCCGCTGTACATTCATCCTACTCACAACATCGATCGCGTTCCTAGTAGTGGTATTAGCCTACCGATGTACGTTGTGCGCACCCACCGCAGCCAATATATCCAATCCTAGCAATGGCGAGACTTGCAAAATTATGGGAAACAACAGGGGACCTTGGGCAGGACGATATGATGAGTCTGTTACTATAATTGGTAAAGATAGTTTCTTTATGCAGTCGCGCTCGCTAATGTGCGAGCGTCGAACAGTCTCGCTGATATATGATATGCTACTAACTTTTCGTTAATAGTATTTCGCTTTTGCATCTTCAATTCAAATTCTTTGTATGTCGAATGATTCATGTGTCAATATTATGCAACAAATATGCACTAGAATTGCCGACGCGGGATCAGAGTCCACTGCGCCAGTCATGCTAGATTATGACTAAGTAAATAGGGCGAGGAGCGTCAACGTGTCGAGGAGTATTTCTTTGCAGCATGATTATGAAAGTTGGTCTCTATACATTTTCTATCATGAAGTCCACAACGACACCCGATGACTATGATGACCTTTCAACATGATACGATATTCTGCGCTATGTGTTCGACCACAAAAACAACGAGTCGGAAAAGATTTTTATGTTAGAACATAGACGATGCCATTAAGTTCTGGTAGGTCGTTCTCGGGCAAAAGTCTAGATAGATCCTGCACACTGACAAGATTGCAACAGGTCGCGAGGACAACAAGAGTTGACGCCTCTACGATAATGATAATATTGCTACGATAGTGCCCACCCTTACCGTTAACTTGTCGCGTCGCGAGATAGCAATTTGAATTTTTCTACAGCACTAGCTAATTGCATAATGTATGAAAATGCTCAAGCCGGATCTCTGGGAATCTGTGATGGTTTTATTGTCCTCACTCCTCCTCCTGTTCTTCAAACTATAACATTAACCCGTATGAAGCTTTTCTTTCGTTTAGAGGATCCGAACGCCCGATCATGTCACTTCCGCATAGTGGTCCACCAGAAAGGCTCCTGGACCAGTGCAAGGAAACGACATCAGTGACTCATTCCTTCGGAGATGTTACTGGTTGACAGATGAAAGGATTGCTTGTTATCGAAAAAGAAGAACCTAATATACCTTCTGACGTTCATGTTTTGCAGATCTTCACCTCCTGGCGAAAATGATCACGGGAAGACGATGACATTATAGTATTCGGCTCAGACTAACATTTGATTTGGCCTACGCCCTACGATCACAAGTGCTATCCCCACTCACACCGCGAGGAGACAGCGCAAATATGCAATCTATCATGTCGCGCACACATTTAGCTCGACATTGCTCCGCCCCGACGACCTGACTCCTTTTCACAACCGAAGACGACACACTTGCAAGGTAGGGTGTAGTTGTGTTGTTGTTCTTGTAGTTTCTACTTGTTGACGTAGAAGCTGGGTAAAAAAGTAGCAGCAAGAAAATCTCGTCTCCGTTGCTCTCTGAACCTCCTCAGGATAGGTTTCCAGGTGGAACGGTTGCTGTTGCTCTCTTTAGTTAGAAGCACTACTACTTCTAACCGCACATGTAATTTTTTCTCTAGCGGAATTCCCTCGCGCCCCCCGACTGTTTCTTTTGTTGTTGTACCTATGGTAGATGTTGCTTGATGGAGCCGCGTTCTACAGTAAAAGTATAATGACGACCTCATCTCCCGCTCACCACGTCGCAGAAAAACACCGCCACGGCGCTCCTCAGCCAGCAACATCGTTGGTCTGATTAGGTGCCGCCTTTGGCCTTCGACGAACAGCCTCTTCTTTGTCTCATAGGAGTAAATTTTTTGTTCCTCACTAAGTAATCGCTTGCAACTTCTAAGTAGATACCGCAGCAATTTTTCACGATTGTCTGTTTTTGTTTGGACAATAAGCAACGAGCCCCTGCCTTATTTCGGTGCGTGGTCGACGGTTACTTATTCATAATCATATTTCTAAACACCGGAAATGATAAGCTATCCTGGTGATATGGGTCTTCGCGAGCTCTTTGGCCACACTTCGCTCCTGGCTAATGAAAATTCTATCCTTTTCTTCTTGGATAAAAAAATTAGCCAGACCCCTCCTTTGCTCAACAACATAATCAGACGATACAATGTTGAGTCCGGGCCACATTGCGTGCCCGCGAACCTACCAGAAAGATACAAACGAAGACATACCCACCACCTCCATAAATTATCACTCACTGATTATAGCATGAACATACCCATACGCCTTTGTTGCTAAAGCACCTAGTCCTTACAAAAAAGGCACAAGGAGGCTGGCCACTAGATTCCTCAAATATAATGACCGATTCCTCATTTTCGGAGTTTGTAACTCTCACTTTAAAAATACAGTCGAGAAAATAACCGCCAGAGTAGGAGAGAGCTCGTGGCGGATACATCTACAGCCTATTCGAGACCCCATAGAACAGGCACCCCGAAAAAGAAAGAGAGAGCGATATGAAAAAGAGAGGAAGACTCAAAGAGTGACAGGCACTCGCTCCGCTCCGCTCCCGCGAAGCGCAGTCTCGCTCACGCTGCGCAGTCTCTGGATCATGTAAATTACAAACAAACAAAACTTAAGTACAGAGCAAAAAGAGAAACAAAGCAAAGATCAAACGCGAAAACACCACCGCCAAGGAGGATTGACAGCACAGGCGAGAGCATCGCGAGTGTTTTGACTTCCTTGACAGGGCGAAGGACAGCGTTTTGAGTGAACAAGTTTGTTCATCTTAGATGAGCATCTACTTTTGCTTTACACAAAGACGACGCAGCTACCTACTAGTTCTACAAAAGCATCCACTATGATCCATCAGATGTATAAAAGAGAAAATCAAGACGCGCGATTCGCAAGCGCAGGAAAGGTGAGCATTCAAGCCAGCGCAAACGCCAGCTGCAACGACCAGACCGAACACGAAGGGTCGTGCACAAAGAACGACGTGCCTAAAAGTTCTACTTGCTGAGCAGATGAGGTGCTGGGAGTCCTCTTGATGACGAACTTTTCCCTACTACCTTAAGTACTTTCGGACCCACTTAATTACTTACCCACCGAAAGGGCTGGGTCCGCGTTCCTTGGATTGCCTTGTATCTCTATAACAATCGAAAAACAATGAACAATGGCCGAACGAGTGCAATGTTAGAAGCAAAACTAACAAAGAAAAAACGAAGCAACCTACAAATATGTGTATATCGCAGTTGAGGAGAATTCTGCACGTCTTAACACGCTATCTCGTAGCGCTATCATTAGAGCGGAACCGTGATCATCATGCTAAGACCCCGGATCAAAGCCACGACATCTATCTTCGTCTTCTCCATGAATGAAAATTATTTTTATCAGGACCATTTTCTGTTTCGATAACATCATAAACCAATCATTTGTCACCACCTAACACCGGCCATCCCTTCTCCTGAATCTCAATAGTAGTTGCGGTTAGCGACCTTTTTCTAAAAAAATTATCCGCCCTCCTGTATCTATTTCATTTCTTCAAATTTTCGTACGACACAAGTGAGTTGCTGATTGTTGTTCTTAAAAACCGCTCCGAACCATCCAAGTGCTCCACTTACAGCGACCATAGCTGAAGCATAAGCCTATCACTTTCGGGGAACAAATGCCAGACTAGTATGACTTCTGTTTTCACACCCGTCGATGATCGTCCTTCATCTTATATGCTTGTAACCAGTAAATAATTCTCCTTCAATATCAACATCTCTGCTTACAATGAACATTACCGCACATAAATGATAGAAACAAAATAATATAGAGCTCATAAATTATCTCGATGAATCTAAGTGAGTGTATTGTATTACCAAACAACGAAAAGGTTTTATGGTGAGTAAGGTTTGTAACAATTGCAGTGAAAAATGGTTGCATTCAATCCAAGGACAACAAATATCAGAGACATCTAGCTGTAACTATAAATCATGAGACTATAGTCTACTTCTCCCCGACCACGGATTGCAAGTCACGGCTTACAAGGAAGTTGAGTTTCGAGCTATTAGCCACCATACAACAATCGCAGATCAATCATCTATTGGATTTGCCCTAAACCTACATGGTCAACGTAATACGCATGCCTTAGTATCAGCTTGCTCTGTGGGCAAGAAAAGGAAGGAGCTCTCGGCACCGCGGCATCGGCTGACTCTTTTTGCTTCCGATGTTTGCTGGTGATGATGATGATGATGTCTAGCAAGAGGCGTCCTCTGTTGGTTTCATTTACCTTTTAGCAAAAGTGTCACTTTGTCTATACTTATTACCTCGTTCAACATCTTCACGGACTATATTGATGTCATCACTGCACAAGATTATGCTATACATAAGTATTCATATTTTTGTTAACAAGATGAGTCTCCACCTTGTAGTGCGCAGTACGTAGTCCATTAAAACGCTGCGCCGGGCGTCAGTACCTGCAAACAGACTCATAGGCACTGGCTGAGACTTCTTCCGATATATAAAAAATGTATCATAATCACCTAGTACGTAACGCACGACCCGTCACGCCGGAAGCCCAAAGTCTCTGAACAAAAAAAAAACGGAGGAGACTGCCAGCACCAACGTGACAATGAGAGTGACCACCATCCCGACTGAAAAGTAAGAACCCCAAGAATCCTCCAGCTCCATGAAAGAGTCATAATCTAGCACCACCACATTCCATAAGATTCCCGGGCAGAGAAACAAGACCCAGACCCCTCATCTGGCAATAGCACGTGCACTGGTTGTTGTACACAACAATATCATATCCAGGACGTCAAATTAATCCTACTTCGAACTTAGTCTATGTATCATGCTCAGAAAGCGACGACGTCAGTCTCGTGTTGTAGCAAGCAAGAAAGTAGAGAAATTGTTCTTGGGCCAGCGGCATATTGTTATTGTCATCATTACGCTAATAAATTGGTCCATAGCTGCTGCACTTGGTTCTATAGGTTTCCTGCTTCTATCTCGATCTTCCGAAATCGAAAACCTGGAGGCGCGCAGGAGGAACATCAAGATACTTTGAGAAAGTTGTTGATGTATATTGTTCATTTTCACCCTTTCCAAAGCCAAGGATTTTTCATGAATATTTCAATTTTGTTTCTGATACGAAACAAATCAACTGAGTTGTAGAAAAACGTTAAGGACAGGAGTACCGGTTCCGGTTCGATTCCGGTTTTCATCGTCTTCTCAAGTCGACCGTCCGCCTCGCGATTCTTCGGACCTGGATGAAAAGCGGAAATCAAAAAATGACTTTGAACCGAAGAAGACCACCAAGTCGTTACATCTTTCTTTCTAAACAAAAAAATATATCGAGGAGCCAAAGAAAAAAAAAATATTGTCAAAGTCTGCAAGAAAAATTCCCGAGCAATCTATTATTAAGCTGAAATTTTTCATCTTTTTAAGGTGTGAAAACTGTAACGCGCGCGCGCGCTACGCGCGCGCGTTATAACGCGTTACGCGCGAAATAAGGCGCGCGCGCGTTACATGCGCGCGCGCGTAACGCGCGCGGGGGGGGTGCGCTCGCGGCCGGGCTCGCGGGGTCGGCTCGGGCTCGCCAGAGCCGGCTCGGGCTCCCCGGGGCAAGGCCGGGATACGGGGCCGGCTCGGGCTCGCACGGAGCCGGCGATGCCGGCTGGGGTCGCGCGGGGCGGGGCACGTTATGGCCCAGGCTCGCACAGGGCCGGGCTCGCACGGAGCTGGGCTCGCACGGGGCCGGGCCCGCAAGGGGCCGTGCTCGCGAGGCCCGGCTCGGGTTCGCGAGGCTGATTTGTCCTAATCATGCAGGACAGGGCCGAATCGAGCTCGCGGCTGAAGCGGCAGCGGCGAGTTCTCTCGGGTTCGTGGCTTGGCTTGCTACTCTGGCGGGCTGCGCCAGGTATGGGCTCGCTTTACTGTACACGCGTAGAGGCTTTCACATCTTAAGAAAATGCAACAGCGACGAAGCATAGCACTCATTCTTATTCTCGCTCACGTTCGACGTTGCAACTCTTTGAACCTTTCAAAGGGTTTGGGTGTTTTTCTTCTCTCTTTCTCGTTTTCAAAATAGTCAAGGAAGCTAAAAAAATCTTGCTGCAGTAAGAACTTCCTAGCCCACTATATTTGCCACGTGAGGTCCAAAGGAGCAACTTCCCTAGTTAATAAAATGAGTTCTCTTGGAGCAAATCAAGGACATACCCATAATTCAATATGATCGATTTAATACTAAAGGAAGACTTAGTACCCGAAACGATTTTGGTCAGGTGAACCACCGCTATAGGACTTGATGTTCCTCTGTGCGTTTGTTCCCTGGCGCTGCATTGTTCCTCCTGCATGATGTCCTTCCCAATCATTTTGTGCTTGTTGGGCGGGTCCTCCTCCTGGTCCTTGCTGCTCCATCGTCCGGGTCTCTCCTCCCGGCCCGCCCATGGACCCAAGCGAACTCGCGGGCCCCAAACCCATGGACGCGTCGCCGCTGCTTGAGGCGGTTGCTGTGCTGTTGTTCAAAGTCCACAAAGTGGAGCTGCCAGCGCCGGCGCTCTTGCTCACACTGCCGCCTGACACTCTCCTGGAAGGAGATTTTCCAGAAGAGCGACCTCCTGCTTCTACTTGTTTCGAAGGGCTGGTGCCGCCAGGTTTGCGCAAAAACCCGCTGTAGGTAGCGGCGCCACCTGCGACAGCCAACGGACTCACCTCGCCGTCCTCGAGAGGCCGGAGACCCTTGAACGGATGTTCTGAGCTTTGGCTCACCGGTGTCAGCGGCTCTTTGCCTTTCGGTACGACGCCAGGTGCACCGTCCATGGCTACGCCGCTCTGGTGGATATTGTTGTGGGCTCCTCCTCTGTGCTGTGGTCCGAAGCGCGTCTCTGGTCCTACACCTCTTCTGCTATCGCGGCGCGAGTCCTGGTGGGAGCCGCTCGAATAACTGCCACCTCCTCGACTAGAGTCAATAATGCCGCCTACTGGGTATTGGTCAGGAGAGCCGTGTGAGTTGTACCTATCCGCTTGATAAGCCTGCTGTTGCCGAAACTGCCCGCCCGCGCTGTTGTATGCATTGTTTTGCCGCCGTTCCCCGAAACCACTCTCCAGGCCTCCGCCTCGTTGCGATGGGTTGTAGCCCTGCATCGACGCTCCGCCTGCCCCTCGCCCCGCTCGAGCTCCACCGCGCGGGTATTGTTGACCACCCTTCATCTGGTGTCTACTACCGCCGTCCGCGTTATCACTGCTCGAGCCGCCGCTTCGGTAAGCACCTTGCTGATCTCGTCGAGGTGCAGCACCGTACTCTCCTCCGTCGGGTGATGCGTAGCCAGGTCGTCCGATTGCGCCCGGCGTTGCTCCAGTATGGCCATTGTAGTTATTTGACAGTGCTGCATAATTTATTTGGTGAGATCTGTTGCCGCTCGAGGGATAGCAACCAGTGTCGTTGACGTTGTTTCCGCGCGGATGATATGACCCTGCTTCATGTCCGTGTCCTCTCCCCGCCACACGCTGTTGGTATTGATGATCTTGGTATTGCTCGTAGCTATCTGGGTTATCGGAAAGCATCCCTGATTGAGGTGCCGATGTTTCTGGCGGAGCAAAACGATGCGCCTGCTCATTGCTGCCAGGATAACCACCTGCTCCCCCGGACCTGGAACCGCTGGGCTTGCCTCGGACTCCCGCTCCCCTTGGTGCGCCGAACCCACGATCAGCCCCGGTTGCTCGCGCTTGCAGTCTTTGTTGAGCGTCGTGACGTCCTGCTCTCGGGTCCACGACGGACGAGCCAGGATGGGATTGGTAGTTTCGACTAGCCGGGACCGCTCCGCCGCTTGATGTGGTGTATCCGCTTCGAGGATAAGAGCCTCGCCGTGAGCTGTCTTGCTGGTCGCGTGGCGAAAATATGTGCTGGCCTGCGGAAGCGTCTTGGACCCCATCTCCACGACCAGCACCGTCCACGTTGTAGTTCCGGTGATTGTACTCTGCTCGAGGGTGAGGGATCGAGTTGTGCTGCTGCAATGCTGCTCCGCCTCGGGAGGAGGAACTGTGATTGTTCTGGTAGCCGCGGTCTCCTTCCTGCATTCTTCCATCTCGATAAGGCTGGCCGCCTCTTGCACCTCCTCGTTGCGACGGTGGAGCCGGTCCTCCTTGATTGTATCCACCCTGGTCATTGTAGCGATCGATTGGACCTCTGCGCCCGTAGTGGTCCTCGTTGTATCCGTAGTCGTGCGAGGACAATGGTTGGCCCTGCTCCAGTGGCCCATCGTTTCCCCTGCCACGCGGCGGCCCACGCGAGGATGCAGAACGCGCGCCGGTCTCGTTGCTGCCGTCCGCCTGGTAGCGGCCATCAGCATATGATATCGGAGATGGACCTCCATGGCCACCAGAGTTTGGGTAGCCGCTTCCACGCGGAGGGCGGTCACGGGGTCCTCCGCTGCCGCGGCTGCTATCCTGGTAGTATCCTCCGTACGAAGCGGGACTTCCTCGTGGTGTCGGGTACTGGTCGTCGCGACCATCACGTGTCCTAGCGTGCTGCTGCACCATGTTGTAGGGATCGTACTGATCGTGCTGACCACGCTGCCCTCTCGAGTAGTTGGGACCTTGTTCGCGGTCTGTACTGTATCGTGACGAAGGATGCTGATGAGGAGCACCGGGGGGGTCATAGCCGCGACTCCCCTGATTGTATGGCGGCGGCGAGCGTGGATCCTGGTGATAGGGTGCTCCCCCGCCACTTCGAGGAGGACCCATATTGTTGTATTGACTGCCTCCTCCATCGCGGCGCTGGTCATTCATCCTACCACCACTTGGTGACCCGCGGCTCCTGTTGTTGTCGTAACTTGGACCACCGCTCCTGTAGTTGTAGTCGCGATCGTTCTCCCTGTCGCCGTCTCTGAAGGCACGACGCTGTCCCCCTCCCCGCCAAGAAGAGCCATCGTCACCACTTCTCAACCACCTCCGTTCTTGTCCTCTCCTCTGTGCGGGAAACCTGTATTGTCGTTAATTAATTTGCTTGCTAAGAAGACAAATTTCATTATATCACAGTATTTACAAGAACATTTACAATTAAGATCAAGTACCATCGAGAATATAGATCTAAATCAACACACAACCAAAACAAGTCATCAAAACCATAAGTGGTTTTTGTTAATCAGCACGTTAATATCATTCGTACACCTACACAGTTTCTTCATGTTCTTCTAGTCGTACCCTCCTGATGGTCCTCCGCGGTTGCCACCGCCCTTTCCGCCAGAGCGCCCTTCGCGTCCCGATTTGCCGTCGCCACCTCTGCGGTCCTCCTCACTGGAATGCGCGTCCCGTCTCCAGCTTGTGATATTCACGTCTAGAGTTCTGGCAATCTCTTCCGGAGATCGGTTCAGCCAGAAGACGTTCGCTGAGTGCCACCGCTCAAAGTCCGACATGCCCGCTCGCGAAAAGTATGCCTCTAGTGCAGCCAAATTCCGCATCCGCCCATCGTAGATCTGCAAAACCTTCGAACTTGTGCACACAAGTCGGCAGCCCCGCATCAGCTCATTATACCGGTCTCTCAGAGCGCCAGTTCGAAAACAGAGGAAGGAATACCTTAGATTCGGGGATGCGGAGGTAGTCATTTATTCTCCTGGATGTCATTTATTCTTTTCGTATATTAAGCGTATTAAGTCTAGGCCTACCAAATAAAGTTAAATAATACAAATTCCAAATACAACAAAAATGATCATGATTTAAACGAAGAGCATCACTCCCGGTCCTAGCTACCGAGAGTATAAAGGTAGTCAGTCAGTTGTACCCTAGATTTTTTCTGGCTGTCTTCGATCGCGGGACCGTGAAGAAACTTAAGACGCGACGAATGCTAGGATGCAAGTTTGGCGACAGCACTTTGTAGGGAATAATGAGGTCGCCTCCCTCTTCTCGTCCGGCCGGTGCTGGGATAGACCACGCCCCAAAAACCAGTCCTTTCCTCAGCTCTTCTTCCAGGTATCGCCGATGATAATAGTAGAACCGCTTTTTCTGTTGTTCATAAGTTGTTATAATAAAAGTGGTGGAGCACCTAACTAGAAAAAGCAAAACCATACATAATAAACGTAAACATTTTGCTCTTCGTCTTTCTACACTCACTCTGTCTTCAAGTTCAATCTTTTTCTATCAGTAATAAATTCCTCCAATTCATTTCCATCGTAACATAAAATTCTGTTATGTACAACTACCCTGTATTCGGCCTTTCGCATCTCCTGCGTATGTGCAGCTACAACACCTGCGACAACCTTGTCAGCCCAGTCCTTGTACATTCTTTCAACAGCTTCCTCGTCTAAATCCGGACATCCAGGAGGAAACACTTCGGGATCCGCACGCACCGCTTCCCAAGTAAGCTTTTGAAATTCTTCATCCTGGTAGTGCGGAATCATCAAGTTGAAAATGAAATCGAAATCGAAGTTGATGAATTTGAATTATGGAAGATGTTTAAAAACTTAAATCAATTGTAGCTACCGCATCAACATGATATTATGAGTTTGAGATACTTCTGTCTTATAAATATTTTAGGTCTTTCAGTTTCATTGAGTCAACAAAAAATCAATCGAACATAAAGAAAATTTAAATTCATTCATTCATTCGAACCACGTAGCAACGAACTCAGAGGTGCCTGGTTCCGTACCTTCAACATGATGTCGTTCGCGAGTAGAAGGTTCACGGTGCAGCACGCGTCGTATTTTTTTGGAACGTTTTGAAGATAGGAAACCATCTGAGGGCCAGTATTTGCGGGGGACTCCGGGTTTGTATCCACAGCTGATGCTGCCATGGCCATCGCTAGGCCCCCATCCTCACCATCGCTGGCAGCATCCTCGTCTTGCGTGTGCGATTCTGGCTCACGTCCACCAGGTGGCACATCATCTACATCTTCGTTGCCCTGTTCATCCTCGTCTTCAGGCTCTTCCCCGTCGTCAGCTGAAGCACTCTTATCGTCCTGCGGCTTCTCTCCTCGCTCCTCCAGTTCGCTGGTCGTCCTAGCGGCAGCACTCTGGTCTGGCTGTACTTCAGCAGCTTTTTCGTGATCGACACCAGCAGAGGTTTCATCTTTTCCTCTATTCTCACTTGCTCTTTTTACATCTCTATTGTCATCGTCTTCCTCTGCCCCTCCTGCTTCATGTTGGAGGCCTGCTTCCTCGTTCGGTGCAGCGAGGACAGTTTCACTACCATTTCCCGTCTCTGGCTCTTGTCCGTCAGCTCCACCATCATCCACCTTATTTGTCGCGAATGCACCTCTACTACGGCCTTCCCCTCCGGCTTGCCTATCTTCCTCGTCGTTCGGAGCCTGCGCGGCCACGGTAGACCCGCTTGATGCGGCAGGCCCGTCGCCATTACTCGCAGAAGAGCCGCCAGTCTGACTCTGAAGAGCTCCTGTTGATAAAACGCTGCTCGAAGTAGCAGACCCTTGATGTTGATCTGTGTGCGCGCGTCTGCGCAAGTGCTGGTACAAACCACGGTCTGAGTGATCTTCCACTTGCTCCGACCTGAAAAAGAAACCATGAATGGATGTATCTACGTATAAATATGTAATCTGGAATCAAAAAAATGAGTGCCGTGACAAGAAGAACTAAAGATGTAGTGTAGGACTTGATTACTTACTTACTCTATAATCGCCTCCACTAGCCTCGAAGAGGACGGACACAATCAATGTGCATCATGTTGTTGGTCACGAAGATGAAGATGAAGCGAATAAGAAGAAGATGATGATGAAGAAGACGAAGATAAAGATGCCTAATCATAGCAGTAGGAGTGGTTTGCACCACAATTATTAATAGTATCACGCGCAAGGAAGCAAGATAAAGAAGTGTAGCAATGCATTCAAAGATATTACATTTTTTTTCCCAATGGAGCAACAAAGTTTTTGTCCCCTCCGTCAGCGCAGAAATCCCAACACGCCCAGTCAATGCAGTGGGGCACAACACAAGCGTTTGAATCAACAATCCCAATGTCCCCTGCAGCTTTTAATAACAGAATAAACAAGATCAGCCCCAATTTAACCTGTATGAAGTCGATCAGAGAATCACACCCTCACCAAGTCCAAGGCGATTTTGTAACTCTATGAAAGAACTTCTGCACCGGATTCAGTACGGTGAACCAAAAGCAAAAATACTTCTTACGATAAAAACTAGCACCAGAAGCTCAAGTTTTCATGTCGAGGCCCGACCAGACCCAGACGAAAGGTGACCAGGTCGTTGCTGGACTGACACATAAAGGATAGGCGCTAACTAAATCAAGCCTTGTTCGACTGTTGTTGAAGAATTAATACACACAACCACCCGCTCAGAATGCAGATTTGACAGAACTGAAGCGGCTAAGTTAATGCATGTGTAAAAAGCTCCTCGCCTAGAAAGCCAAGAAAGATCCTTGTCTCAGTACAACTTCATCTCTTTTGTAGCAAATAATTCACTATGGAAGGAAAGACAGAGAGGAAAAAAATAGAACCCAAGGGGGGTACTTAGAAACACTACAATTGTGAATAGTGTTGCCTGATGGTTCGAATGCGACAGCAAGTAGCGCACTTCTATACAAGAATATATCCTTCTTAAGGGGTACGGGTACGACAGCAACAGGTGCTATGATATTATGTGCTCAATAGTTGCAACGAACGGTAAATATTGTCGGGTCTCTTGTCAACGGAACCAGAACAAGACTCACGACATTAAGATATACTGTCGATTGCTGAATATGAAGCGGGGAAATGATCCGAACTAGCTGTGGATGCAAAATAACTACAAAAATACCAGACAGCCCTGGTTAGGTAGTTTTGCACTGCGGGTGAGGGGCTACAACTTTGTTATTGTGATGCTACAACTTTCTTCTTGTTGTTGTGACATGTACGAGAATGGATAGAAGTGGAATCAAAATCGAAGATACGAGGAAGCTGTTACCTCTTTCCTCGAGGACTGATATTATGTAGATGTGATAATATTCACAAGATGGCCTGTTATTCCAAGCTAGTAGTACACAGCGCTCATACACGATATTCTTTTCCAAACTGAAAAAAAGCCGGCGCTTTGTCCATTTTTATGTGAGGTAGAGGCGGAGTGAGATAGAAGTATGTTGCTGTTCGATATACATGTATCTTGTGTAGTGATTCCTATTATGATGCGGTCGCCGTCACAAACTAAATGACGTGCTTAGTCTCTTCATAACCAGAAAATAATCATCGCGGTAGTTAAAATTGATGACAATATGAATTTTGAGCATAAAAATTGTCAAGTCGTCAATGACGAGAAAACAACGTGCTGACACTAAAAGTGAGCACATGCGTCTCCCCTGGTACAAGCAAGACGAAGAAAACAATCTTCATTTTAGTCGTTCTTCTACTATTTCAACTACTTCTACTAGCTCTAATAGCATGAGAACGCGAAGATCAAGAACATGCTTATATAAGTTAGTATATTAATCTCAAGTTCGATGTTGAAAACAATAGCAATCAACAGGAATAATCTGAGACTCTATCTTCTCTTGAGATACTACCTGAAGTCAGTTATCTATCGGAAGTTATGTTGTTTGATGTCTATTTTTCAGGTCCGTCCGAAGAAACGCGCGAGCCTGACGAAAAACAGCAACAGATCACTCGTGGCCTGCTAGTTGTTGTATCTATAAGTGCCGACCTTCTTCTAATGAATTTCGCTACTCGAAGCTATCTACCTGCCTAAATGATGAAGATGAATTTTAGAGAGAATGCTTTATCAGAAGCACGGAGCAGGAGACCTTTCTGTTATGGTGACTAAGGGACGAGTATGCTCAACGTCATTCAAACACAACATAGAGTTAAACACAGTCAATGCAAAAAAAATCAGCTCTAAACTTAATATCAATATGATCCACTACACCCACTTCGGAACATATCCACAAACTCCTCTGTAACAATACTTTGACTGTTGATGAATGGGCTGTGATACGGGTCCTACGTCCTTCACCCCTTGCTTTTCTTGTTGTTCGCAGTTTTTACTTTTTTTTTGTGTTTCTTTGTATAAATCATGTGATGTGCAGGTGCTGCAGTGGTCTAGATACTCAAAGCAAGATCCCTGCCTGAAGATGGAAAAATGGCAAGATGGAGGAAAACCACGAACGGAGACAGTCTTCCTCCTTGTTGAGCTTATATAAGTACTTCTCTCCTGGTATTCGTGAAAATTCTGCAGATGCGAGCTCAAGCTATGATGTGTAAGATGAAGTAGAAGCAGCGAGTTGTTGTAATATGAAGTAGTTCTCAGTCTAGTCTCGTCGGGGGAAGTTGTTCTACTGGGAAGGTTGTGGAAGTTCTAAATGTAGTTGAGGCCCCTAAAGACTGAACAGGAGAAAGAGAGTTATATTCGTTGTAGGCAAGCGAAAGACGGTGGCATATCTAAAAAGAATCTACTAGTGCCAATGTTCTTGAGAAGTGGTACTATAATTATTCATCTATACGACGTGGAGGGTCGTTGTTGTAGGACGAGAAGTAGTTATCTTAGCGTTGTGGTAGAAGCTGCGGCGCCACGTCGACACATCACAATATTAGTAGTACTACCCTAGGTGGAGGTCATATAGATCATGCGGCGAGAGCGACACAGTGAGTACGGAACGGCACCAGGCGTCACGCCAATAACAAGAAAAGTCACCGAAAAAACAAGGTGAGGAGCTCAACAAGGAACAATTGCGCACGGGATGCAATCACGACTGTACATCAAGTTCACGACCGTTCAATCAAGAAATTATAACAAAAACAATCATATATTTCACACTATCCATTTATGACGATCTTTCATCAACATTCATCTTCTGGTTTTTTACGACGGCTCAAGACCTAAAATGCCATTCGAAAGAGGAGAGTAGATTGAGATTGAGATGGATAAAAAATGAAATAAATCACCATCATCATATAAGTTAGCAGTCGCTTCCCTTCTAGTACCTCAGACGCGGGCACGGCAACGAGCAGTTAAGTATGATCATGTTCTGAAGATCAATTAAGAATATACTTCTCAAAGAAATATCAAGTGGTTAGCGTTAGTTCAGTTCAGAAGCCAAACTGACACGAGATGTGAGAGCCGACGACACAACCCAAGGCCGTCTTATTAAGCCTCCTCTATGAATCAATGCTTAATATCTCTCTCAACATCTCCTAATCTGCGCATTTTGATTGTTGTGGAATTTGTATTTGATCAAGCTCAAGGTGAATGAAAGATAAAGATTTTTTGCATGGTTCGTTTTCTGTAGTCATGATGATGGATGATGAAAAGAAGCTTTCAAGCAGCACAGAGAACATGAATGATGAAAATCATAATCAAAATTTTGATCTCTTGTAAGTAAATCTAAGATGTACATGTACTTGCCTTCTTCATGACCACACATGATCGATGATGAAATTTCTGATGCATGACCAAGATTCTTGTTGTGATGCTTCATCTTCTATATTTCAACAAGTGTTAGTTGATCGACTTCGATGATGGGCTGGTGGATGGGATTCATTCTTGCACCGATTTTTTATCCTCCATTATGTAACGCATTCACACTTGAACGATAATTGGCGAAAGTCGAATCCGAAAAATAAGATCATCGCTTTAGCATTTTATTATCAGCGCTGACCAGATTTGTAGAGCATTCTTATGAACATATTCTTGACGCCAGCAAGTGCAAGTGCAAGATTAAACGTGAAAATCATACTACGCTGAAAACCTCGGCGATACAGAAAGAAATTTAGATTTTTAGGAAGACACGAACGAGAAGATCGAGACTGCGCATAGTGACGATGATGGGCAATGAGTTTGCATTTTCAAATCTTCACGATTTTCAAACGTTTCACGTTGGAACACTCCACTTGCAAATTCACATGACAACCCGGCCATCTCCAGAAGATCCTACGTACCTACCTCGCTGTGTAAGTGTAGGCCTTTCGGTTACATGGAAAACTATATCCTTATACTTCTTCAACGAATAAAAATCGACGACGAGCCGCTGCCCGTAGTAGACAAAGACAAAAACAAGAGATGAGCAAGAACTTCTTGAATCCGCTGTAGCAACTGATCATCACCACTATGAGTGTTGAATGTAATTTCCTTTTTTATCGTATGAGAGTGAAAGAATTCTTAACAGATCTATTGTCCATGCCCTACTCCAGCGATTGCCAAACCTCACGAACAGCCTCCAATAGAGAAGAAGCGTCGAAGTGGCCTCGTCGTCTGCCATCGCTTGTCGAGGTCGCCTTTGAATGAGAGTAGCATCTTGACATTTGATGGTCCTAGGCTTTGACAGCACGACGGTTTGGAGATCAAAAGAAAACAACAGGTAAGAAAAATGCCAAACTTCTATTTTTTTACTAGACAACTATGGAGATACTTACTTGTTCGTTCATTCCTGTCATCATAACCAGCTACTGCGTCCCGCAATTGTCGCTCGAATTCTCTGGCTGAAAGAGAACGGTCAGCCGCTCGCATGTCCAGACGCTGCATCGTTTGGAAAAAGCGCTTGCGGTCCTCTGAGGACAGTTCCTGCATCTTCTTTATGGTGGTCCTGTCGGCTAGTGTATTCATGGAGTTGGAGCCTGGGTGGCCGCTCTCGCTCACATCATGATTACTGCTCATCTTCGCTTGTGGTGGCCTTTTCGTAAGCAGCTCATATTCGTATATTGTCTCTCTACTTTCCGTAAACTCACGGCTGCCACCGGAGAAGCACAAAAGATGGTCCCACGTGATGTAGAGCAGACCTTTAGTGATTCAGAAGTTTCCTTTCGCACGCAGGACAAAACTTTTTATCGTGCAAGACTGCTCTGACGAATATTAGTATTTATAGGGTTAGCGATGGTTTGTGAAATCCTTAAGGGACTCCTTTAAGTGGCTTCCTTAAGGAGAGCGGTTTTCCTTAAGGAATTCCTATTACAAAAAGTTATTATAACTTTCCTTAAGACGGAAAGTTTTCCTTCAGGAAGGGCCTTAAGGAAAATCTGTTATAGCCCTTGGCTAATATTAGGCCCCTCCTTAAGGGATTCGCAAGGACTCACAAGGCTCTCTAAAGCCCTTGCGCTGCTAGTGCTACGAGTTCAAAGGCACCGCGAACATGTTGACGCGTTCACGGCTGTTAGTTTGTAGGCTACTCACGTACCCGGCCACATCTGCAGCAGGACACTACGCGCCCACCCCTAGCGAATCGCCCCAACGAACTTCCAGCCGCTACCCTTGTTATTTATCGCCCAGCGCCTTTAAAATACAGAGAAAACGGAACGACCTCCCTGAAGCTTTTGTGAAAAAGTTAGCTCGCTCCCCTTCCGCGACTACCTTCCGCACACAGCAATCGACCACAGGAGCGCGCGGCAGCCCTTGGAGATGGTTAACCAGTATACTTTTAACCAGCACAAAAGTGGGAGACTTGTAAGGGAGAGGGTGAGCACCTGAAAGGGCAGAGGCTGGCGGGCGTCATCGTGTTGACCCATGAGAAGGCCAAAGATTTACAGCTCTGCGCTTGAAAATCGAAGCCGTGGAGGACGTCGATGCATGTGAGAATGATAGCCGTGCGCACTTGCATAGCTGAAGGGTGGACCCTGGTGAGCGTCATCATATCCATGAGAAGGCCAAAGAGATCCATCTCCGTGCTTGAAAATCGAAGCGGCTGAGGATGTCGATGTCTGTGAGAATGATAGCCGTGAGCACTTGCATGTCTGAAGGGTGGACCTTGGTGAGCGTCATCACATCCATGAGAAAGCCAAAGCGATCCATCTCCGTGCTTGAAAATCGAAGCCGTTGAGGATGTCGATGTCTGTGAGAATGATAGCCATGAGGATTCGCATGTCTGAAGGGTGGACCCTGGTGAGCATCATAATATCCATGAGAAGGCCAAAGATATAAATCTGTGTGCGTGAAAGTCGAAGCCGTTGAGGATGCCGATGTCTGTGAGAATGATAGCCACGAGGACTCGCGTGTCTGAAGGGTGGACCCTGGTGAGCGTCATCATATCCATGAGAAGGCCAAAGGTATACATCTCTGTGTGTGAAAGTCGAAGCCGTGGAGGATGTCGATGACTGTGAGGGTAATACGATAGCCGTGAGGCCTTGCATGTCTGAAGGGTGGACCCTTGTGAGCGTCATCATATCCATGAGAAGGCCAAAGATATGCATGCGCATGCGCATCTCTGTGCGTGAAAGAAAAGCCGAAGCCGTTGGGGAAGATGTCGATGCCTGTGAGAATGAATGATAGCCGTGAGGACTTGCGTGTCTGATGAAGGGTGGACCCTGGTGAGCATCATCATATCCATGAGAAGGGCAAAGATATACATCTCTGCGCGTGAAAGTCGAAGCCGTTGAGGATGTCGATGTCTGTGAGAATGATACATAGCCGTGAGGGCTTGCATGGCTGAAGGGCGGACCCTGGTGAGCGTCATTATATCCATGAGAAGGCCAAAGATGTGCGTCTCTGTGCGTGAAAGTCGATACTGTTGAGGATGTCGATGTCTGTGAGAATGATAGCCGTGAGCACTTGCATGCCTGAAGGGTGGACCCTGGTGAGCGTCATCATATCCATGAGAAAGCCAAAGAGATCCACCTCCGTGCTTGAAAATCGAAGCCGTTGAGGAAGTCGCCTCCCCAGCCTTCCCTTCCTTGACACAGTGGGAGCCACCTTCCCAGCCTTGGCGAGCAGACTTGGCGACTTTTTTCGTTTGTCTTTCTGTCTCTTAGTAGTCAATCTGTTTAGTTGTTAACCTATGCCCGGCGCAGCGGGCCCTTGATGGGCCCGCTTTCTGGGCATGTATATATATGTTGTGAAATAACTAAAACACTTCTACAGGTACAGGTCAAGCAGTAAGCAGTACCATAGTCCTGGTGCCAGACGTGGTTTGTGTAACCGTCTAACGTCATCACGATCGACCCTTCGTAATCCAGTTCTACGTGCTCCGGAGCCGTAAGAAAATACAGATGGAAAATAAGGCTGGCCTTGCAGCGTGGGTTCGTTGCCGCACCGCGTAGCATAGACCATGAAAAGAGAGAAAACCACATAGGCAACATTGTCATTGTACTTGTAGAGTATATTCAACAAGGATGAAAAATTTCTGAAGAAGAATGGTGATCCCAGTCCCATATTTATGTTTCATTTTGCTCTGTGTCATAAAAGTGCTGGTTGATCCATCTCTTGGATCTGCTCTGCTGTTGGCACCTCCTTTTGTCCTCCCGCAGGAGAAAAGCGGAATTCGTGTCCTTCTTGTCCAGAACTACTATTAGACGTGCCGACAATCCATCTTTTAGAAAATCTTTTAACTTGTTCCAAGAAGGAATCAGCTAAAAGATGGTGTAAGAGATGGGTTCACGGTACCCATGCATAATACTAGAGAGATCACGAACCGGTCCATACTCCTCTTGTGTTTGGAGGTAAGCGAGCAACTCCGCAGCGGGCAAGTCTTGCGCCAACTCCTTCACCGGAACCCAGGTTTCGCCCGCACACTGAGAGGCGTGCAAGGCCGTCCAAGCTTTGAAGAACCGGGTCCATTAGATAGTACGACATCAATATCTACAAGTGGTGGGATTTACTTACTTATAAATATACGAACTGATTCTGTCTCTGAGAGTACGAAGTGTGCATATATTTCATGGACGCACAAAACGAAGATTTCACTTACAAAACGTAGTTGTTCTTCGAGAAAAACCTTTTCACAGTTAATCCTCGACATAAAAAAATCTTGAGACAGCGTGAAGACGCCCGACGAAGAAACCTTCTTGGGGCATGTTGTAATGGCTACTGAAGTTCGGCATACGAATGTCCTGTCTCCCGTCTTGGTAGGCCGCAAATTTAGGACGCCGAAAATAACCACTACAAAGCGATGCAGCAGCCTTCAAGCTTTCACCATCATACGCACCTCCTTCACCTTCAGTGTCGGTTTCGTGATTATCTACTTTGTCGTGTAACCATTCTGCGAGCTTTTCTCTATTTGCGCTTCTTTTCGTCCTCCCCACATTATCGCCATTCTTGTCGACTGGCAGATACTTGTCTTCTGACTCATCGTGTCCTTCTTCATCTTGTGTTGCCACCAGAGTTGAGAATCCATGATCTGCAACGGATTTTGCCGTTTCGTCGAGAGTATTGAGTCGTGCCTCGAGTTCTTTCCGACTCTTGCTTTCTGGCCACTTCATGAAGCTGCACGTGTCCAAGAGGTCTGGTGGCTCCGCTGGCAATCCCGCGCCAAACACAATCTTATCCCCGAAACCCAAGTTACATGACAGGAAAAAGCGCACTCATCCTCGTCAAAAAACTAGGCACGTTCTAAGTGGAAGGCTGCCTCTATTTTTGAGTATAATAAGTACCCTTTTTCCTTTCATAAGTTAAGAAACGAGTTCACAACAGAGCGCCTGGCCCCACAGCCATGTGAATGGAAATTGAGTCTGTCGCTATCCAGAAGCATCACAGTAGCGGATGCTGGTTCTGCGTAAAAGAGGAGAGAAAACTCCGCAAATACTCTGAAAAAGCGCTCGATGAGACCCAGATACTTGTCATCGACTTGCACATTGAGCCAGCCCGTGCTCTCAAATGCAGAACGCAATCGTGAGGTAGTCACGAACGATGTCGGGGCGTCTCCTTGTGGTCCTTGCTCTTCTTCTATTTTTCCTTCGAGTAGCTGCTCGTGTTTCCTACTATTTCCGCTACCTTCAACTTCTGGAGGAGGTGGAGTAGAGGAGAGGACGACTGACACTTTATCTTCTAGGAAATTGTATAATTCTGCGAGACTCCCCCATTCCCGCCTGCGGTATTCGCCATACACTTGTGCTCCAAACGTGAGAAAATCATCGGTCAAGGCATACTTTTCCATCCCGGGTGTTGACATGAATGACTCCAGAGCTTCTTTGCGTTCATCTTTCGCTTTCAAACCCATCGTGTCTGAAAACTGCTTCTGTGAAAAAGACAATATCGATGTTTCGGCTCGCTTTTCCAAACGCACAGCATGGAGCTTCAATGCTTCTGGAAGATTGTCGATTAGCCGATTCGCTTTCTCTTCGTCCCTCCCGACGACCAGAATTTTCAAAAACTCGTTCAGCTCGCTTTTGACGTGCAAAGCCGTTTCGAATTCCTGAATAAACCCCACCATCTCGGGGCGTATGGCTTCCGTCAGCCAAGGCTGCTCACGCAGCAGGCGAGACGCCCAGTACCCCAGAGACCGCATGAAATTATCCCCGGGTTCCCTATGAATCACGGGATCTACGTAGAAGGTCTCTATCTTCCTCTCAGCCTTCACGGAAGCCGAAGAGGATGCTGCCGATGTTTCCTGATCCGTCCTTTTCTCCTCACTGAGTGCAGCTGATGCCGGAGAAGCGCTAGACGTGGCTTGACCTGTATCATCAGCGGCTAGGAAATCTTCGCTCATATGGGTGTAATTGGCCTCCAGGAGCGGGGTTGTTGATGGAGATAAAGCTACACCATCTGCGCCTGATGTCGTTGTTGATCCGTCTTCTTTTTTAGGAGCCTCACCCTTTATATTTTTAGTGCCAGGAGCGTCTTCTACGTGTTGTTCTTCCAATGCCCTCAGAGAGTCGTCATCGAGAGTCGTGATACTGTAGCCCGTGTTGTCCTTCCAGCACATGTCACTGGAATCTCTCTCGATGTGGATCAGCGGTGTGTAGTAGCCGATGTAAATGTCGCGACCAAAGTCGTTTCGTGATATCTCAGCATTCCAGTACTTCTTTGCGTATCCTCCTTGTTCCCGCAACATCCGAGCCTGCTGGCGACGTTGAAATACGTCTTTGTGATTCTGCAACAACATCATGTTGCGAACCTTTAAGCTATCGCCAGAGGATAATGATGAAGTGCCTATCTCAGGAGGAGTAGACCCTCCGTTCTCAACATCTACATGTTGATCGACTAGGAAGTCAATGTTCGACATTGTCGCTGGGTCCAAGGTGCGCGCACCACCGAAGCCTTCTTCAGATCCGCCTTTTTGAAAATACTCGCCCATCTCGTACACCAGGCTCTGAGGACTAAGAATACGATTCTCTGCTGAGGAAAAGCCCGTTTTGTCTCGATGCTTGAACGGATACTCGTGTCGCGCAAAGTACGAATGCAAAACATGCTTGTACTCAAAATTCTTGACATCAGAATGTAGCCACAGAAACTCTTGCACAAAATGCTTGTCCAAAAAAGGGTAGCGCGCCTCGATGCCAAATGCTCCTCCGACAAGCTCCTCCTTCATGATGTAATCCCGCATCGTACCGCCATGAAAAATCGCCCAAGGAAAAACTTCGGCCAAGTTCTCTGGAAATCGACCGCCCAACGTACTTTGCGGGAAGATGCGCGTTCCATTGAAACCGCAAAATGAAGGAAAGCAAGACGACGAGATGGAGAAGTGAAACCAAGAATTTTGAGATACACAACGTACTAGTACTACACGATTAACTACTTAATAGTTAATAACTCTTGATCTTATAATCTTTTGCTTTCTACCAAAACAAATCCGAGTTCACACATGTGATCTATACCTAACCATGCATCATAAGTAGTCAGACAGCACTTCGTCCGCGCCACTGCCTGTGAGGTAAACCAGCGTCCCCATTTGTCGCGCGACACCCATGATTTGCGCCAGACCCATCGATGCATCGTCGTCCACGACCGTAGTTCGTCCAACATTTTTCCGCGAAAATTGCGAAAATTCGTATGGCTCGGCACCGAACATGAAAGGAAATTTGCTTTCATCAAATTGAAATTCATAAGAAGCGTGAGTAGAAGCCCATTGAGCTTGACGAGGTGATTCAAATTAGTGGTTACTATTAGACCACCGAAGAGGGGTGCAAATTCAAACGGAGGAGTGAAATAAAGCGAGAATCTACTACTAGAACTGAATCAATGATGAATTTCCAGCATTTCATTGTATTCAAGTCCAACAACTTCGTCCGACACTGTAAATCATCTACGAGCCATAAAAGCCATTAAGTAGGTGCGCACTTGCTGGAACATGTTGTAGGAGTAGTCTATGATCGTCGCCCGCCCGACGTGCTTCGAGTACTCGTTACGATTTCGGATGACATTCATGTCCTCTTGGCCCATGATTGTGTAGTAATAATGCGGAATGTTGTTCCGCGTGAGCGCCAGGTGTATCGCACCAGCGTCGTAGCCGGATGAGAGTCCTAAGAATGGCGGATGTAAGCTGGTCCGAACCCGCTTTGCAATCGCGTTCTCAAAGGCGCTGATCGCGTCTTCTACGTCCGGTTTAAACTGTCGCAAATCGAACTCAAATACTGGAAAATGGTCTACCAACTGCAAATTTGAAAGCCAATGGCAGGAGGAAGAGGAGGAACTACCTGTACTTTCAGGTGAAGATGACCGTGAACTTTGCTTGGCGTCATCTGAAGAACTACTGGTGCAAGGAGGTTCTTCAGCCGGATACCGCAAGTGCGTTGACTCTTTGTCGAAGACGCCATTGGTGTAAACGGCCCCAGCTGCGCTATTTTTCACATCTAGATTCACTGACTCAACTTCCTCCTCTCCTTGCCCAGGGAACACCACGTGATCTAGTGCGGCTCGTAGGCTTGCGTCGCGTCCCTTGTGCTCCGCGAATGCAGCAGCAAGGTCACGTTCTAATGCGTCTCCAGGTGCTCTTCTTATAGCTCTGTCCTCCGCCGTCTTCTTCGTTTCCTCTGTCTTGGAGACAGCCACGTCGTCAAGGCCCGCGAATTCGTATTGAAAGACCAGCACTGCATTCGGGGGAACCATTCGCAGAGTACCTGGCGGTGCGCCGGCTCTTGCAAGCCCACTTCGATAGACCGAAGTACCAAAGTGAAAACGCGGACTACTCGGACTCGGAGCAAGAGCTCTACTTGATGATTTTGTTCTGATGTCCTTGTGGTCCACAACCACATCATCTTCTCGTTTACTACTACTAAGCGCTTCTGTTCCTGTGGCTTTCGTATTCGTATCCTCAAAAAACTCTCGTCCCGCAGGTGCCGAAGAGACAGCAAACGCACTGATGTAGAGAGGTTTGGTCCCGAAAACGTCAGTGGAAACGATGACCAACTGCTTCGCCAGGTCCACGACGACAATGGCGAACTCCCCATCGAGCCTCTGGATAAACTTAGGACCGTATCGGCGATACATCGGAAGAATGACGTCTCCATCTGACCGAATTCGTAGAGACGATGCTGTGGTCGAAGATGTTGAAGATGAACCGGTACTACCGGTATGTTGAGTATGCTCATGCTCTCCTTGATTGCTAGTATTGCCATCGTCCTCATGATCACTGTTCTCCTGCAGATCGTTCGCTAACTCGGCCCAGTTATAGATCTCTCCATTGAACGTAGCGAAAGCCGACTCGCCCCAGAACGGCTGTGGCCTGATAGAGCATGTGATCAGATATTGTAAGATCAACACGAACGCTAACCACGCATCAACATTGACGAAATCTCAATCGATAATATTTCACATAATTTCCGTAGCATGCATGCAAGTGAGACACTTCTGCAGACCTTAGCAGTAGATAATCGCACTGACAACAAGAAGAACCTTGTAAAACCTTTAACACCTTTCTGCCCCTGTCATATGCAGATGGTTGAACAGCAGTTCCCAGTGCGCCGGCGCATCTTTCTTGTAGAGGTATGTGGCATCTGGTCCTCGCGCCTTGAGATACGTGTTTATGACACTCAGATTCCGAAGAATCCAACTCACAAGAAGAAAGCTGCACATGTTTTGTTGTATGCAACTGCCTTGCCTTCTGCCGCCAGGAGGACGTCAAAGAACCAACAGGGCAACCAAAACAGTCGTGCCCGCCTATCTTCCGGCAAAGCCAAAGTGGCTTCTATCTTCCGGCAGGAGCACAGGAGCGTCAACGTTGCGCTTGCGTCATTGGCCTGTCAACACCAGGAGCACCAATGGTAACTGAGCTGTTGGAGACAACAGTACGAGTGTATCCCGAACGCAGAAGACGCAGGCAAGCGCAAAGTAGACCACTTCGGGACAAAAGACGCACCATGCTGGTGTCCTCCCATTTTGTAACTTAATTTATTAGAATCTTTCTCTGCCACCGCCACCAGGCCTTAACATAATTACGTCGTGCCTCTGCGGCTGGGATAGCCACTTGAACGAGGACCTCTCAAGAGACTTCATGTTGTAGCTGACCGCGCCATCGAGCACAAAATATAATACAAATACTCCACTGACTTTGGAATCTGGTAGCATGTAAAGAGCGACAACGACAAGAAAAGACCGCCCTCAGCTACAGCTTATCTTATTATTACTACATGCATCCCTTATTTTCTGGCTTCCCGCTTTACTCCATGAGTAGCTTATTAGACTAATCGAATCCTCAGTCCTCCTATGGCAAAGACACAATCGAGTCCTCAGTCCTCTTACGGCGTGCGCAGCATCATTCCGCAGCAAAGCTGCATGAGAACTCGACTCCCCGTGCCTAGGTACCAACCTTAAGCCACGCGAAAAGGAGCATAGTTGTCATGCTTGATCTTCTATATATGTCACTAAAAACTGAGCCAAAAGAGAGAGACAAGCACACGAAACAACTACAACTCTATTTTAAGAAGAAGCATCTAAGCCCTCCCGAAAGGGCAGTATCTGTTCTGGCAAAACTGCCGGAGTGTCGTCAGTGTAGGCTACACCTCGCGAACTCCTGATAGGGGATCGAGACTTTTGTCTTGGGGTATCGGTATAACTATCATCGTCTTCCTCGTCATCATCTGGCGATCTATGGCGATGATGTTGTCGTTTATGAGGTCGATGATGGTGCTTAGCCCTAGAAGGAGTTCTCTTTCTCGATGACGGCCTCTGCTCTGGTTCCTGAGAATCGTTTTCTTCTTCTTCATCAGCAGAAGGCTCGTCCTCGTCCTCATCATCTTTGGTCTTTCCCTGGTTTGACCTTCTCCGTTTTTCTTTCGGTTTTGTACCATGATAATGATGGTGCACGTGACTGTGTGTATGATGATGTTCTACCTTGGAGTGTTGCTGTCCTTCTTCTTCACGCTTCTTGGCGACAGGTTTCTTTTCCAAATCACCTTCCTGATCCTGCTCCTTGTCTTTCGCAACGACGGGCTGGGGCTCCTTCTTATCATTATCGTCTTTCTTGTCTTCACTGCCGGCCTCTACTATTTTTTGAACCGACTTCGCGATAGCTTCAGTTTGAGGCTTGATGTCCTTTTCTTTCTCAATCGATTCTGCTTCATCATTTTGACGCGCCGCGCGGTGCTGCAACCTCCGCAGCTCCCGCACACGCTCCTGCAGCGTTGCAAACGATAGGTTGTCATCGCCACTATACGCATTCCGAATTTGCTCTTTCAAGTGCGGCACCAGATGAACGAGGATCAAGAGAGGAAGAGTTGTCCATGAGCCGCGTGAACTTCTACCCCTTGTAGCAACTTGCGCTTGGCAAGTCAAAACTAGATTGTCCTCCAATCATACGAATCAAACGAATACTATGAAACTGACGTGTAACAAATGAAAATATTGTCATTCGAATAGTGGAACAGTGCAGAACCGGGAAGACCTCAATGAAGTCAATATGAACTTATATATAATACGTGATGGTGTTCTTTTCTTGCACTTGTTGCTTACGTGATTTCATTTTCCAGTGATTGCCATACAGTTCTGCATTTGACAGAAGGCTCAAGTGATCCAAGAGGCGCATAACCGCAGCCTGATAGGTTCTTGCCACGGCGCCGAGCCTCGAAAGTGCGGAGCGAAATGCCTCTGCTGCGGCGTCGTATTTCAAGGCTGCGCCAGCTGCGACTCTCTCCTTTCTCGCAAGCCCCTCGACTGAAAAATGCTTATTCCA
Organism: Amoebophrya sp. A25; assembly: GCA_905178165.1. NCBI lineage: Eukaryota > Dinophyceae > Syndiniales > Amoebophryaceae > Amoebophrya > Amoebophrya sp. A25. Next base: position 1,273,072 of record CAJINU010000016.1, on the reverse strand, counting down.
CACTTCGCTAAAGAGAGTTGTACTCGGTGTCCTCTGAGCAGCAGGCTGATCGTGATGAACAACATCATGATGATAATGGTCTCCATGTTCTTCTGAGCTTCGCATCTGAACAAAAGATGTAGTCGACGGGCTTGCACTTGTTATACTAGATTCAGTTTCATCAGGAGAAGATGCGGCTTCCTCCTCTGGGGATGTAGTTGGTCTCGTCTGCTGATGGCGTTCCCCCTTCCACCTGTGATCACGATTTTTCGAGTATCCTCGGATATGACGTCCTACGACGCGACAACGGGCTCCCTTCTGCGACGTAAACGTAGAAGTGCCGGATTTTTCTTCGACATAGACACACGTCTCGAGGTGCGGTCCGTCTTCCAGATCCTTTTTACGGGACGTATTGTCCTCGAGCGCCCGCATTCGCTCAGCATTGCGGCAGAGGCGTACACGGCGAGCGTGCTCTTCTGCCGTACGAGCGCGTGGGCTTGAGAATCGAATCTCCGAACAAGGTCGGGCCACGCACGTCTCTTGCGCATTTCCCCGATGTGCACGAGGATCACTGCTGCTCCACGTCAGTCCTGGATAAAAGTAACCCGGGGAAACACTCGCCGTGAATTCTCCAGGAGCGCAAACATCACTTGGCTCGCAACGTGGATGATGACTTGTTGATCTACTTCCACTTCTTTCTCCTCCATGGTTATCCCTATCGTGGGTACTGCCTCGATTGAGATCACCTCCGGAGGACGACGGAGGAGTTACGGGACACAAAGTCGGGAATGAAATTGGAGATACGAATGACGAGACGCCAGTGGATGAACCCAGTTTTTCCGAGACTTTCAACGGACAGGTTCCAGTTCTCGTCTTTATTTTGGAAGACTTTTGTGTCAGACAATACTCCTGGGGACTAATCCACCTTACCAAGGCTACAACTGCGTGTCCAGTTGTAGACCTAGAAGATGAAGTAGTGGCGCTCTTTCTTGATCCACTGGCAAACGCCACATCTGGCCACAGGATAGTGATCGTGACCAGCGTGACAGTAAAGAAACGGAAACGGTGCAACCAGGGCAGACAAACTAGTCGTGCATTACTAAGGCAACCCCAGCAGCGTGGTGAAAAAAGGAGCAGGGATAATGTGATCATCTTCCTCCGTAAAGCGATGGTGCGCAGTTGTAACGATGTGATAGCTTGCATTCGGACACTCGTGTAGCCGGCATCCAGCCAATCAGATCCTTTCCCGACGGATCTCTCTTTGTTTTGGTGACACGAATCCTCATGATGGTAGAGACGAGTCTCTACTAATCATGAAAGCGTATTGAGCACATGTGTAAAAGAAATTAAGTACACAGAGAACACTTATTTACTCACAGAAAGTAGAACGACTTTCGTTTCCAGGTGCAATCCATATCTCTCGTCCATCAAGCACGATGGATCCCTAAAGTGAACAAGTAACAACAATAGGGCAGAAGTACCCATTTGGTGCAGGTGTGTCAGCGCCAACTACACAATACAAAATTCTCTGCTGAGATGAAGGATCAGCAAGGAAGCACTTGCGCGTACAACTTTTTTTGGACCAGAGCTGCGTAGATCAAGAACTTCATCTTCCAGTGTCAGTGTGTGAGTTGAAAACGGACCGCTGTCGACAGTGTTGCGCTTGATTGTGGACCACGACATGCGTTCGAGACTCGGTGCGTGCTGCTAGTAGTGATTTTTGAATTTTTGAAGCTGACGCTAAACACATCAAGTAGAAGAAGCCTGAACCAGAACAACTGGAAGCTCATCTGGTGATGATCATCCATAGCACTACAACAGCTTGTGTTGCTGTTGTGTGCGCGTACTCTACATGTAGAAGAATCCGTCATCTCCCTCGCCTAGGCTTGTGCTCTTTCCGTCGCTAGTAACATCTTCGTCCTGGAATTCTTCTAAGCCGCCGTCGCTGAAGACGACAGCGAAACTCCAAAAAAGCGGGCACAGAGTTTGCCCATGCTATTGCCGATGAAGGTGAGCGCTCGTGTTCCACCTGGAATGTAGCTTACCAGGAAATACGCCAAAGCCACCGCTTCGATAATAGCAAATCCTAGAAGCCACACGTAGGCCATTGGCGGATGAAACAGCGCGGCCCAGAATACCCCGATGAAAGAAATGACGTATGCGATCGCAAACTTTCTGCGTCCTTCTTCCACTAGGTGAGCGGAAAAGGCTCGCCAACCGCGCAAAATGCCGAAACTAGCGAGAGTCAGCGCGCTCCCAAGGCCAAATAGCATGCCGAATTTTTGTGGTGCCACTGCTATTACTGGCAGGCCAATCGTGAATGCGAGGCCCATTATGAAATTACCAAAAAGAAACACCGCTAAGAAATTCATCATGGTCGTCTTCGAAACCATGTTCGGAGGACTCAGATTTCCTACTTTCTCCCTTGCATTCAATGCGCCCGTCTTGATTGCACCAGCCGCTTTGCTTGCTTTCTCGGATGCCATACTACCGGCTGCGCGCACCTGTACTACATGCAAATTAAAAGAGTTGTTAAGATAGCGCAGAAGATCTAAATCGGCACTTGTGTTCATGATCTCATGCAGAAAAGGCCGCCATATTGTATTCAAGCGGTGTTTTTACGTATTAAAGAACCTAGACCCACAACCTAACACACAAGATGCACTGTCCATCAAAAACAAGTCACCACTACCACTGTATGACCTTTTAAAAAGACCTGTTCGCCCAAGCCTCCTTCACGCACATTTCCGATCACGTTGTTCAGGTTATTTTTCATATTGTCGCGCACTCTTTCGGAGTTCACCTTCGCTTTCTGGGAAAAACTGCTGAACTCATTATTGACGAACCGGGTAAAGCCCTTGAAGCTCGGCTTCGCCAGGAACTCGTTGGCCAGCGTGTCTGCGGAAGCATTACTCACTGTGTCATTCATGTACTGCGAAGATGCGCCTAAGCCCCCACTACGCCCTTCCTCGAGGTCAGGCGGCCGATCTGGAGAGTCCCCGATTCCGGTACTGCTTGATGACGTGGCAAAGAAGTTCTTGCTCTGTGCCGAAAAATTTTGATACATGCTCGAAAGTTTGCTCTGCAAAGCAGCAGTGTCCAATTTGTTTCCAAAATCGAAGTCCGATGCTCCACCGCCTCCTCGTCCTCCTGCAGCTCCTATTGATGATGATGAGCCTCCTCCGATACCCATACCACCAGAAGCAGCGGTGGAGCGTCCAACTCCACCTGCAGTGGAGGATGGCCCGACTGAAGAAGATCCGAGCCCCAGACCTCTCGTCAGCGTTGTGGAACCGTTGCTCTGGCCGACTGAGGAGAAGAAACTGGTCATCCCGCTCATAGGCCCAGTTGAAGAGGTGGCCGAAGACGTCCCGACTTTGAGCATTCGTGCGCGTTCGTCATCGCTATCACGGCTGTGTGGATCTGGTGGCATTGCTGCCCGACCCCTACCTGGTAAACTCGATATCGACATGATCTTACCATTCTTCTGTGAAGAGGTCGACAACGCTCCCGCACCACCTCCAGGTACAACGATACCACTCCCTGAAGACGGATTGAGTTCACCTCCGGTAGAAATTAAGTCGGCATCGGGAAGGTTTTCATACTTTGCGCCGACCCGATCGAGGAAGCCCGGCTTTTTCGTCCGTCCTTGTTTATTGCTAGCCATACTGCCTCCGAACGACGTTGCTGCCTGATTCTGCATTTTCTACAGCGAATTTAATACAGATACTATCACTTCGTAATGTTCATTTCCTCCTTCACCTTCTTACCACGTGGTCAAGAACTGCATTCAACTGCTCGCTTCTTTTTGCACTAAATCAGTATGGTCTCTTCAACACTATTAAACAAGAACGGGACCGCGTGAAATCCACTCGCAGCCTTCTCCTTGTCTCACGACACCGCAAAACAAAAACACAACGTTAATTACATCTCTTCTGTTTCTTTTTTATCAACACTCACTCTTTTCCTGCGCTCAACAAAGTCACTCGATACTAGTCGACACTAGACAACATGTTGATAGATAAAAAGTAAGATTTTCACTTTCTTCCGTGCATTAGCGTGGACAACATCAAGATCAGCACAGAGGTGGAGGGAGTACTCCTGTTTCATCATTTTCATATACTTATTACAGTAGAAACTAGTAGAACACCAGAAGCTGTGTGACTCCACTCGCTTGGACTTGAGTGTCCGATGCAGCTAGTGTAGTTACCGCGTGGACGATTAGATAATCATAGCTTTACAATGAGCAGCGCATTGGCTATCTATTTCATGAGTAAAATTTAAATTCATTCTAAAAGGATCAAAAAAATGCATGTGAGCGTGACCCACCGAATCTAACGTTTCCTCCGTTCTCCAGCCCCTGCCTTCTTGTTTTTCGATCCCTTCTTTTTCGCCTTTCCAGATTGCTTTTTGCCAGTCTTTTTCACTTTCCGACTCTTAGAGCTGGCTGATGAAGGAGCTGGTGTAGAATTTGTATTTGAATTAGAGGATGGCTTCGTTGAAGAAGATGAAGTTGTGGAAGAGGTCGTAGCAGTATCTCCACTGCTAGAAGATGAAGATGAGCTCTTTTTTCCCTTTCCTTTACCCTTGCCGCCTTTCCCTCCTTTACCCAAGCTTCCAGAATTTCCCTTACTGCCTTTTCCACTGCCTTTCTTCCCGCCTTTTCCTTTTTTGCCGTCGCCTTTTCCCTTTCCCTTACTTTTTGATACAGAATGAGGTCCTGAGGAAGATGATGATTTTTTTCCACTTGCAGCATCTTCATTATCTTCACTCTCGTCGTCATCTTCATCGTCTCTAGAAGCAGCTTCTTTCTCCTGCTTTTTATCTGATTCCCCATCGGAATCCTCTTTATCGGAGGCGTCGTCTGTTTGAAAAGTTCCGATCTTTGGTGCGTTTGTCTTTGCGTACACCTCATCGGGAAGGCCAACTGTGGTTGTTACTGTGGCATTGGGAAACAGCTGGTCATCGCTATCGTCGTCGCTGTCGTCGGCAAATACATCCACTTTTACCTTGTCACTCGGCGCTGATGAAGAAGCGTGTCTTCCGGTCGTCTGAGCATCGCTAGATTTCATGTCATTCGCGTCATCACTTTCACTGTCCGATGCGTCGGATTCAGAGCGGACTTCCTCGTCCTTCTTCTTCTGACTAACAGAACCATCTTCTCCATTCGCCTCCTCGTCTTTCTTTCTTCTCTTCGCTGCGCGCTTTGACTCTAGGAGCGATTCGAGATCGCGCCGCATGGATTTCTTCAAATCTCGGTACTGCTCCTCAATGCGCTCACGGTTTTCTCTCCGGAAATCGATCGCATCTTGCCTCTTCTTTTCGGCAATCTCATCTTGTGCCTTCTTCTGTCGCTCTTGTTTGCCTGAATGATTAAATTTGGTCAAATGTCAGGAGCAAGTATGTGCATCGACTAACACTAAGTACCAAGCAGAGACAGGATACAAATAAAGAGAGTCTTCAACATAAAAATTATTCATGGAACTCCTACTAAAAATCTTAAGTACGTTTCCTAAATCCCGTAATGTATGAATTTCGGGTTGAGAGGTCGAATGAAACTGAGGGGGCGTTCTTTTTCTCTTTCCTTGCACGTTTGGCGGCTGCGGGTGACGGCCCTTTCTTGTTCTTCTCCACCTTTTGCCGCTCTTCAAGGCCAGACCTCGTTTTCCCGGAACGTCGCACCATTTTTTCGCTTTAGAAACAGTCAGTTGATAGAGATTAGTGATTCTGATAGATATATCTAGTAACAGTCGTCAGTCACAATCACGGAAAAGCAATGCGAAGGAACAGGAAATTGGAAGATGAAGAATGAGAAGTGATATTAGCTAGTACTTGTTTTACCAGTGTCTTACCAAGGAAGTACTTTGTCGCAGTCGCTACTCGTCTACTCAAATACGAAAAAGTAGCTGAAGTACTAGAAACCACCACCTCGCTCCTGGTTTGTAAAAATGTAATGACGCAATTATGATCAATAACGCATTATTCAGATGACCTAGTTGTATAATCTCGAATATATTCATCAAGCGTGGAGCATCGTCAATTCGGAACCACAAAAGCTTCAACGTCCGATTTCGAAGTGCATGATCTTGTTGGAGAACAAACATAATCCAACTTGTTTCGTAAAGATCTGTCTTGTTGATGCTGATAAGATCCTTTTTCCTGGACGACCACGAAGATAGTGTTAGTGTCTCTAGGAATGAGATCTACTGGAACAGACATGCTGAGAGCTTTCACCGGATAAGAACCTGATAGTACAGAAGATCCAGCTTACGCGAAAGCTTGTCGTAGTGGGGAACAAACCATCGAAGCACGAGCATGCCGAGGTCTGCGGTCGAGCAGGTTGGTAACAACCACGAAATTACTAGTTGGAACAGGGACAGATAAAAGTAGCTATGGCTATCTAATTGCGTGTGAATCATTACAATTATAATAAGCAGCCAGGCGTAAAATACTAAGACAGCCTTCAGCGCAAGATTTTCGTTATGTGTGCAAAGCAATGGACATTTAGATTTACCTCTTTAATATGTGTGATCGTGGATCTTTGCTCAACAAAGTTCACTCTGCCTTCTTCTTTTTCTTGGCCAGTGAAGTAGCCGATGCTCCGCGCACCTTTGAAGCCTTCTTTCGTTGTGAAGATGGGGCCCTCGCTTTTGCAGCACTACTTGCGCTTGGCTTTCTAGAACTTTGCTGGTTCTTTCTTGAAGATGAAGACGGAGGTCGCGAAGATGATGTAGAAGCCTCTCCACCCCTGGAACTTTGTTGACGCGGTCCCCATACAATGCGTCCGCCGAACCAAAACGCGGCCAGGAAAATGGGCGCGAAGGCCCAACCGACAATGCACATGTTGTACCAGAAGTGCCAATACGAGAATCGCAGACGAACCGCATTTGGATCCATGTCTGCGTATATGTCACGCCGTGAGTAAACCTCATGCGTGCGATTGAAGGGGTCTATGTAGGCGCCAGCCCGCGGAACTACTGCATGGTCATACCAGTCAACGGGTCCCAGATACTGCTCATAATGCACATTTGGAACAACAGACGCTCATTAGATGAAGATCGCAATTTCTATTTGGTCAAAGAAGAGTGAAGAGTCTGAGTCGTCGACTCGAGTTGTTAGCCAATTTTTGCTTCATCTAGATAAGAACATACATCAAGTGGCCACTTTATCTTCCGGCCGACTTCAAGAACTTCAACAATCTAAGTAAACGCGAACACATCTTCTACCCTCAACATCAAAAGACAAAATCATGATCAGATCAAATTTGCGGTATAAATCATCGAGCATCTAGGACGTTTATCCCTAGCTCCATCAAATGAATTTATGAATCATAATTTAGCATTCGAATTGCGATTGGCTTGATGACTGCAGGTGGACAGTTTTGGTACCCGATATTGTACTCTAGGAGTCGCGCGGCAGCCGTGTAAGGAATCTCGAGAATCCAATATGCACCTAAAATTGTATTCCATGAGAACTCAGCCGCGCACGTGTGATACATGTGCTCGAAGAGAGGTGCGAATCTGCTACCAAAAAGCAGCCACCTGAAAATCATGAGTCGTGTCGATATAAACTCAAAAGAGCAGATTCATGAGAAAAATTAAATGATCAGTAGTTTGGCTTTGGCATGATTCCTATTCTTATTCATCACATGATAATTTCCGATTGAAGTCCATCAAAAAATGCAGCTTAGCAACAACGAAATTAAAATTCTTCCATTATGCTCAACAACAACCAGGTCGAGGTTGGTATCGTAGAAAAAAACAAACACCTTGTAGTAGACAAAGACGGGTGAAAAACTAGAAGTGCTATCATATACAGGTTCATGAATCCGAGGCCTATGTGTTCGCCGTAGAACGAGAGCGTGTACATGTTCACTTTGAACCTTTCGGGTATGATCCACACGTCGTACTCCGGACCCCATCCGCGCCAATCGGGCTTCACCAGTGGTGGAATAAAACAACCTAAAAACGGAAGACAGGCGTGAACAAGGAGGCGCCTTGTGAGGCCACCGCAAGAGGCAGGCAAAGTCATGGCGAGTAATCCAGAGACAAGTGCGAAATGGCAAATGTGGCCCATCGTAGCTAAAGACTGCTTTTGAAGTCGTTGCTGGATCAAGTAAGGCAAGGGGAGAAATATGATGAACGCAAGGAGCAAGTCGAGTTTTGTAGGATCCGAAAAGATCTTTTTATAGCGGTTGCCGCTCTTCAAAAACGCATCCGCTATCGAATCTGGTCGTTTCCGCCACAACACGTATTAGAAAGACGATGTACATGCACTCGTTGAAGAGCGAACTATTAATATAACATCCAACATTATGACAAAGACAAAAGTTAATATGCCGCGGAACTCGAAATTACAAAGCGAAAAATAACTACTTAGAATAGTGCAGCTAAGAGGGGTTCTAGTGCTAAATCTCCGAATTCATAAATATGCAAGACTGGGATTGCAATGGCGATTTCGACTAGCCATTCTATGGTGTCGTCTGGGTTGTACCACGTTCCGCAATCAGGATCACCCTCAAGACCGGAGTATAATGCACGCTTCCACGGAACCTCGTACCAGGGTCTCTGTTTCATGGCTGACTCGAGTGTCGCAAGTGTCGTAACCCGTTTTGGTGATGAACGTGAATTCTTTTTCGTCTCACCTGTCGAACCTGCGGTAGTGGTGGAACTGCTGCTACTTTTACCGCCTTGTGCATGAGCTCGACCGTTGTTCTCGCTTTTTTGACTACTTGTTGTACTCGTACTTCTAGGTTCTCCTTGTCGTTGCGTATTTGTAGCAGCAGTGTGTATTCGACGATTTGCACTGCCATCATCACCACGCGCATGCAACGAGCAGAGAGCAAAAGCGCCGAGCATAAATAACTTGTCTACAGACGGACGCGCCATCATCGTTGTTGTTCCCTTCGTAATCGTAACTACAAATCGCATCCAATTTATAACCAAGTCGTGGACGATTTCTCTACTTACTCACATTGGATCACGAGTCACACCTCCTGTACTCGTCAAACCTCCTGTTCTGCGGTTGGGCAAGCTTTTCACTCACAAAGAAAGGGCTCGATCTCCGACGTTCTTATAAATGTTGACTTCTATCTTGAGAAAAACCACCAGGATATTACTTCTTTTTGGACTTGTTCCGAGGATTGGTAAACGTAATTTCACCCTGCTGAACACGCGAATTGCAAACATCACCACAAATTTGGCGAGATATTTTTGGACAAATCTTCAAGAGCTGCAATTTCATAAATAGCGATGCATCATTACTCATATTAATTTTCAAGAAAGACTGTACTATCGCGCTTTTCAAATCTTGCTTAGTTTTTCTTTGCAACCTGCTACTCTTGCAGACGGTTTTCATTACATTTTCCCGACGCCACCTGCACATCTGTAACTGCTCGTCTCCTCTGAAAGTCACATGCTTGATAGAGACTTCTAACAACGACATCGTCTGAAGTCTTCTACTATCCTGCTCGCGAAATAAATCTTCATAATTGATGATGATGTGCGAAATTAATAAAAATACAAATTCAATTCTTTCTAGCAATGGTGCTCAGATGCGTGTAATATTCTACAAAGGCGATCTGCAAGAAATTGGTATGTGTTCGTGATCACGAATAGGGCATATCTACGCGTCAAACTACAACAGGGTTGATGCGCTACGAGGAAAAGTCTCCTTTGGAATTCTTGCTCGAGCGTTTCTCTCGTGACAGGGATCCATCTCGGGAATCGAGTTCGAGACTCGTCCTCATTCTCCTCATCTCCTTTTTAGATTTCATCTCGCGACTATCTTCTTTGATGTCATCGGCAGAGGACTGGCGGCTCCTGCGGTCATCTAGCGCTGAGCTAGTCTTTGCTCTGGATAGCGCCTTTCCTCTAGGCTTTAATTCGCTGTTAGTTCCTTCCCACAACTTCTGGTCAACATGATTCTCGTCCTTGATGTGTAGTTGAAGATCAGCATGATGGGGGGCTTGCTGGCCAACTACCAGTACATTGCGGTTAATAGAATCTGGTTGTATACCATTACCAACAAGAACATTTGTTTTAGTAACCCCGTTTTTAGAAGGAGTATCTGAATCTGTGGACTTTTGCCCTTTTTGGTGATGTAGATGCTTGTCACCATCATGGTGTTGGACATGTTTCTGATGTTGGTGCTTGTCTTGCTGGTGGTGCTGCTGGTGATGCGTAGGATTCTGGTGCCCCGAGGACGACCCGACATGATGATGTTTGATGTGGTGGTGCTGTGGTTTGTGAAGAGGCTGTCCCAAGTCGTGCTTTGAGAGTTTTCGGGTTAGCTTCTTCGCCTCCCCTTTGAGCCGTTGTAGGGACGGTGGCCCTACAATTGGCAGCGCACGCACCCGCGCTATGGACGAGGTGTCGAGTTTCGGACTCGTGAACAGAGGGTCCCTGATGTCTGGGACTCCCACCAGGGAGGCAAACCCGACTTTCGCCGGCAACGGATCAAAGCACTTTTCAGGCAAGAGCACGCCCTTCCAGTACTTCTTCCTTGCCCTTTTGGCGTCTTCGTCCTCCCCTTCGTCGTCACTGGGAGGACCTATATTGAAACTCGCGGTCGGAAGACCCATATTTCTCTGGCTGCCCAACCTTGGGGCCACGCCCGTGTGTAGAGCAATGGGACTGATGGTGATTTCGTCCCCGTACTGATCTTTGAACTCAGGTTTCCGAAACAGCTTCGGGTTTGGCTTCAGGTCAGGTTTCTCCACTACGGGCTTATCCAAACCCTCCGGGAAAGCGATATCCTCGTCCGGCAAAAGCCGGGGACACCGCGCAATCAGACGCCGCATGTTGTCCTCATACTTGTGCTCAAACCTGGGACGACCATCACTATAATGGTGATGGTGGTGATGATGATATCGATGATGGTGCGAAGACGGATCCTCTCCAAAGTGGTGGTGGTGATGGTGGTGCCCCTGATGGCCATCATGGTGGTGATGGTGATGCAGATGCTCGCTCTCGTCATAGTTCTGAGTAAGAACTTCAGCAGCGTCGGTCACTGCACTCGAGTCACCGTATGGTCCGTATCCGTACGTCGATCCGCCGTATGGAGTTGTATGGTCCGACGCACCATAAGGCGAAGTGGTAGTAGACGTCGAGCTTCCATAGCTAGAGAAGTAGGACTCTAAAATTTGTGAGGGGTCTGGTTGCTCCGCTACAGAACTGAGCGCAGAGGTTTCAGGAGGTGCGGCTTCGCCCTCACCTCGGAGATATCCGCCTCCACTTGACGTTGCAGAATAGGTAGACGCCAGACGGGCACCTTCCTGCGCATCATTATCATGCACGAATTGGCCACTTGAAAACTCCCTTTGGTCGGGCTCAAATTCAAATCGCAAGCTCTTATTGTCACGACTTGGCTTTCCGGTATAATTTTTTCCGTCTTCTAGTAGTGTCGCCATTTCGTCGCTCCTTGACGACGAATCTCTTGTTTGTCTTGTCTGAACCTCCGTTGTCAACTCCTCCGCTGGCGACAAGGCAGTCTCCTGCTCGGCTTTCTCAGCCCTGACGTCCACGAGTTGTAGATCGTCCTGCACGGCCGAGAGGGAAGCTGCAGTTTCCCCATAATTCCGATCGTTCCATGACTGTCGCGTTCGCCGTGACACAGGAGCCGCCATTACTGGCGTTATCTCTCGTACTGCGCGTGCTTGATGAAACCCCTCGACATTCATCAGTAATAAAGATCTATCATCTACTTTGCCTCCAAAAGGCAGATGCGTACGGCTATCCTTTTCATGCGCACGAACCAGCGCACGGCTTCCTCCATTGCTCCACGAAGGGGCTGATCTATTCAGCAAATGAGTAGCGCCTTGTTGTAGCGGGGGACCGTAGCCGCCGGAAGAGCTTCTGTACGAAGCAGACGCGGAACCACTATTGCTCCTAGCTCCTTTTCCACTTCCGCTTCCTTCAGCTCGACTAGGAGTGCCAACTACAATACAGCTGCGGTCTTTTGCGTAGGAGAACACGTCCTCGATGTCCACCGACGAAGATGCGGACGAGGAAGACTCGCCTCTTCCGGTCGCCGATGTCGTATCCCGGAAATAGGAATATTCTTGCTTCCTATCATCAACTTCGAGTTGATGATCTTCGTCCCATCCACTCATTGCATCTCGAAATAGACGCTCTCCGAGTACCCCTAAATTGACGTTCTTTGCGCTGTCGTTCGTAAAGACCTGCAGCTGCTTCTTTCCACCATGATGAACGTTCGACGTTGAGTTGTAGTTCATCTCAATTGATGATGAAGAGCTTTCTCCATTGTCGCTCGAAAGAGACTCGACGTCAGATGAAAAGACGTACTCTTGCAGTCTCTCGCTCCAGAAAGGGCTCCCGTGCTGGCCCTTGTTGGTCGCCGAACGGCCCCGCGTATTCGTGATCGCTGCTGTTAACATCATGGGACGAGGGATAGAAGCAACCGCTGAGGACATGAATTTCGTGAGCTTAGTCTACTTGCGAATATTAGTACTACGATGACTGAGTAACAATGTTGTTGCTGAGATAACTCCACTATGCATGCGCCATCATGTTCACAACTACTTACTTACGATCTTAACGATGTTGATCCGCTATTCATTCATGATATTTATTGATAAATATGTAACCAGAATGATGCGCTCATCTAAAAAGCCTGACAATTTTTTGACAGGGGGCCGGGTGCAGGAAGAGGTCTAGATCTTAATCCTTATCAATGAGAAAGAATCTAAAGCGAAGGATGTGCATGGACTGCATTTGGGGAAACTTTTCAATCTTAAATGAGCTTTCCTCTGACAGCAGCAGCCCAACATATGCAAGCCTCATCAAAGAGAAGTCCCTCCAGATTCAATGCAGCATTTCATCTTTGACAGATTTCAAGCTTTCCCTCGCTCACTCTGAAAACAGATCAGAGAACAGAAGCAGTAAGACGACGACGAGTAACTCTTTACAGTAACATCTAGTAACGTCAACAGTTGTGGATCTTAGTCTTCATACCCGTTGATACTCCTTCGTGGCTTGATGGCTCTACTCAACACAGATCTCATCTTCATCATACGCGACGTTCAGATTTGTGAGCTCGCTTCAGACGACGCAGCTTTGTGCGAGTCCGCACTGCGACTGAGCGTTTCGATCAGGATCCGGTCGTAAGAACTGAGGAATCCCAAAAGCCACAATCCACTCTGCCTGGTCCTCCCTCTTACCGATTTGACAAATTGCGGAATCAAGATCTTCGGACACTTGCTCCACCTCGGCTTCCTCGTCACTCAAACGCGTCTTGCAGCTTATTATAAGGGAAAGCCGGCGTTTCCATCATGACCTCCTTCTTCAGGAGAACCCGAATCAGAAAAGCGAAGATAGTACTAGTCTTAGAATGAAAATGACTACTTATTGTACTGTTTCTAACTTGCACGTATGCAGAGAGATGCACGACGAAGTCGGTTGGAAGAGAGGGAACCATCCCGTTGCAGCTACAGGAGTAGCATGCTGCAGTGCTCTCGTAGTCCGAGGAAACTTCTAGCGATTCTTGGTTCATCCAGGACGAGTAGTGCGGCAACTCTTCTAGCATCTTCCCCCTCTTCTATCCGCCCTTTCCCTTCCTGGAAGATCGTCATCTAAATCTAGCGACGCCTTTCAAAGATTTCTTCAGACCGGCTATTTGATCCCGAATGCTCCAAGCTGGGTCCTTTTTGGACGAGGGCGACTTGGGTGATGATGATCTTGCTGATTTCGAGTCCACCCCTCCTGGGCTCTTCATACCAGAAGAAGCTGCTTGAAGATGCAACTCTCGCGTAGCGCGAAATGGACTCGTGGAACTGCTCGCGGCACTCGAAGAAGAAAGCCCCTCTTGCTTGCATAGACCTTCAACTTCAAGTTCTCCCAATAGCTCTACTGGAGCCGCACCAGCGCCGCCAGGGCTTAAGACGTCCATTTCGGATGTAACAGTCGTGGTATCCGGTAGACGTTCGAGCGTGGTCCTATTCAAGCTGCTAGTAGAAGTCAAGTCATTCACCAAGGACGACTGCCCTTCAGCACCGATTTGAAAGGGCAGAGGACAACTCGTAGTATTCCCATGCAGCGGGCTCTTCTGCAGATGCTCTGCCGCAGCACCAGTTATATTATTCTTGCCCTGCCTGTTACTTCTCGCAGTTTCGGGTGATGTTACTTTCCAATCTTCTTTACCTCCTCCTGTCGGGAGTGTGTTTGTGTTCCTAGAGGTGGATAACGTAGTATTACAACGTTGATCGCGGTCGCGTTTCGCTAATTTGGCCATGCCTCCTAGAACCTCGTCCTCATCCGCCTGGAAGACGTAGAGGGGCTGCACTGACTTGTCGAAGCTCGCATTGGGGACACCCTTGTTAACGTGCCACCCGCCCATGCGATCGCAGTGCAACGTATCGCGCATCTCTTGCTCGCGCTGCCTAGTTTTCTCGTGGCAGATTTCCCGACTCTCCTTCGTCATGGACAGGCCGTAGGGTCCTCGATAGTAGCGGCTCTCATCGTGGCCACGCAGTTTTGGATAGTTCCCCATCCTAGCAAGCTTGTTGTCTTCGTAGTCGGCCATCCAGTCTTTCACGCGCAGTCCCTGCGGCTGCTGGATCGTGGGAAAGAGTCGGGTCATGGGCGCTCCTCCGCCCGTAGTCAGGTTGCAGATGTCGGACACAGTCGGGGACGTAGCATCTCCCCGCCGACGCGCGAGAGCGGCAGGCGAATGAGCGTCGGAGAAGGCCCCTGGCGGGTCGTAGTCACGATCTCGGTAGCGGTAGCCAATGGGCGACTCGTGACCAGGCATGCGAATGCCTGTCATCAACCGCAAGGTCCCATCCCGCAAGGGCTCCGCACGTTTCCGCTTTTCTTCCTCCTGAAACTCTGCTTGTCTGGGTTTATCCGCAGTGGGAGAAGAAAGCGCCTCTGATTTCAAAGCAGAAATAGGATCATATTCACCCTCAACTACACCACCTTCTGCCGCTGCTGCTGCTGCTTGATCAGCACTTGTTGCATCAAGAACACTCAAACGAACGCTCTTCGACGCTAATCCCGGTGTGGTATCACCGTCACCACCAGCCTCAGCCGATGGCTGTTCCCGGCGCTGGTGTTGTGGTTCAGTTCCTACATCGCCAGATCCATCCTTGTTAGCAGCACCTTTCTCCGCATTCTCTTCGTCCTCTACGTTTCCTTGTTGTTCACCAGAATCCCCTAAGGTAGCCGTCTTCTTTTGCATACGCGGTTTCTGCCAGTTAGATCCAGAGGTATTGCGGTCTTGTCCATGCAGGATAGCGAACTCACGGTTTCGTCTGTACTCTTCCTCCTCTAGCAGCAGATCCTTATCGATTCGATCCATCACAAGAGTCCACTTTTTCTCATAAAACTCATTGATTTTCTCCATCTGGGCTTGCTTTTCGGGCAGATACAGGCCCTGGTGTGAAAGTAAGAGTGATGAATTATGGAATTGCACAACAACCTGAACCTTTGAGAAGTTTCTTGTATAATTTTTTCTTGAAGAGAACTACTTCTAAGAACTATGTATATCTGGTACAACAGAAAAACAAACATTCTCTCACCTCATCGCAAGAATATCCACCTCACGTACTCATTCGCTCTACAACGATGAAGAAATGCGTCCTATCGCATTCAGTGCAGATGCTGTCATCAGGCTCAGTGTTGCCGAGTGTATCTAGAAACAAGTACCTGATTTTCTTTCGAAGCCATCAACCCAACTCGGTCCCCAGCCTTGAGCGCCATCTCCGATTCCTCGATCTGGCCTGCCGCCGCACAAATGATTCCGTGTTTTTTGGCTGCTTTTTCGACTAGGTCGCGAACACTGTGACCGGTGATTTTCCGGATAGCCTTCTCGAACCTCTCAGCCTTCGGACCAAGAAACTCCGACTTTTTCCGCTCTTGCCGGGCTGCTTTATCCTGCACTGCCAGCGCAGGACGCTGTAGACTGACAAATTGCTTCTCCGTGTAGCTTGTGTGCATGGACGCATGGCCATGGCCGTCCACCGTACCATAATTGTTAGCCTGTTTCATGTTCTTCTTGTTCTTGTTGTTCAGGTCCATGTTTCTGCTTCTCTGCTCATTTTTTGGTGAAGAAGCATAACTGTCGACATTGTCACTCTTATGTCCTTTCGGAGAGAAACCCTCCGGCCGCGCATCGATCGTTGTTGGAACGACGAGAGCATTCGGTTTCAGAAACAGATTCCGAAGGGCGTGGTCGTTTTTGACGCCCGGCAATGAGCCTTGCTTTGAGGCCTCCACTTCACGAGCGTCCAGACTCATGCCCTTCTTTCCTGGAGCAAAAGGCTCGTTAGGCGCTGCGTCATTCAACAACCGCCGTTCCAGAGCAAACTCTGGGTACTTCTCCTCCAGCTCCTGGTCGACGCGCTCCGCTGCAGTGGCCACGAGTTTCGCCTCATGCTGGTCCAGAATAGCAGCACGCCCACCCCGAGCCTCGTCCTCCCAATTCCGTCGACGCTCAAACACGTAGTTCAGCGCGCCCGCGCCCTCAAGGAGCTTAGCCCGACAAAAATGACGCAGCTGGTCCGGATCATACTCTAGCACGTCCCCCTGACTTACAGGAAGCGGTGTTTTTACTGCAGTTTTGATTCGGGAATTGGGAGAGCGACTAGAACAAGATGTAGTTGGACCACTGACGATCTTACTGTTGATGTAATTGCGCTTGTTGCCAGTAGTGAACGATGTCGTCCGATTATTGTAGTGCGCTTTTGCGGATGGCGACGCCTCGCCGTAATAAATGGTGCCTCGCTTCGGGCTGTGCGAAATGGCCGCCGCGGCAGTTCCGTGAGTCACTAGCGGATTGGTCGAGGAGCCGCCGAAGCCTCGAGAACTGACGGCCGAGCGACAGTGGCTTCCTTCTGCTAGCATGTTGTGCGCTCCTTCTTGATGCTGCTCCGTCTCCTCTTCCTCTTCTTCGCCCTCATCGATCGGAGCCATGTAGTTTTGGCCATAGTAGAACTCTCGGTACTGCGCGTCTGTGAGAACTGCGACTACGGTGCCGTTCACATCGAATTGGTACACCGACGCGCCCGAGGGATCATATTCAAAGTAGCAACCGGGCAAGTCCCGCACTACGGGATTCGGCACTGCCGCGTTCCCACCAGCGCTTGCATGGTCGCTGTGCTCCTCACTCATCTCACCACCTGGAGGCGGCTCGGGCATTCCTCCCCCATCTGTTCCTAGGTTGGAGTCGTAGGTGCGGTGCATCTGCGCTTCTCCCACTGCGAATCCGCTGTAGTCGGTCAATGTGGAATTGGCCGACGCCGCTGCTCCTGCCGCCTCGGCCTCATTTGATGCTTTGAAGCCATCTGAACGGAATTTTAGCAAGTCTCCACCACCCAAAATCTCAGCATTGATGTCCGGGTCCGAATGACCGGAGCCCGGACGCGACATACGGTTATTTCCTCCACCCGCTGATGCTGTTGAAGACTCTTTGCCCGCTGAGTCTTTGCTCCCTGCAGCTGCAGCGATACGCTTATCCACAACTTTTTGCACGCGCTCCTCTCCCGGGTCGGGCGTGTTGTACTGGTTCTCTGGCGGGTGATTATGCCTTTCTGCCGTCTTGGCGTTGGTCGCGGCCACATAGTCGTCCTTGAAGGGCTCATAGTCACCGCGCTTGTACGCCTTTTCCATCTCGATTATCTTTTCGTTGTAGGGCTCCGCGAAGTCGTTGAATCGCTGCATGGGAAACACCTCGCCTTCGGAGTTCCAGTATCTCGGCACCTTGTCGCTCTCTTCCTCGCCGTGCGGGTGCGACAGCGTTGCCACATCCGGCTTGCCTGGCGGATGAATTGGCACTGGAGGTGGCATAGGACCGTCGATCGAATTATTGCGCTTGCTATTTTCGCGCGTGTTGGAAGCGCTGCTGCCTCCAAACTTCGGAGTGCCCGCTAACGAGAGTCCCTGCTCCTGGTTCAAATTCCGGTCCCTCTCTCCAGTCGACGCAACTGCGGCGCCTGTTCCTAAACTCGAGGTTACCACAGTAGGGCCGCTCCCTTTCTTTTTTGGACTTGTCGTGGAGGCCTTGCCGGTCGAAGGCGCGGCTCCTCCTGGTCCTCCGACTTCTCGCGCAACTGCAAAACTCTCGGGACTCCGACTACGAGTGGTCCGTACCTTCGACGTTGCGTGGCGGCCCTCGGCGTCGCCTGCCTGAAAAACCTCTTTCTGTTTTCTTAATCCATCCTTTCCTTTCGGCGGCAGCGTTTCCTTGCGCCCGGCTGCGGCTGAAGCGCCCGTCCCGTGCTTTTCGTTTTCCTGCTGTCTCCAGCTCTTGTTCTGCCCAAGGTCGGTCCTTGTGGGAGACGCACTGCCTGGAGAAGCTCCGTCGAGTTTGTTCGTCGATTTGTTGTAGTTGCTAATGGAAGTTGTCCTTGTCGCGGTACTCTTCCCTTGATTCTGAACACCTGGCGAAGTAGGCACATCGTCAGAAAAGGCTCCAGGAATCTCGATTCTGGCAAGTTTGCGGTCTACTTCCGCCGCCATCAGTGCCACCAGCTCGTCGCTGTCCGCTCGACCTTCTCTCGCGTGATCTACCGACCTCACATGCGCGGGCCCGTGCATAAAGAATTCCTGCTCCTCGCGCCGCAGTTCCTCTTCCCGCAGAAAAACTTCGTAGCTTTCCATATCCTTTTTCTCCGCGTCAGGGTCCTTTGCAGTGGACGAGAAACCGCGAGCCGCTAGTTCTTGGCCGTGCTTGCGAGCTAGGGCAGATTCCGCCTCGGCAGACACCCGATCACGCTGCACTTTTTCTACTCGCTGGATCTCCTGCATCGCGTTCATCACCGAAACGGAGAGCTCCCGCATCGACCCGCCAACTTCAGTCAGCAGTAGTGGCAGCTTCTCCGGGTCCGCCTTCACTTCCTGCATGGCACCCATAATCGATGCCAGACCTTGCTCCATGACATGCTGCAAGTACTCTGGAGCTAAGACAGATTTGGAAGTACTAGGTTTCGCGCATTTCTGGAAGACGAAATGATAATCATGCATAGGTTGTAACGAAAAAGAAAAACCCATTGAGAGAAGGAACGCAGGTTCGCAGTCGCACATTGCATTCACGTGTAGTAGCTGCACTGCTAGTTCAGCACTTTTTCAACAAAAAATAAAGCAAGCTGCTTCTAGTTTTTTTTCAGGTACGGCTAATTCCTTCATCAAAAATTCATACAAAAATTCTCTACCAATATCAACCGAAAGCGAAATCAAAAGAAAAAACGAAGAAAACCAAAAGAGTAAATTCAAATTGTTTTAGTGAAGGGGCAACTAATGGCTCTACAATGGTAGAACGTGAACAAGACATTGACATGACGATGAACAAGAAGTTTTTAGTACTTTTGAATTGGTTTGCCTTCTCCCAACGACGATGATCTGCTTCGCGCTGCAGTCTCGCTGCTTCCTCTGCATTCGTAATTTCCTCCCAGTACTGTTTCATCTGCATTACTTTCACAGCCTCTCGGTCTTGGTCCTTTTGCGCCTTGGTGCGCATGCGGCTGACGAAAATCATTTTTCGCGTGAACAGGCGAAGTTTCGCCCAGTACTTCAGAGCCTGTTCTTTCGCGTGACGAGCTTCCGCCTCCTCTGCCTCTTTGCGCGCTTGTGCACGCTCGACCTTGTCCATCTGTCCGAAGTCGCGCCTCGCAACAGGCGAGCTCTCTAGACCGCGCATGATTTTTTGCTGTTTTTTCTCAAGTAAGGAGCCGCCGCCGCCTGACGAGCGCCTGGAAGACATGGGCTTCGGAGAACCGCCGCCGGCAGTTGTGTGGACCGCACCTTGTGGTAACGGCGGCAGCGACAGGCCCGGGGCAATCGGGCCCACGCCGGCCCCTTGGCCGGTGCCACGAGCACCCAAGGCTGCCGGACTGGTCGTGTTCTGACCGGGAATGTAACAGTTGTTCGGCTGCAGGACCCCCTTGTTAGCCAGCGAGGTACCTCGAAATGCCTTTCGCGCTCGACTCAACTGCACGTCGTCCTGCTCAGGGCCAAACAAAGCCCGCACTTCGCTTATGCCCTCTGCCGACGGGTGCAAGCAAATTTTCAGCAAGGAGTTATCCGCTGCGCGCCTTGCCTTGTACTGGTACGCATCTACGAGGCGCAGCGTGATCTCCACGCTGTTGTTCTCTCGGTCAATAGCCTCGTACAAGTTACAGAAACTGCCGCGCCCATGCGTCAGCTCCGATCTGACAAACTCGTGCTGGAACAGCCGTGTGTGCTTCTTAGGGTCGCCGACCGACACTTCGCATTTGAGAAAACAGCCGCCCTTAGGACAGCAGACGAAGACCCCGCACGCGTCTTGGAAAGTCGGCTGGTAGCCCTTGGGATAGAAGATCAATTGCACCTGATCAATACCGGCCAAGGCGAACGAGGGGGACACGATCGGCGCTCCCGCGATATCTGGGTCCGGATGGCCTAGAATATCCAAGATCGAAGGAATCGTCCAACTCGCGATCTTGCAGTTACGACCTCTCAAAACCTCTAACTCATGGTCCAAGGTAGTCCGCGCGTCTGCATGTAGCTGCACCTCTCTAATTAGGAGATCAGATATGCTCAGGCTCAGCTGCATATTAATAATTTTCACATCAATATCAGCTACATCAGCTACTTGAAATCCAGCATCATCCTCATTTTAGACAACTACTGTTCAGATCTCTCTACTATCATGTCTTCTTCTTCTTCATCTTGCTATGAGACATAATGAATGTACTTACAATACATGTTCTTGTCCAAGATCGATCTTCTTGTTGAGCACGTCATGCTCCTGAAAGCAACCAAGTTAGAGAAAAGCAGCCATAATGTAAGTCCTCTAAGCAATTTCCACTTCAAGTCGAGTTCTATGATGGTCAGTTTCAGCGAAATCCGATTCTGCGTTTTCACGTGCACATAGCCAAGTTCGGCGATGGTCAACTCCGTAATTTTCTTCAGGTTCATGCCGAAGCGAGGCCCGCGTCCCTCGGTGACCGGCAAATTGTCGTTCACCTGAAACATGATGCGCATTGTGGATTGCGCAAAGTCCACGTCGCGCGGAAAGTCCAAAACTAGAGCCGCGCCGACCGCCCGCCGAATCTGCGTCATGGGTGCGCCCACACGTCGCTCCTCGATGCTCGAGTGGAGCTTCTCGGCTCCGATGAAAAGCTTCATGCAACTCCCTGGAACCATTAGACCTTACCAATATTCATATTGGAGCGCATCGATCTTTGACCTATTTTTCCCCTTGAAAGCACGACAAAAATGCCTCTCAAGATGAATATATGCAAGCCTTAAAACCATGCAGCAGTGGAAATCCCGACTAACGATCGTCTGTTCGCGGTCTAGCTCGTCGGGAGTGATGCACATGCCGTGAGGGCTCTCTAAGCTGTGCTCGATCATCGGCTGCGACGTGGTGCCTGAAGAAAAAAAGGATCATATTCAGCAATCAGCCTGTGCATGAGGCTGAGGAACAGGGTGTCATCTTACTCAGTGTTCTTATACTTATTGGAAAGGGAGTATCACTATTACCTAGTGCAAATGGTGATTCATGATGAACAGACCGCTTCGGATCCTCTATTTCCGCTGATGAAGGAAGTTGCTCGCTCAATCTTTTTCTAACCCGCCGTCGAGAATTTCCTAATCCTATCCAACCTCTGGAAAGTCTAACTTCAGTCCAACTATACAAAATTCAGTCACGCACATTTGCAAAAGAAACAAAAACCTCCCCTCACAACTAAAAAGTAAGAGTGTAATGGTTATCTATCAGTGATAATATCTACTTCTACTTGTTGAGGCAACAATTGATTTAGTAAACTTAGAAAAAAACTCCATCTCCATCACGACAAATACTGAAGGATTGATGACGCGAATCATTTCGGCAAAATGCCTAAGATTTCCCTGACGATTTCTTCCCGTTACTTATACCATGCATCTTCGAGGGTTTCAGGTTCAGAATTATACCATCTTCCAGAGTTTCGGCTTCGCCGTAGGAAAAGCAGTGTGTGTGTAAGTCCCAACACCAGGATGTCTTGTTCTGCGTCTCATAGATCTCAAGTTTGTTGTCAACATTCGAAGTGAAGGTATCGAAAGAGGTGTTCGTATCTTCACGCAGTTGCTGCTGTTGGCTCTTGTTCCATGCTTTCAGGGTAGCGTGTGACTCCTCCATTTTTGCCTGGAAAAGTTCCCTTTCCTCGCCCAGTCGCTCCTCTCGCGTCGTCGCTTCATTCTGAGGAGAAGTTTGTTTTTTATTACAAGATGAAGATGATAAAGTTAAAGATAATGATGTTGATAGAACTAAACCTTACAATGATAGAACTAAACGTAAAATTTACGTGATTTACCCTTACCGTTTCTTTCTTGTTGAAGAGAAATATTACACGAAACGATGCAGAAGTGGAGAAGGCTTATCGAACAATAGTCGTACAAGGACTCGCGCAGCATCTAGAGGATGAACAAGTGACTAAAGGGAGTGGACAAACTACACCGAGATGCTATTAATTGTTGTAAAGTAATGGAAGATGAGAGAAGAACAAGAACTACTACGTACTACCTAGTAACCCTAAATAGTTCATGAAGTAGATGCGGTTGAAGAACTAGTTGTGCAGAAGTAATCAAATTTCTACCTCGATCGACTCGTATATTCCCGCAAACTTGCCTTGGATGGTTTCGACTTTTTGTTGTACCTCGTTCACCTCCGGACGGATTAGAGCGTCCGACGTATTGACTGGAGGAACTACGCTAGGAATTATGAGGGAAAACTAACCGGCGATTTTTCTTTATGCGCGTACTAAGTACAAAATGGGAGGCCTCCAGTTCTAAGTTTTGAGAAGCATCGTGGAGAAGCCTCTCTTCGGTTCCCTCGCAGAAAACAATCGGGGAGGCCACTAGCTCTTCCAACTAACAACTGGGGTGGAGGCCGCCAGCTGCAAGATGTTCTTCTGCACCAGGTGACCTACCAGTATAAGTAATCAAGTAGATGAACAAGAGGAAGAAATAATCATTCTAATCTTATCTCGGAAGAACGCGCTACCAGCTGGTGTACCTATGTAAGAGATCCGATTAGCTGTAGATTTTTAGACAGGATAGGATAGGGTGCCTCGACTTCAATGAAATATGATATGAGTAGCTTCATCTTTCTACCACTAGACTACCTTATGAAGATTCTGATACTTATAATACAGATTTCTAGCATTAGATTCACGGAGGTTCGCCTTAACTTGAGTTCGTTCCACACCTGTGCTAAACTTCCCTCGATGCGGCGAATATCCTCGATCGCCTTTGTCATTGACGCCTTTAAACTCCTCACGTCGCCAGCAATACTCAATTTTGCGAAAAAATTTGAGACATGCTCTTTCATTCGCTCACATTAGAAGCGCTGGAGACTGGAAGTTGTTGTACTTGTTCTGGTACTAGTAGTAAAAGTAATACATAGTACTCACGACTACTGTAGTAACTGCAAGAACAGTTTCATCATCAATATGTAAAAATTGAAGAAATAATATGAATGTTGCCTAGGATACTAGTAAACAATTACTTACGGAAGGATGAAAATGAATAGCTTGCAGTGAGATTTTTACTATCTGTGATCGGTCTGTGATTTTTCTCGAATCCCCCAGAATAGAACAATCCCTTAGAGTGCCATTTTTGAATTCACCCTTGGAATTATCCCGTTGAATCCATTAGAATCTTATTGAGTCTGTCCTTTATTGTTGGGTGATTCACTTCAGATGAATCTTCCCCTTAGCCTCCCATCAAGTTCTAACTAGTTGTAAGGGGAATAGCTTCAATTGGATACCTCCTCAGACACAGCAAGAGATTATCACTAAGACGATTAACCTTGATCAACAAGTTTAATAACCTGTTTTGCAGAAGTAGTAAGTAGTAGCCTTAATTATCAGTGCCTTTGTCCGCGTCAGCGAGGTCCTTCTGCAGGCCTTCGAGAACGCCTTCGAATGCCTGCGCAATGGCCGTACACAACATTTCGTGCTGCTCCTTCATCAGCAAATGCAACCATCTGGTATGGTGGTTCATGGAATGACTAAAGGCTCATGTGCAATTATCGCTTTGTCTGCCCGACACTTTACGTCCAGATCCACTTTTTAAACTACTTAATGCCACCAGTAGTTATCATATATATATAAATCATACCCTGGAGAAATCGCTTTGTGTTTGTAGTCTAGGACACCCGGCGCTACTGCCTTACACTTGTTCTCAACCTAATAGATAGTCCCGAAAGCGATTATAGTAGACCTATCTTGCTAGTAGAAAAAATCACGACGAAGAGGAAAATATTGAAATACCCTGGAATGGCTTTGTTTAAGGCTTCCACAGTTTTTCTTTGATCCTTGAGAACCATATCATCATTGATTTTATCTGCCGCTGTTTCAGCGAAGGCATCCAACTCGCGGGTGGCGAAGCCCAGAAGGGACGCCGCCATGAAAGGCGGAGCCAATGGGGCTGCCATCTTTTCTCCACGACTTTGCAGCTTTAGGTACCCCAGGTGGTTGCGAATCAGCGCTCGTCGCCGTCCTCCACGACAGGAAAAAACTGAGGCTCACCAGGCTCCTGCGAGTGGTCAGTTCTTCCGTTCCTTCGCCGCTCTTTTGTGTCCTATTGTAGGCTTCGGCCGTCCCAGTCTCCATCCAACTTCTCCCGTGTAATCCTCAGGTGCATGCACCACGCAACCACAGTGTGTTTGCGAAATGTCTGGCCCTTCCTGCTACTTACTTACTTTAAGACATCAATGTGCAAGCGCAAAAAAGGATTATCATAATCATAAAAATTGATGCGATTATTAAGCTTGTGATAGATTATGTTTACCCTTACTTCTCACCAAGATAGATAATAGACAAAGAGAGAACAGAAGCAAGGCTTGAAATAGCATCAATATTGATTCATCTACTTAATGTGTTCTGGGAAAGACAGCTCCTTCTGCTTTGCTGACAGTCGACCGTCCGACAACCACCGGGGGACGGACGACCGCCAAGAAAAAAGTTCTATAAAAAAAATACTTCCTCCACTTGAAGACGCATATGACAGACTGAAGAAAAAAATAGTTCAATGATGTTCTTAATTGAGCAGAACTAAAGAGAAATTTCATAGTAGTTCAACAAAGGCAGTCGTGAGTCGTGAGAAAATCAAGGAGTACAACCGTAAATAGGGATCACAGGAAGTGTAAGAAAATGAAGGGGCGAACAACATAAATAAGGAGCCAGTAGGGGACCTGCGTAAGTAGATTATATCAAGATCGTTCGCTCTACTGAAAGACTGCGGACTCGGCCATTCTCGCGCATGGAACGGAAAAATGCGCTTTGTGTTACTAATGCTAGAAGGCCGCGCCAAGCATAACAACAATAAAAATCATCGATGTCGCGACAGATATCTCAAAATGAACTTCTATTTTAGCAACGACGAACCCTGAGCAGGTCCAATAGACAGAATGAACGTCCTAAAAGAGCCACTCACCCCTCCTTGCTCTTCAGAAGTTTCCTCAACAGAAGCATGATCTTCATGATGATGATTAGTAGTCAGGATTAATGCACTCTATGCTTTATGCCCATCTTCAAGCAACAGATTGAAACTGCGTCGGACATCACTCAACAGACCAAGAAATACCACAGCCAACTACGACAAGAAACTCTTACAGACACACATCACAGTGCACAGATGAAGGCTTCTCTCTGTTTTATGAAGAATTATTAGGGTTTTTTATCTTCATCTCTGTTCGTACAGGAGGACTTGGTTTCTGCCGATTTCTAGCTTTCATGTGTCAAAGTCAACATGCGTCTGTCTTTGATGCGTGGCCATTAAGTAATCAAACAGAAAGAAACCAGCGGTGCTGCCAGGAGGAAAAAACTCCTCATGCAACGGCAGAAGTACTATCTTCTCGCTCTTGGGCTGTCTTTTCAGTGAACGCTCATGATGATCTCGTGGAGGAATGAGGAAGCTTTGAAATTGTTCTTGTATTCTTAAGATCATAACCTTGCCGCTACTGAACGCAGCACGCAGGTCCAGTTCCACTTTTCCTCATCCCCTCATACGCAGCTAGAACTTCTGCGCAGGCTTTCAAATCGCGGAGTACAACTGCCCTGTGACCTCGCCCATCGTAGAACCCATGCCGAAACTGTGCGCCCAGCTTGCTGTGCTTGGCGTTACGGGCCAACTCATCGCCTTTCTTGCTGCCCTCGACCGCGTACTCGTCTCTAAAATCTGCGTCGTCCGCGATCCCCGTCGCGATCACGTCTTCGCACTTTGAGCTGGCGCGGCGCATGATATATTTCAGAGCGGCGCAATGGTGCCAGTTTTCTCGATTCACGTAGTCAGCCACACCCGGAGGGGCGCGGGGAATCACATGAAAAGAAACCAAAAGACAGAAAAACCAAGAGGAAGCAAGTAGCAAAAGCCGCGAAGCGGAGCACTTCCAGAACGAGGAGGCGACAATAGTGGCCGTTTTTGCGCAGTTCTTAGTTGACTTAGCGCCAGTTATACTATTACCCAAAACGCCATGCTAGCGTCCGAATAAGTGCGAAACAGGCACGCCAAGTCAAAGATCTAGTATCTGTTCCTTCCTCGTCCTCAAGCAGAAGTATGATCAATGCAGTCACTCAACAGTCTCAATGACTGTGACAGTGACAGTCTTCAATTCGACTCTATAAGACTTTACGTCCACCAAACCAGTACTCGAGCAACTGGATACTAGTTGACAGCCACCATGTCCTCGGTAGCAGGACGAGTCAATCACTGACTCAGTAATAGTAGCAGACAAAGAAATAGCACAGACAACGGTGGATAACACATACCTACCGACATACACGACCGCGCTTAACAAAGGGAAGATGCTTCTCGCCTTCTTTTCATGTTCATCGAAATGCGTTATCACTGTAGGACCACGATTCACTCTCACAGATACTAGACGCTACCTATGGTCCTCGCAGATTGATAGATGCACCCTCCAAACGCTGGTAAAGAGATGGATCGTGGATCGCGCCGTCTTTCATTTTGTCTCTGTAGTAGAGAAGCTGAGGACCAGGACTGCTTGTTATGTCTGTGTCTCTCATTCTAGTGCTGTCTTGCTAAGCACCTATCTAAAAATATAATACGAAGTGCTCCACCTACATGAAGAGGCCAAGCAGCGGCTGCTCTGGTCTACCTTTTCTGTGGTTATGCCGCCCGCTTCAACATCTTTGTTGAATGCAGACTTCGACTTGGTTTTTACGGAAGCAATCAACCAATCGAACATTCCACACAATCGATCATCGTTAAATTATCGGAAGATTATATATTCAGAAGATAAACAGTCATCTTTTCAAAAAGTACCAGCACACCACCAACACATACAAGAAATGTCATGTCATCGTCATGGCACCTCTTATGTAGCTACTGTTGTCTACTTGTGAGTCATCATTGCATGCATCTTCTTCAGAACTCTTATATATGATTCACATTCGACCACATGTTAGCTTCGCACTCATGACTGCACTTATGTGAGGTAGATTTGCTCCAACTGCAGCTCCCACAAAGTTGTAGAAGTACAACTACGACGGAACGACGCCCGAGCAAAATACCTAATTTTTGTACACTTATATATATACCCCTCGTGAATGAAATATCGTCGTTTTTACGTGTCGTGATATTTTTCGATATAGTGCCAGGAGGAGACCATACTCGTAGAAACAACTACAAGTGCCATACCTGAGGCTGAGGTAATTGTTTTATTGTCGTACATGAAATATTGGGACAGGACTGGATTGCAGCTTACACCTTGCAGACAGCGAGTCCTCGTGCAGGCAGAATCACGACGGTTCTTTTTACTTCACAATGGCTAAAAAAATAGAGACAGAAATTTCTCTGCCAACGAAGAGATCACAAAAAATCAAAACAAGAAATCGGATTAAACATGTGGCAACAATTGCGATGCTTAGATGAGAAAGAAAAAGGCCGTGTCCTCGACGACCCGTAGCATAACATGTGAATCAATTTGAAAAATCAGAAAAATGATGCAAACAGTATTTTCATGGACATCTTGTTCGTCAATCTAAATAGAAACAAAAGGAAAGTCGTGGTCTAAGTCAGTACTGTGTAAAATGATCATGCTATGGTCAACATGGTGTTAGAAAATACTTGCAATCACGTACGATGTATGTAGTAGGCAGCTTCTGTAATCCATCAGATATCTGCTTGCTACCAAAAAATCGTCTATTTAGATTTTCTTCTTTCACCTCCTGCTTCTGGTGTCCTTCAGGAGGAGCAATTTCGTTTTCCTCTATAAATTTAGTCCTCTTCTATCCCGAATTTTCTCTTGTTTTTGAACAGTTTTGCACTATTTCTATTTTCATCATATGTTATGATGTGTTCAGTTGTTTTAGTTGTACCAGAGCATCGACTTCATTGTTCTAGTACAACATTGTCAGTAGAGCAGTCTCACCAGTCACTACAATTTAAGAACTTCTAAATTGAGCGGTATTGAATCCTCTAGAGTGGTACTCCAGCCGCGCCTCCGTCCTCTACTCTCGAACATCATGCTGCGTTTTCTTACCGGAAGCATCTACTTAGAGACAGTTTTTTCCGACTCTAAGTTTGAGTCATTCCCTGACGAGGGACGATCCCATTTACATTGACACTTCTGCTAAGTCCCCTTTTGTATACGTCATAATCAGTGGAGGAACTGCACCTCCACCCAGTATAGTACGCGAACAGTAACTTCTAAAAATCACCAAAATAGAAGAGCAAGATGGTCTATTACACCAGAACCTCCAGATATAATGCTTTTCTGCTACTATCTACATACATCGAAAGGGGTATTTATTAAGATTCCGCGACCGCGTAGTATGATCTACTTACTTACTTACGTACATCGAATAATAGGGAGCCTTAAGATTGAAAGTATGATGGCGCGCGTCTGCCGTTAATAAGACTCCTAAGCACTTTGCAATACGTCTCAGTCACAGCTGATGATGTTCCACGTGTGGCACTCCGACGATGAGTATCCTGGACAGCGGAAGGACCACGTGAAAGACCCTGTGAAGTCGAGTCGTGGTCAGCTTTATCTTCCGCTTGCGAAGACTTGTTAGAGTTAAAAATGATGAAACTTTCAAGGAGTAGAACAATCAATGATGTTAGAAGGAGTAAAACAATCAATGAGTATGAGGTAGGTTTTCAGTCTTCCTACTTATATGGTTCATAATAGGTCGTTACTTAGACGTTAGAAGTTAGTAAGTTTAAGTTAGCAAGAGTCGCGAGGTAATTGGAGTGTCGAAAAGACTACAAATTCACTTTTTGTAATTGAAAAAACACTTTGACTTTCTTGGAAGATGAACGTCTTGCCCTTAGACGTAGGAGCTGCAGTC
Organism: Amoebophrya sp. A25; assembly: GCA_905178165.1. Taxonomy (NCBI): domain Eukaryota; class Dinophyceae; order Syndiniales; family Amoebophryaceae; genus Amoebophrya; species Amoebophrya sp. A25. The sequence goes on along the minus strand of CAJINU010000016.1, from coordinate 1,243,797 downwards.
GCAGTGCCCCCTCTGCCACCGTGTTGTTGGTGTGCAGAAGCACCAGCAGCCATGTCCTCGATGTAGTCGCTGTCTAGAAGGAATGGATCGGGCAGATCAGTTTCGTTTTCCATGCCAGCGATCACAGTATGCTCATTTATGTAGAACGGAATGAGTATGCCGTCAATCTCCTCGTCGGGCGGATTTCCTCGCATATCACCTGGAATTGGCCGCACATCTTCTGGAGTTGTCCGTATTCCATCTTGTGTACTATTCCCACTTCCACTTCCACTAGATGTGCCACTTCCTCCACCACGTTTACCTCCGACTCCACCATGATTCGTTCGATGTTGACGGCCTTCATGTAGTTGTAGTTCATCTACTCCTTCTACTTTATTTCGAGGTTCCTCGTAGTTTAAAGGAGTGTTTTCATCTCCAAGCTTGTTTAGTGTATTCTCTACTTCGCTAGAAGTAGATTCCGTAGACTTTGCAGTCGTTGTGCTGGATGTGCCTGCAGAGCTGCTATCCCTCATCCAGAACGGTTCACTAGGAGACACTCCGCCATCGCCAGATGGGAAACCCATGGCTTTATGCGGTTTACGTTTTGGCAGCAATGCTCCAAAAACATCCTTGCCTTCTTCAAGATAAACACGCAATTGACCAGCGACACTGCTATTAGACTCGGTATCCTTGAACTTGAAAAGTACTGGGCCATCTCCGCCCTGCATCTTTCAGCTGCTTCATGTTCATCTTTCAAGAGTAAATAGCACGAGAAAACTCAGGTATACTTTTCAGGGATGCAGTCCAAGTAAAGTAGAATCATATACAGCAGCCTTAATTCTAGTATCCTCCGCGTCATCTGCTTCCCGTTTTTTCCTTGGTGCATTAAGCTCATCGATTCCGCTAAAGGGAAATTCCGGATCCGTCGGACCTTCGAAATTGAATCCATTGTCCTCGTCCTTTTCTTAGAGCTCAAACGCTTCACCCCTTCCCTTCATTTCTTCAGAATCCCGAGAAGGAAGAAACAGAAGAAAATGGCCGTTGGAAATGAATTGCATCGAGCCTTAATGATCTTTCCTATTGCGCTTTACTTTTTTGTGTCCTGACTCATCGTGTGAGCGTCTCTCATCTGGTGTCCCACGAAGCCTGGATCCGCTCATCTTATCCATGTATTCGTCGCCTTGCTGCCAATTCGCACAATCGCCGAGCATGCCTTTCTTGCGTAGATGCTTTTTAGCGCTAAAACCATGCGAAATGCCTAGACGGTGATTACTTAATCAAAGGTTAAGAGCTAGCGCTGCACTAGCGCAAAAATAATCTAATAACGAGCACATAGATGCTTTTTAGCGCCAAAATCAGTTTTTATTCAAGTGATCTTCTACTATCCTCCTCGCTTTCTTCCTCCTAATACTAATCCTATCGTCCATAAAAATAAAATCAAGTAAAGAGTGGTATGAAGTATTTGTAGGGTCGCCCCTAGTTCTTCTAAGAACTTCGCGTACGTTATCGTCGTACAAGATACTACAGGATGATTACTGCACACGAGCAGCAGGTGCAGGAAAAGGCTAGGGATACGAAAATACTTAAACCACCCCTAAGGTTTTCAAATTTGTCTGCTAGGGCATGAAAACGGAGTAGAGCCTTCCATCCCAGATGCATCTGATCAAGCATGCAATTGTTCCCAACAGCAGTGCGCCATGCAGCCTTACCCACTGGATCTACCTCGAGAAAATCCGATACCAGCTCGTGAAGCTGAATATAATCACGACAACATATCCATCGTGATTGTTGATGTTGTGAGGATCATGACGAATATTCATATTTATTGATCATGCTGCGAAAGAAAAATAAAGCCTCCTGACTAGTAGTCGAGGCGCAGCAAAGATTGAAAACAACTCTTCGCATACATATTTACCTACACCTAGTATCGTCGACGTTAGCTAGTATCGTCCATATGAACATGCAGAACTCAAGAGTATCTTCTAGTTACCTTTTCCGCTTCAGTCTTGGTCCACATCCATTCGTCAGGCCTTAGCATTCCCACATCGGCGTTAGCCATCTCGACTGCCCTATCATGAACAATAGATTCCGCGACTGAAGTCCAACTACTCGCGGCAGGATATCGCGCAGTGAAGTCGTAGAGTTCTTGTATGCTAGAGGTCGCAGAGGCACCCCGATCTTCTCCTCTACTCCTGTAGAGAAACAAGTTCTCCACGGCACTTCTGGTTGTGTCTTCTGCATGAACATGATGATGGTACGACGAGCCTCTCTCCGCAGTTCCCCCTTGTTCCGGAGCAGTTGTGATCTGCTGCTTGCTTTCTGCGTATTGGTAGCCTTGATGCAGTTCACATATAGCATGAATCCTACCTGCTGGCCCCACTTGTTCCGGAATATAGACGCTCAACAGCTGAAAAAAAGCCACGGGCAACAAGAAATACAGGAAGAGCAGAATAGGGAAGTACTTCGTGAAACAGCACATGCGCTCGTTACACCAGTTCGCTCAAATTAGAAGACGAGCGAGGAGATGAAGTGGCCCTTGTCGTGTGCGTTGTATCTATATCAAGATTCAGGTTCAATTTGTTACTTAATCACCTAAGAATTACTGTGATATCATTTTTACGTACTAGTGTGCTTAGTAGATGATATCATTACGGCGAGTTGCGAAGTAGAAGTACCCTTGTTCCCCTTATTTCTAGGTTGTGTCCTGTCTGTGACAACAGGAAAATAGTGGACAAGACCCTGCATACTTCTCGGATGCACTTAGACTTAGTGTGTATCCAGCCATAACAAGCGTTCTGTTTCTTCCACGTATTCTCGCTCGAAGAAATTCTCCATGTCCGCTATCGCTTAGAAAAACAAGAAGGCTTTGAAGTTGATGATAAAACTTGTGTAAGCAAGTGAAAAAAGGCAAGTGCGAGTGCGTTGAAGTTGATTATAAAAATAGGTACCTGAGCTTGTGTAAGTGTAGGTAACTGAAATAAAAGGTAAATAGTAACTGAAAAAAGGTAAGTCTAAGTGTAAGGAACTGAAAAAAGGTAAGTGTAAGTAACTGAAAAAAAGTAAATAGGCTGCTCCGAAATTTTTTTCAAGTAGAATCATGGCTTCACCCTTTCGCTACTACAGGAGTGAGTTGGAGAAGCTGGCCTTAACTCGCAACATCGATCACCGCTACCATTAGAGTGCGCCAGTGGTTCTTTCGCAATTTCTCACCTGTTCATCCGCACGCGCAAGAAGCGTGGTAACCGTAACCTTTATTGTTATTCCACTACTTACAGTAAGTCCTACTTCGACGTTTTCTCCAATCATAACTTCTGGATTTACAAAAGAAGAGACGACTTCTACTTAGCACGATGAATCTCTTAATCCAGGAATCTCTGTTCGCCTTCGTTCACTATTCGCCTCGTTTTGCGCGTCACGCTGTCCCCGCGCTGCATGTCCTTGACCAAGCCCGCGAATGAAGGCTACATAGCGTTCCCGCTGCGTCGCCAATGCATCCAGAATCTCCAGGTTGCCAGCGACTGGATCGGGTTCCGGGTTCGAGGTTCCAGAAGAGCCTGGCATTAGCAACACAAAATGTTCATCTAAAGAGGGCCTGGCGTTGCTGTCAAGCTCATTAGCTGTATCTTCTATATTGTATCAATCTATGTTCAATATCAATGAATTACAAATATAATATCAATGATCAACAACAATGCATAGAATTAGAAAACATCACTGGTACAATGAATAATAGAGTAGAGCAGGAGGTGATGACCAAAGTAGTGAGTTGCAGCACCTAATCGGTCTTACACTCACATGTAGGTAATAAATTGTAGTACATAGAAGTTGTTTTCATTGAGAGTCAACTTTTGGTACGTCTAGTTCTACGCCTTAAAAGCAATGGGGTCCGCAAGTCTTGTAGCACGTTGTTGCCTGTCGGAACGCCCCTCGACAAAAGCGGCAACGGTGAGGGGTGGCCTGCTTCGAGCTGTGACGAAGGCCGCGGTGGTCTGGGAGAGGGAGCGGCGTTTGAAAAATCATCAGGGCTGCTCGCTGCTGTTGTGATCCTTGACGCAGGCAGGGGCGCTAAAGAACTTCTCGTCACGCTACCAGATGGACGCAGTTGAGGATGAGGTGAAGCTTGTGGTGAAGCAGGAACATCGGCTGAAGGTGATGTAGATGGAGGTGAACGTGAAGCAGCAGCGCCACCACCTGAAGTTGTTGCACTAGACCGAGGCGTAGGCCAAGGCAAGCCAGTAGCACTTCTGCCCTCGTCACTTAGTGGAAGAACACCGGCGGATGAAGTAAGATCAATAGCAGTAGGGAGATGACTTCCTGCCATCAAATAAGGTTGTTGCTGCTCTGGTGCATGATAAGTATAAGGAAGAGGACTTGGAATTCCTAGTACAACACCTGGCTCTGGTAACGCTGAAAAAGCTGGCGTAGGACTAGTAGGTCGCGCAGACGGAGCAGTACTACTGGCGCCTGCTGTACTTCTACTAATACTGGTCAACCCATCTGAATTGGCATTAACTACACTGCTCTCCCTGCTTTCTGCCCGAATGATTAACGGCAGCCCGCTGACACGCGACTGATTAGAAAGGGGTCGAGCCGAAGTGTTTGGTACTCCAGATCCACCGGAACTACTTCGCGCCTGGGGGTAAGCACCATCACGACGTCGATGTAACGGAGTCGAGACACTGGCATCACTAACTTCTATAGCCGGTCTACGTTGATGTACATCGTGTTGCGTTGTAGAAACTCCGTTGTCTTGTTGTTCTCTTGACGAAGTGTCACGAGATATGGGTCCACCTCCTTCGCCAGAAACAGTAACAGAATATTAGAAGAGCCATTCATAATACTTCTTCGTTTTTCTCTTAAATTTAATAAACACAGCGATTGGAGCAACGACTTTTTGCTTCCCTTATAATCGATCCAGGTCTCAAACTAATAAATAAAAGCACACGACTTTAGCCAGTGCATCTGCATACTATTTTCGGCCATAAATATTGGCGCTCTCCCACTCCCTACGTGAATCACGTTGAAAATTTTCGTAGTCGTGTCCTCGAGCCCTTTCAGCCTGATGACGAGCCTGACGTAGACGCTGAATGTCGATTCTCCTGAGATCCCCATCGCGTTGCAGTACTGCCAACCGAAACTCCGCAGAGTCTAGAGGAGAAACCGAAAGAGTGGTCTGCGCGCCCACTTCATCGCCTGTACGTGGCTGATCTCCACGTGGCGGGGCCGGCCGGACATTAGAGGACGTCGCTCATCTTACGAGACGAGCTGATAAAAAAACTCACTCATTCATTCATTTGCGAACCACGTAACAGCTCTCGCTGCCTGATTCCGTTGCGACCCGAGTAGAGACGCGGCAAAGAACCGATAGCGCTATGGCATGAGTAACGCCGGCACGCTCTCTTATCTAAGGACCGACTATCACAACAGCTTCACTAGCCTCGCCAACTTACTACTACTTTCGCAGTTATGTACGAATATAGAAACTCAACTTACACGTATCACGCATGCAAACTAATCATAGTCCGTCACGTCAACTTCCCCCGTTCTAGCACCCCAGAATACTTATCATTCTACATTTCCTCCTAGTAGCTAGTACAAGTAGACCTCCTAAAAAAAATCTTCTATGCTACTAGAAAAGTCAAGTACTCTCTATTAATCCCCTGGCGCTAGTACTGCAGAATACCTCCTAGCAACTTAATCTTTCAAATTCTACATGTATGTAAAAAGACTAGTAGATCAAATCTATTTAAACTCCCGTAAGAGTCGAAGATCCCGTTAGAGTCGCGGGTATTGGTGACGTCGCCGTTGGCGAGATGGCGAGATTCGAAGTAGCGTTGAGAGCAGCAGGGTTAGAGGTAGGACCAAAATCAGCGTAACCACCCGTTGTAGCAGCAATACCAGTGGTGCTACGAATCCCAGCAGGTGATGGCTCCTGGAACTCACGATTCACCCTATAAAATTCCTGCAGTGTTGCTCCTCGCACAATGCTTTCCACATTCTGCGACGCGATTTCGGTGTAAGGAAGCACGCGGGAATCAACGCCTTCCCAACCTGAAGATGTGAACATCAAAGGCAAGCAGTTACGTAGAACGATATTTATAAGAAGTAAGTAATGTGCAAAATCTTGATCCTGAGCAATTCGAATTTGTAGAAGAAGTACCTACTTCAAGACACTGAATGTTTCATTGTGCTTCCTTGTCTATCAAAGGAACAATTGCAAACTCAGCTATCAAAGGAATTTTTGAGGACCAATATCTCTTGCCGCAGTGTTTCCAAATATGCCTGGACGAGCAGGAGGGCCCGCATCCAATGCTCCTGCAAGAGTCCTTACCGGGCCACTGGGTACAGACCCGAATGCGCTCACTCGACTGCGTCCTGTATCCTCATTCTGAGACTCTGCATCGCCTGCTAAAGACCCTACGGCAAGGTTCGCCGACACTGAGGAACCGAGCCCAAAGCCTGCAGGTGCGGAAGAAGCTAAAGCAAAACCCACTGGTCGCGCCTCACCCGATGGCGTAGAGATCGAACCTAAGGCGAAGCCTGCTGACCGGTCTCTCCCTTGCCTCTCGTTGAAATAACCACGATCAGTGGGAGGCGTCGCTGCCTTAGATTGAGGGGACCACATCGCTCCAGCTCACTCTCTTTTAGATATAGGTATCTCAGAACAATGTGTAAGATTTGGCAGGCCGCATGGCATGGAGTGCATGGATCGCATGGAGTTGCATGGAGCTAAAGGGGCCGCTTCTTGCGTCCCTTATGGGTCTGCGCTCCATGCACTCCATGCTACTTCATGCGTGCTATAAACTGCTCTGGTATCTGTACTTTAAAAATTTCTTGTTAGCCCAAGTCATCAAAGAGTTTGTGAAACTGAAGTGTGAACCCTTTCTCTTACGTAGATGATGTAGTGTCATACTTACAGGACAAGGTCGTACGCTAGTCCTGAATTCAACAACTCTTGTGACCGAACAGATGACTATAGTGCTTCGCAACTTCATTCGTGAAGACTTCATTCAATTTTGTACTTACTTTCTGCTGAGAGCAAGCAACATGCTATGTTGTGAACAAATCAGCCAACGACGTAACTTCAGCATGATCTTCCTCCATTCCTCCAGTCCGCTGACGCAAACATTCCCTGCCGTATGGCTTGTTGTAGAGATACCGGAACGCTTCCTGCTTAATGCAGTCGCGACGCTCAAGTACTTGACTAGCTGGGATCGTCCTGCTGCACTCCTTTACTGCATGCCAGATGGCCTCTAGACCCTCCCGGCAACCCAAGCCAAAGGGAAACGCCATTTCAAACGCGCTGACGTAGTCCAGAGTCGTGACTGGAACCTGACAATAGAAGTCCCGGAAAACTCGCTCGTGCAGAAGTTGCGCTTGGTAATTGTTTGCACGGTTCATTAGCGCTGATCGTACTACACAACTGGTGTGATAGATACTTTTACTGGGGAGATCCCAGTAGCTCAGAGCGCAAGCTCGTCGTACGCTGTGATGTCACCTAGGTAGTAGTCCTGACATGGAATTGTGCATGATGATCCACCTATTCATCGATGGCTAGTCTGCTATACTTGAAGAGACTCCTGGTGGAGAACCTTGAGTTTGCCAAATTGGCAGCTCGTGATTTTCATATTCATGCTATATGTTCGGGACTGACTCGCACTACAAAAAAAATTGCTATCCATAAGTTGAATTGTTCGTGCCTGAGGTAATCCCTGTACTCCTCTGCGGATAGTGGAATGTCGCGGAGGCACATGCGGATCAGTTCCGGATCGTGTTGCTGGACGAGGCGTAGCATCTCTCGACGAGACTGCACGGATGCGTCAAGTACAGACGTCGAACCTACGAAAGGTTCGTCTTCGCTATCGTCACGTCCACCATGGGTAACACTACTCGTCGCTTGATCTTGGTGTGTGCCGTGATCTTGTCGTGTGCTCGTGCTCCCAGTTCTGTAGAAGTGGCCAGAAGCACCACCACCAGCAGACGAGTTTGCACTTCTACTGGAATTGTCACGAGTTCTTGTTCGAGGAGTAGATCGAGCCTGTCGTGATTCTTGAGATCCACGACTATCACGAACCTGCGCATAGTATCGAGGTCTTGGTGACGCCGTGTGAGAAACAGAGAGGTAGGGCCACAGCACGCGTCTGAGCGGATCGAGAAGGGCATTTGCTTCATCAGCGGCATTGAAATCTGTCGCCGATGTGGTCGTTTGATTGCTCCTGACAACGTGATCTCCTCGTCCTTCTGCCCGTGCACCCACGTTGTTACTAGTTCGGTTGTCCACATGCACGATTTCAGCTGTGCTGGATCCTCGTGGTTGTGCTTCGGCCCTGGACGATGGCTCATGATCAGAATCAGATCCATCTGCTCCTGGCATTTCCTGATCGACGTCAACAATTGGAATTTCGATCAATTGCCCAGCGGGACGGGAATGAGCTGGAGGACGACTCTCTCCAAGAGAACGAGAAGCTGCAGAAGAAAATGCATCTGTATGAGGTCGACCTGAATGATCTGCTTGACCGTCTACGATTCTGCTTCCACTACTTCCTCCCCCACCTTGAGTGTCTGCCTCCCAGCGCACTACTGCCTCCCATCTCCTCGCAAGCCTTCGTTCGAACATGTCCCGCATCCAAGGCGGTAGGCTTCCCCATGGCGTGCGAAAATCAAAAGTCGACTCAGGCCGACCCGATCTCGGACTTCGCGGTTCGTCGAGCCGACTCCGCGGCAATGAAGGCGTCACATCGAATGCGTCAGCTCTCGGCCGCGCCACAGTTTCTGCCTCTCGACTACTTAGCAGAGCCACAGTACTTTGCAGCGCTAGATCAGAAGCTCCTACAGCTCTACTGATCGCATCCCCCACGACGTTTTGCCTTGGAGAAGGGTGGCTTTGAACTTCCTCACCCGCATTTGGAGGTTCTTGTATTGTTGCACGGCGCGCTCGCCTATCATCAGATGCTCCTAAGTCGCCAGTACTTCGCAGATAAGCGTGCAAGTGCCCGATTGCTTCCCTCCGCGCCCTGCTTCGCGCTGCAGTCTCGTCTGCTAACAAACGCGCTGTCCCGGATTCATCTCCATCTCCAGTTGACACTTGATCACTGGCAGGAGGTAAAGGTATGCTGGTGGCGCCACTTCTTTGAGTAGAAAGCTGCGCAGGAGGACTATCGCCTCCCAATCTAGTCCAGGGTATGAAATGATCTGGCGCAATGAGTTGCTCAGTGGGTCCTGCAGAACCAGAGCCAGTGTCTCGAAAATCGTCACGACTGGCAGAATCTTGTTCAGTACCAGTTGTACCCCTCCCCGTTGTGAATGTATCAACAACAGCAGGCACGCGCCGCCCGTCAGAATTTGCTGTACTTGACACGGGAGCACCAAAAAAAGTTGATGCAGAATCACCATGTTGTTGATACGACTGAGATGAAAATGATCCACGAGCCAGCTGTGCTGCCTGTTGAGTGGCCCGCACTCGGCGCGAGGTCTGCGCAATTTGCTCTCGACGTAGTGCCGTCAGATGCGTGTTGGTCTGGGAGTGTAGACCTCTCACATCCCCTCCAACGTCACGGCTCCCAGACTCAACCACACGTGACGTATCGGTATCCCGGCTATGACGTCGTGGCTCTCCGCTCCCCGCAGCACGATGTTCAGCAGCTGCGCTATTTTGGGAGACACCCGTGATTGATGCAGACGATGTCATCTCCTGTGGCGGATCCCGACTGCTAGTAATGCTTGTCGTGCTACTTCCACGTGGGCGAACAAGGTGAGCTACACCATGAGTGACGTTAGTTCGAGTGGAACTGGGAGAGACCCCATTAATATGATCTAGTACTCCATCTTCGCGGCTACCTCCAGGTCCATCTCCTCGTCCTCGTGTAGTGGTGTTCATACTACTTGTACTTTCTGCAAATGTTGAAACTGGACTGCCTTCTGGGGCACGAGTGCTTGAAGAGGAAGTGCGACGCATATTTGGAGAAGCAGGATGGTTAGACCGAAGTAGACGACGATATTCTCGGTCTACAATCGCTGAAGCTCGAAGTATGGCTTGAGTTACTGATCCCTGTGCTCCTGCGCCTCCAAACATTCCAAATAAAATTTCCGCATCGTCCTGTTCTCCGCCTAGACGTCTCTGCGCTGCTTCCGCTCTACCAGCACGCGCTTCAGGCGTAGCTCCTGGTACTCCACTCGCTGTACTACTTGTTATACCAGAGAACGTACTCGGTCCCATCGGGGGAGGTGGGAGGCTATTCCATGATCGGGCGGCATTGTAGGCGGCAGCGAGAGAGGACCCGGGAGAGACTCGTTGTTGCATGCCGGCCCAACGATAGACGAATTCGCGAGCCAGGAAGACCGGATCACAGTCCTCGCTCTCCCCGATGAGCGTCAAAAGATCATAACCACACTCAGCCCAGCTCTTCCCCGAGATAACTTAGAAGAAACCCATATGTTTGTTAACGATCTCGATTTCACAGACACTGACAGCACAGATGCAAGAAAAATCAAAAATTGGAATTTCTCCTTGAGTAGAAAGTACTTCTAGTAGGTGTATTTTGTTTTTGATTTCATAAAGCGGACAGTCCAATGATTTGGGTACCCACTTCCGCAATTCCTGTGCAACGTCTAACAACTGCTGCAGCGTGACACTCCGTCGCCCTCTCCCAGCGCTGCGGCTAGCCCTTCCTTTTGACGGACTTAGATCAGAAGTTCTAGAACGAATACGTTCCACTTTATTTTCGTCCAGGGACAAGTCCCCTTTATGTGCTTCCCAAGAATGATCATCTTCCTCCTCGAACGATGAAGAGCCTCGCGAAAAACATCTCGCTTGTGTCATCGAATCACAAGATCCTGCTCTTATCTCTGGTGCATCGACAACATCCTCAAAAGCTACTGGACCTGTGATAGTCGCAGCTGGTGCAGCGGACGCAAGCACCGTAGGGTGAGAACAGAAAGCGAGTCCGGATGCTGAGGCAACGTGTGGGTGCGCTCCATCTCTAGGTGCCTCTCGTCCGTGATATTGTGGCGCATTTTGTACTCGTGAACCTACAGCTACGCGAGAATCCTCATTTCCCTGATCAACTACACGACTACGATTACACACTAGCAAAGACGGGACTACTAGACAAGTAGTATTTACATGGGACGCGGATAAGCCAGAGTGTCCACTCGTTGCAGTGGCATCGACATCAAGCGAACGGTCACCGGTTGTGAACGTGGGTCGGTCACCTCTTGATATAGCGGATGAGGATCTTGCACCACCATGATATGAAAGTGACGAGGAACCGACACTACTGGGTAACACGGGTCCAATGCGTGGCATTAGTATGCCCGCTGCCGAAGAAGCAGCTGCTTGGGCGGCAACGCTCTGTTCTGCGGTACCCGCTCCTGCCAAGTGGTCGGCTACACGACTATCACTACTCAGCTGCGCAGACGACGAGGAACGACTAGTGCCAGACACTCGCTCTGGAGTTCGCGTCGCGCACATTGAGAGGTGTAATCCGCATCCTACAAGTGGATGCGCTGGTCGTGAACTTCTCGACCCTGCTGAAGTAGACTGCGACGAAGGCACTTCATCTCGACCACCACGCGGGAGCCCGCGGACTCTTTGCTCTACATAAGAGTCTTGTCGTTCACGAGGACTCGACGTTCCCAAAGCAGAATGCAACAGCTCGGCTGTTCCCTCCTCATCGGAATCATGGACATTACTGCTTAACGTCGGACTCTCTGTACTGCTATCTTCTCGGTCGACTTTATACACCATAGCACATCCAACTGTGCGCGCTTGCTCTTCGACCTCAAATCTTGCGCCGAGGCCTGCAGCACCAGCAGAATCATAGTGGTCCACCTCGTGCCTATTACTATAACAAGCAGTACTAGAGCCACCTTTGTAAGCGTTTTTGGAGCTTTTTGCTGGGGAGATTTTCGACCCGGTTGTCCGACCGCCGGAGACGGCATTCCTAGCAAAAGCAGAACCGGGTACAGGAACCTTCCTCCTAATGTAGTTTCTCACCGTGTCCACAAACTGGGTCTCTGTGTCGCTAACATGGTCGGCCAAAACAACTGCCAAAGCAAAGGTTTGAAGCTCGTTCTTCGACAGTTGAGCGGCTACGCTCACCAGAGTATCCTCAAGAGTCGGCATCGCGGCATCTTCTACAGTTCTAGTGGTGTTTCCAGCTGCGCCATCAGGAAAAAATGCGGTAGTCGTCGAGCAGCTGCTGCCTAGGACCGACGCAAAGCACGTCGTTGTAACGGGTCCTTCTAAGCTGGTCGTAGCCGCTGTTGCTGCGAGACCAGAAGTAGGCACGCTTTCCTGCTCCTCCGCGATAGACGTTGTCGCTATAGAATGATTCCGTCCTAGTCGTCCCGCGGTAATATTGTAAGTATCCTCTGAAGGCAATATTACCACCTTCGCATCTTCGTCCTCAGCATGCGTGTCTTTCAACATAAGCTTTGTATGATGATTCTTAGCTGCATCAATGCACGTCTTTTCGATGTGGTACAGTACTTTGTGCACTTGCGCGTCGATGACAACGCAGGAAATGTCCCTCGTGCGCTGGACTTGGGACACATCCAACGCTAGGACATTGGATAAGTCAAAATCTTCATCATACCAATCTTCGTCTTCGTCATCACAGGACGAGCCGGAACCTGCTACCGCGGAAGTCCTTGTTGCAACACCAGCACCAGTTCCGGCAGAAGATAGAGGAGAGTCCGAATCAACAAAGTCTCCTCTGAGACCTTCAACAGTGCTATTATGAGCGCCTTCGTGTCCGACAGGCGCAGCAGATGCAGTCACAAGACCGGACGGCCCAAGGGCTGCCTCGAAATACGTATTTTTAGCATCGCTGACAAAATCCTGCGCCGCTTGGTTGTCTCCATCTTGTTGCTGTCTGGTGTCTCGTTGGCCAATAAAGAGGCTCTCGCTGGCACTAGAGCTTGGCCAGGCTGCTGGTGGATCCGTTCTATGGCCTTCTGGTGAGCCGTTTCCCCTGTTCGTCCTTGCGGCAGCCCGTGCGCCAGCAAGTGGACTGCGCGTAGGCAGGATTAAATTCTGGGTGCCCTCGGGTTGCTGTGGTTGTTCTGCTATTGGATTGTGTCGCGCTCCATTAAGAGCATTGTATGGCGGAGGTGGCAACGTTGTTTGTGTCGCCGCCCCTGTACCTCTTGTTTTTGATATAGGTGCCACTCTTATGCCCTGACTTCCTGTCCTGGAAGAGGCTGGCGATGCATAGTCATGCAATAACGGTTCTAACGCAGTATGCGGAAATCCGCCACTCGAGCGCGCATGTACTCGGCATGCATGCAGGAGGAGGACGTGAAAAGAAAAAAGAAACGATAACATTTTTTGTCAAAGTAGTTTCAATTTTATCATAAAAATCTTGACGTTAAAAAAAACTACCTCTACTGAATTCATACTCAGGAGACATTGCAGACATAATTAATGAATAGATTTCGGCTTTTGCATTTTAGACATTGTCAAACAAGAATTCTCGATCTCGCATTGATTTTCATACCAATCAGCTGGCAAAGACACCTACTTACAGTCATCTTCAATGACGAAAACTATGACAAGTTACCTTCCCGATATCTACCGGTCAACCTTCCAAAGGACGGGACAAGACCTACAGCCATAATAAGAGGACTCACACACAGCCACGCTCAGAACCTCACCTTTCACGGAGTCATCAGCGAACTTCAACAGCTTTTTTAGTATCTATAAGATTCTCATGTATCTGGCGGCTGCTCATTCGTGGGCCATGCCGTGCTACTTTGATCATACTGCAATCTGCTTCTAAACAGACGCGTCTCGTGCATGTCGTACCAGTTTCTGATCAGGAAGATCATCGTCTTCGAGTATATCCAGCACCATATTTAAATATACAGGTAACATGTCTTTGAGAGAAAAGAACACATGTAGAAAATAAAACACATAAAAGTATCAAACGGCGTAGCTGGAGCTCGACGTTGTTTGGGGAAGGTCATTATCATGTTTGAACATGGTTAAGCATGATGGCTGATGAATTTTTGAAGGGTGGTTCTGGTTATAGAACTTGTGAGTGTTATTAAAGAAGTTCAAGTTGTTAGATCATAGTTACTCCGGAATCAGTGAGGTCAACTTCGAGGCGGTAACGATTTAAATGGGTGCCGAAGCTGAAGAGATTTCCCCCTCCTCCGATAATGTGCAAAACAACCAGCCCTGTTTCAGCACACATATGAAGTGCAGCACTGTAGTTAGAGAACAGAAAGTTGAAGTCTCGATTGCTTGGGGTTGTCTCGATTGAAGCGGTCTCGTTTGAGCTCTTTGACTTTTGAAGTATTTTTTGCAGTTCGCCAGCGTGCTCCTCGGCACCACCCAGTGGTGCGATCTTCGTATCGAACACGAACGTGATTTCTTTTCGATCGAAATCGAAAAAGTAAATGGGGAATCGCATTGCTGAGTCCACCGCGTCGCATACCATCGGATCGCCGACGAGCAGAGCGCCCTCTCGACCGTGCAATGCGCATGCAATCGCAGGCGCGCTGTAGAGGCCAGCATTTGATGTAGGAGGTCTCTCTAGGTTTTTGTGTTCGCCCAACTCTGGAGAAAGACAGCGTTTACTCATTAGCGAACTCGTGAGCGTCTGTACACCAGCTTGTGATGCGGATGCACTAGGATTTGCACCAGAAGAGCAGGAAGTCGCAGCTTCTGGGGTAAAGAGCGCCTGATTGGGCACAAAGACGACATCGTTCTGAAAATTTTCTTGTTCATCGAGACCGCCAAAAATGTAGACTCCTCTCTGCGTTACACAGCAACCAAATGAATGCCTTGCGGATGGCAATTCGACTCCGGCCTTGTGCCATTCTGTAACCTCAACTGCTGCAGGACGAGGAGCCTCCTCATTGTGTTCCTTTTCGTCTACTTCAACATGAACATTCTTGACCTCTCCAACCCAAATCTCTTTAGATGGCCGCCCGCAGTCACTCGTGCGACCTCCAAGCAGCGCCACCAAAGGACGTCCACCAGAACTATTTGGATCTTCTAAGCGCACGAGACCGTGTCTGTGCACGCCAGGTGGGCCTGTTGTACTAGGTTCCACCGGTTTCCATGGACTAGTGCGACCGCCAACTACGATCTGCAAAGATCCGCCAGCATTGCATGTATGACCCATTTCGTTAAGCGGGAATGAGACACACCGTGCACCCATCAATTGACCTCCTAGTTCTTTCGGGACTGGTACGATTGTAGTGCTTCTTCTAGAAAGAAGTGCTGAAGGTGAAGATGGAGTTGGACTAATTCTTCTAGAAGTAGTGTGAGGGGATGATGTTGAGAAAGACGAAGTATTGCAAGAAGAAGAAACGGCGCTAGAAGTGCATGTTCTTGCGACATCAACAGTTGCCTTCGTGCCGAGTCTCTTGTGCGCGCCCGTCTCGACGTCTGCGCCGAAACCGCCCCATATGGACCAACTGCCCCCTTCGAAGCACGTTGCTGCGCCGAAACGAGCCCCCTCATGGCAGGGAATCGCGCGGGCCGTCATCTTCAAAACGAAAGATGAAACGTCTGTACAACTCGAAGTACTAGTAGAGGAGGGGAAAATTTTAGTTTCTTCTGTAGTTTCTCTACCATAGTCTGTAGGCAGCAACATGACATCACGCAAAGTCTCAGGATCATTTCCGCCAGCAAGGAGAACGTAATGCTGGAGTTTTTGATGCCACTCCTCATACTCGTCAAAGGGCTCTATGGTGCTCCACTTGGTCACCAGATCCGTGTTCGCATCTTCATACAGCAATTCTAGTAGCGAGCGGCAAGACGTGTGAATACTAGACTTACCCGAGGACTGCACTGCATCTACTCTACGAGATGCATGTATCCTGCTCTGACAATCCCCATCAGAACGCATCTCGGCACGACTCTCCGTGTTCTTGTCCTTCTTTTCTTCAGCATACAACTCAGACATCCTGCTTTCGTCCGTCAACAAATATCGTACGCGCTCCGCCTGCATAGCAGAGGTCTTGTACTTGTGGTATGGAAAGAGGGGTGACCCGCGTTTTCGAAAGTGTGCGTCCATCACCTTTCCGAATGAGGTATGCGGTAGCACCTGTTCGTAGCATAAGACTGTGAAAGAAGATGCAGAAGCAGTGCTCGCGCTGGACGTCCTCGAGGAATTCTTGTTTGCATTCTCTGATATTTTTAGTTTTACAGAGTTCTCGCTTTCTCCATCTCTATCGTCCGGTTTTTCCGCATGATGTTCTCCCCGGAATATACTTCCCACAGTGGAGAGCACTGCGTCCGCCTGTGCGGTTGGAAGGTAGCACAGCACAACCTCAGCCAAGATCAATGTCGGGGCGCCAGAGGACGCAAAAGGCCGTAGTAAGTCTCTCAGGGCCTCGGCGTCAGTCATGTCGCAACTGAGCATGTGATAACGGCCATCCTCTGCAGCTTCCGCGTGAAAGGTTTCAGGATTGCGTCGCATGATCTCTTTCTTTCGGGCCACAACGTCAGCGAAGTCGATCTCAACAAAGTTCGAAAACGGTAGTTGTTTTCGATTCTTCCTTGCGGCGCGTGCCGTGTGATCAAACACGCTTTCCTCGCTTGCGAGTGTGGTCGATGAAGCTTGAGGATGATCCTCCACATCTTCTTCCATCATCTGCAGACCTAGATGACCCGTTTCCATTCTTCGGAGGAGGCGCCAATAGAGGGTATCAAAACCAGCTCCGAGAACGACTACCTGCGGATTCTGATGCTTCTTCAAAAATCGTATGACCGCGCGTTCCACCAACTCGTACCTGATGGCGTAGCCACGATGTATCAGAGGCGCCCGTCTACGAATGCTCTGTGCGCCCGTCAAGTTCGGTGCTCGCGCGGCTTTCTTTTTAGAAGTTGCATTCATCTTGGCGCTAATATTGTGCTGCTTCTGTTGCTGTTTTCCCGCGTCTTGCCTGCTTGAGGATTTCTTCCTACTTGACCTATTCGGCATCTTTGGTTCGGTCGAGGGCGCTACATCGCCGTTCGTCTTTGGACCTGGCGGGGTGGCAGACAGGCCCGCGTCGTGTTGTTCATCTTCACAACCGGCACGACCAGAGCCAACCACTGTTTCTTTCTTCGTTGGAGAATCCGGCGTAGTAGTTGACGGACTTGTCTTGAGAATTGTCGCTTCCTCAAAAGCAAAAAATTTGACGAAAGGGTCGTCAAAGTAGCCAAGCTGAACTGTGGATGCTTTTGATACGATCGAACTATCGTTCGTCAACTGCACACACATCGCATCTTGTGAGCCATCCTCCATCTTCTGTGACTCTGATGTCGACCTATTCATTTTGATGGTTTTTGTAGTTGCTACAAATAAAGATAAATCTTTGATGCTTTTAGGCTTCTAGCGCATAGAAAAACCAGATGATAGTTAGAAATACTGAATTAAGGAATCAACAAGCGATTTTCAGGTATCTAGGAGTGGCCAAGGCCATACACAACTATGAAGAAACGAAGTGCAACTTTTCGATGGCATAAGGAACCCGATCCTCGTCATGTTGTAGCGCTACGGCTATGCAGCATAAAAAAGAGATTAGTTTTAGTTGACCTCCAAGCACGAAAATTACATGTACAAGTTGTCGCCTGAAAAATGTCAGAAAAAGTACACTTCGGGGAGAAAAACGCTAATCCACCATGGCTTTAGCTATCCACGTAAACAAGATCCCACTTCTGATCTCAATTCGTCCAATAGATCCTAGGCTTTTGATGATGGAGATCTCCTTTGATACCAGCGTCTACTAAGGTCAGATTATAGAAGATATGAAAAAAGCGCACGAACAAAGACGATTTGATCTGATCATAGAGCCACCACAAGGCTAGTGCTGGAAGAAGAAGAACTAGAAGTACAGGAACTATTTTGGCCGATCACAATGAATGCAGATCATGTCATTACTTTTAAAAATTTTTCATTCTGTTCGTCGTTGAGCAGGACAGAGAAAACACGCGATGTCTTCTGCAAGCCTCGGCCAGAAAAGCCAGGAGGAGTTGGTTCACCACGGTGAGATATCAATACGTCATGTATTTCGCGAGGCGTGCGTGTTGTATGGACGCGAATAAAATTACAGTGGGATGGAAGGAGGTGGGAAATGGTGAATATTGTAACTTTAGCATTGACCAAGAGGACGTTCTTTCACTTGGTGGGAAATAAAACATGGATGACTCTTCTGATGTTCGAATCTCTGTTTAGTTACTTCTGTACGAAGTCCTCGAGGTCAACATCCTACCTTGTGTAGCAGCGAAAATCCAAAAAGCATTGATATGATGGGTGGATAAAGATCTTCAGGTCCAGTTAGTGGTTGGGCATATTAATCTGGTAAACTCCGAGTATGCGACGAGCGATATCTTGGACCTCTGCGTGTGAGCAATCGTAAACCAGGTACCAATCTGGCGGTAGCTTTTTCTGAAGGACACGACACGCGAGCCACAGAGCTCCGACGGCTATCTTGTGAGGCTTGTAGCGGCAGCTAAGATCCCCACGATAGGAATCATTGATGAAACTCCAAGCCTTCTCGGCAACGAGAGCATCATGATTCGACTTATTCACTCCGTCGTCTACAGCAGGAGCCCCATCCTCGTCTGCCTGTTGTTCCTCTTGTTCTTGGTCATGGTCCGCGTCGGCATCAAAAGAAACTGCTTGCTCAGCATCTTCTGGCTGGTTCTCGTCCTCAAAAACTTCCGGTTCATCGACTTCTTGCTCCCGCTGTCCCTCATCGTCTTCCTCAAAACCAGGAGAATCCACCTGGCCCTCGATGTTTCCATTCTCTTGTTCAGTATTTCTATCACCGTGATCGTCCTCGTGGTCAGCGTTTGGGTCACTCCCTCTTCTCGCAAAGTCCTTTTCTCCATGGCGCTCCTGCTCCTCGTCACTGCTGCTCCCAGCTGAGGATGTCCTCCCATGGCCGCGATCGACGCGTCGAAGCTTTTTGGCCGGTTTCCGTGGCGAGGAGGACCGTGACGATCTGTGTTGATACCTTTCCTTGCGTGCGTGAGCTGCCCAAATATTTTTCTTTGCACCCCCTGGATGATCCCGCGCTTTCGACGTAGTTGATCGCCCACCACGTTGCGCTGGAGGTGGCGAGGGCGAGTCCTCACTGGTGTCATCTTCGAACCTGAATCTTCGAGGCGGCGCCTCAGCAGCGCGTTTGTCCTCGAGGCCGCGCGAATCAGTCCTCTTTCGACTCTCTTCTGACGACTTCGAGGACGCGCTGCTTCGCCGTGTAGGCGACCGACGCAAGGCTTTCCTACGCGCTTTTCGGTCGCGTCCCTCATAGCTTGAATTGCTGCTATTTCTATCGCTTCTCAGTCTTCCCCGCTTCTGCTGTTTTCTTACCCTTCGACGATCGTCGTAGTTTCCAGCATCGTCTTCTCTGCTACTAGACGTTGACTGGCTCCCAGCGCTGCTAGTCCGTGACCGGCTAGGTCGCCTTCTGGCACCGCTGGAAGGACTGTCAGCCGCCTCTTCATCTACCTCTCCAGTTCTAGGTTCCAATACTAAGGGTCGAGCTCGTTCATCTTCTTGCCCTCCTCCAATAGAAGATGAGGATTCTCTGTTCATCTTCTGGTTCTGATTGTCTTCTCCTGCGGAATGATCCTCATCCTGATCGATAACTTGACCGTCTACTTCTGCTCGTGCATCCCCCGCATCTTCAACTTGTTCATCGAGATCTCTCACTTCTTCTGCCTCTTGTTCTTCATCATTTTCGTCCTCGGCACAAGCTGCAGCTTCCTCGACCACCTGCTCTTCGGTGTCTGCGAGCACTGCAAGTCCAGACGCGCCGTTCTCTATGGGATCGGCGTCATCCGCATCTGGATCTGCGTCATTCACAAGGGCGCCATTAATATTTTGTTCACATGCTTCCTTGCTGTTCGCGCTCTTTTCGTCAGCAGGCAACAGACTACTAACATACGGAAGTAGGAAGCGGTGTGGGTGCTGTTTTAGCAGGCAGGCGATCTGAAATCCGAGTTTCTCCAATATGGCCCGCTCGTAGCGAATGATGTCGCGCAAAAATTTTTCGACGCTGGCACCTAAACCAGCATCTGCTTTGTTAGAAGACCGCTTGTTGCCCCTACTATTGCCATCGAAATTGGCTTTCGAAGAGGAAGAAGCGTTACTTCCGTCCGCAGCACCGCCGCCGGTGAGTTTCACGAATACCAAGGCCAGATCGGAAGCGTTGATTAGCTCCTCGTCGTACTTCGTGGCGAGCAAGAGGGCTGCCGCGGCAGTGCGTCGCACGTCGTAGTGCACAAAGCTTTTCCGATAAAAAAAGCGGTGAAACACAACTTGCCCCGAGCAAATAGCTTTCTGCGACACCTTCAGGACGAGGCCGGCTCGAGCGATCAGGTCTGCGCCATG
This sequence comes from Amoebophrya sp. A25, assembly GCA_905178165.1. Taxonomy (NCBI): domain Eukaryota; class Dinophyceae; order Syndiniales; family Amoebophryaceae; genus Amoebophrya; species Amoebophrya sp. A25. The sequence goes on along the minus strand of CAJINU010000016.1, from coordinate 1,223,476 downwards.
AAATCGTAACTGATGCTCCCGCTCCGCCGCTATACCATCCATGCCCGATGGACTGCAGCCCTGATCCAGCAGCTGCGCGACTGGAACTAAGTTTTCCTCTCCGGGCTTGATCGGACATGCTCCCATGCCGACAAGGTAGCCGCGTATGGAAGCATTACTGGGCGTTGATGCCGCAGAACTATTATGATCCCCAGCTGGATAATTGCCACTTACTGGTAGATTTATTACTAAATCTCTGCTACCGGTGAGTTCCTCACACCTCGCCGAAGATGGTTGGCCTGCGCTATTCGACGAGGTCGCTAAGTTTTGTCGTTGCAGTAGCAATGGGTCTCCGCTTGCTGCTCCACCACCGACCATAGAAAGGGGCAGACTCAGAGATGATGGGTCTTCACTTCGAGCGCCGGAGCTTCCTCCGCTGACAGTCCCTGAAATGCTGTGTCCTCCTGCATTCGCTGTGCCGCTTGGCGGACCGTTTCGCAGTCCTCCATGAGACGAAGGTGGGAGTGCTTTTGCTCCTTTTCCCTGGCCACCACCTGATGAAGGAGCGGCACCCAACGGAGGATTTTTGTTGTTGAAAGCTGCAGCTCCTGTTCGCAGAAAGTGTTTGGCCGCACTGTGCGTCCCCTGGGGGCCCCCGCGAGCGCTAGCGGCCGATCGCCCTGTGATACTCACAATGCGTGCACCGCTGTGACCTAGAGGTCCAGGAGCAGGCTTACGGTTGGCGCGCGCTGTTAACTCCGCAATACTCAAACCCTTGGATACGCCTTTATTGCTGCTTTCTCCTGTTCCAGCATCCCCGGAGGCCTGCAGCCGACGACTACGCGGCACAAACTTGAAAGACGAAGGGACTTGCATTCTGCTCGTGGTGTTTTCTGCTGGCTTAGAGCTTAACCCATCGATAATATGAAAGCGAAATTCAGATTCTTAGACGCTTTATTCGGCAGAAAAAGCGAAGCTCGTTCAGCGGAAGTTCGTATATCAGTGCGAGAGGACGACAACACTACTGCTCGTAGCTCCTCAGGGGCATCAATAATTACTAGACCGCTCTCTGTTTGTCCTGCCCCTTCGGCGCCGCGCGGCGCGGTATCCATGGGACGATCATCATTTTGATTTTGCTTCCGTTATCTCGACTTCTAAAACCCTAGCTCATTCTTTTGATGAGACCACGAAGGAACAACAAGCTGCATAGGTAGTTATAAGTTACACGTTAGTCATTGCCGTCGAACACAAACTACAGCACGAAAGAAGGAGAAAACTAATTAGCATACATGTTGCAGATGGTGTTGTTCTTGTTTTCCTGTGCCTTTAAGGAGTAGAAAATGTTCATCATCTCTGAAAACGAAACTGTGACATCGAAAGAACCTTGAGCTTCCGAACAAAATCGAGGATTGAAAATTTGATAAAGACATACTCATAATTCAAGAAACCACTGATGCAATTCTTTGTAGCTTAAAATCCTCTTTGATTTATTTCTCTGTAGGTACGTGGCGATCCGGCAAAACTGAAGTTTGATTTAAGAACACTCACATCGAAGATGGATCCACATCATGCAGTTTTTGGATCCGCAGAAGAAGACCCATCTCGTTAGCCCACATAGTGATTTTCATTTTGGAAAGTAAGCTTGAAATAGAAAATTCGATGAGCTAGAGAAATGAAATCCAAAATCCGTAACGCAGGTCCTCCAAATCGAGGTGAACGAAACACAGTGTTTTGACGAAGTACTAATGAAGATTTCATTTGCCTCTTTCTTTTCACATGAAAATAGTAGCCAAATCCGGAAAGCCAGCCAGGTATACTATATTACATTTGATTTCAGTAGTTGTGTCATTGCCAATTATTCAATGATTTACGTAAGTTTTTGAGACTACCAGTCGTCGTATGGAGGGAAGCCGGAAGTTGTTGTGCTAAACTTTGCAAGATGAAGAACGTTAAATGGAGCCTACAAGTCAACATGGATGATGTGTAAAATGTGCTTCTACCAACACGCTGCAGCGTGTATGCCGATGTGCGTTCGTATCTATGTTGAAATGATGATAAACAAGAGCGCGAACTACGAAACTCAAGAAATATGGTTGAAGATCAAGAATACAAAACGACCGCCCTTTATCCATGAGAAGAAAATGTTGTAGAAAATATGTCGCAAAACAAGATCTAGCAAAAAAAATCTATCCCGCCTCACTTAGGTATGCTAGCTGTGCTTGCTTCGCGGAGAATAGAACAGAAAGTGTGTTGAATCTGGCGAGAACCCGGACACCCGAACCTGTGATTCTCGTCACTGTTCCTGTAGTTCTCCTCACTAATAATTCTCTCATTTGGAATCGCATGGGGTATCCATCCTGGTGGTGCTTGAAACGTGGATGTTGTGTTACTCTTCGGCGAGGAAGAACCAATCCGTTGCGGCCCGATTGATGGATGCTGGTGACGTTCTCTTGGCGTGGATGGAGTAGTACGTGCATGTCTGAAAAAACGACTCGTCTTTGTCTTCATTTGCCGTTGCCTCCTGCCCGTCTTAGAAGAACAATGAGAAAAGTTGTGGAAAAGCATCCTCCAGGAGAGGACCCAGCTAGCCGTTTACTCTTCGAGCCTTTTCCTCGTTGAAAAGGCCTCGTGGTTAACAAGGTAATACTGAGCGGTACTTTACATCATATCTTGGTACAGTAGTTGGAGAAGTTGAACACTTTTCTTCATTTTCTTATTCCAGCACACTTGTACTAGTTCTAATGTCATCAACATAATCATACATAATGCTCACTCCGATGTTGACGCCCATCGATTTCCTTCCGTGTGCTGGGTGACTCCCAGTGCTGCTACTGCTAGTGGAGTTACTAGGTTTAGCAGACGATGATGGCGCATTTTTTCCATTACCGTCAAAGGCGTCGACAAGAAAGGAAACCGTGCTCCGACGCTGTTTCTTGATAGATGTGCGACGATTAGAACGAAGAGCGGAAATCCATCTCCGGCAACATCTTGGGCCCCCTTTTCCCTTTAAAAAAGGGACCAAGATGCTGGGGAAAATGGATTTCTTGTAGCCTTAAAATGATGATCCACCGAAGAGCGGTCGGCCCCTTTCAGTGCCTCTGCCCGTCGAAGCAGGTCCACGAAAATACCCGCCTGCTCACCCTCCTCCTTTTTTAGAGCTACACCTAGAGGAAGTCCTCCATCCTATATTTCTACTTTCTGTTAACTATATAGGATATCCTTCAAGTTCAAGAACAATGTCGGTTTCTTGTATACTATGTAAAATCGGTGGAGGAGAAGTCTAAAGTATAAGACGAGGGATATTAACCAGTTAATAGCTCGGTAAGGTTGAGAGAAGTGCCAGAGCCTAGAGGATTAACACAAATACTCTCTGTCTTGTGTACAACTATTACTATTTCTTACTATAATCAATGGCTCCCCATAGAGCAGATGGATATGCGGTGGTCTTAACTCTTCAGGATGCCCACGAGCTCGAGCTCCAAACCCTGCTCGACCAGCACCACGAATTAGTCCACCTCTGGGGGTTGGTATAGCTGAACCGTTGAAATTAGATGCCATCGAGTAGAAAGATCCTCCGCGGTTATAATAATAGTCCTCCTCATCTTCAAAAAACATGCCTCGTTGTCCATCATACTGCGATGCAGCTGTTTCGTACAGTTCTTGATCGATTCGGGCCTGCTCAATGGCAAACCGCAAGCCCCGTCCGCCACCACACCACCCGCCACGCCAACATGCGCCGCGATTCATCGTCATGATCATGGCATGTCAGAAGATCTGTATCTGTTCTCTACTCTAAATTACGTTGTCTACGAAAACAGAATAAGGTTATCTAAGCCGCAAGTCTACTAAAAACACTAGGCGGAGTTATAGTTATACGTTGAAGTGCTGTCTCTTTTTTTCAAATTTGCAATTGTTTACATCAGGAGGAGCAAGGAAGCTTATACAAAATAAAAAAGAGAGCTGCTTTCGTTCATGAATTCGTGTACGACAAAACAAACAAACAAGGAAACAAAGAAAATCAAAAAAAAAGACGACAAAAATTACAAGGCGTGTTTTGCTCCGACTGACAATTGCCTTCTTGCTCCTTTCGTTGTCGTCCTTCTTCATTCTCTAGATTGACGCGGTCGCGGTTCGGCAAAAACAATTAGGCGAGGCATCCCGGTAATTGATTTTACGTGGATGCCTTTTCAACTCAAGGAAGCGTTGGTTCAGCGATTGACATCCATAAATTATTCATTATAAAGATGAATGAATTGAGATATATTCATATTCGTCAATGATGTTGCCGCTTGCTTTCTCTTTCGTCGGTAGTTAGTTTGAATTTTTTTCAAGAGGGTGCGAAGATGTGGAATGCATCATGTTGTGTTCAGGTATAATTAGATGTAGGAAGGTGTTGTCCTACTTAGTCGGTTGCGGTATCAATTACAAAGCATTTGACGTAGATGATGTTCAAGGTAGCAATTTTTACCGTTCTTTCCCCGGTTCCTAAATCTCTTGGAATTGGATTGGCGGTCCTATTTTTGATAATGTACAAACGAACAAGCGTATTCTCAAAGCAAGTACAAAACGCCATGACTTTGAAGCGTAGGAGAAGTGCCAAGAATTGAATCGATGAAGCGTACGACAGGTACGCGATACCACGGATACAAGTACATATTCCGAGGCATTTGCATGGACTAATGCCTCACTGGTGGAGCGATATATGTGGACTGGTTGCCCGAATCTCTTGCTTCTTTGTCCGCAGCTGCTCCGTAACTGCCGAGGCCCCCCAGCTGCGCAAGTTAGAGTGTCACATTCAGTCATTCTTGAGACTACTAGGTACTTAGTTCTATTTCTAATCCACTTATGGATGCGTATCAAAGAAGTTGGTAGAGAACGAGCGAGGGACTCGATTGAGATCTTCGCTAAGGTGACCAAGACTTTCTTCTTCGAAAGAACACTTGGCGTTTCCGTTCACCTTCACTAGTAGACCCGTGTCCTCTCTAAGAGTAAGTCCATAACTAAACGTAGAGAGGAAGTGATTGGCGGAGGCAGCCTGCAGCTGCAGTATTTTCTCTTTGAGCATTCGCTGGCTTTGCTCTAGTAACCTTTCCTGGATGTAGTGCAAAAGTAGGCTTTCTTCTGTCTGGGTGCCTCGTGTACATGTGCTTTTCTTCTGTTTTTCCTCGAGTTGGAACTTCTGCTGATGAATATTCAGCCCGAACGGCAGAATCAGCGTGTCGGGTGGAATCACGGGTTTCATAGACTCCAATTGAGGGTGGCCTGACCGCGACGAAATCTTAGTCGAAGAAAAATTCTCGCTGTGGTCGCTGCGAGTTCATTTGGTATGAGTCTACTCACACACACACATAACCTTCTCTATACCAGGCACAAAACTTCTTGAATTCATCTTTCTAGTCGTGTCTTCTACGTATAACCGAATCAAGAAAACGACTGACGCGACGCCTGTGCATCATCGGAGCGAGATAGGTAAAAGATTAAACAAGCATGATGATGGTCCTGATCCCACTACCACTATACAATTTCAGAGCCTTAATATTATTTGCCTTCGACGTAGCACCAGAGGCAGAGCGCAACTCCTCGCCTTCGCTTTTTAGTTTTGCCGCCTTTGCAGATACTGACATCGATGACTTTACACCAGGACGCGTCTTATTGCTCATTCCAACAGTATTGTTGTACCTACCTGTAGAGCCAGGCCTGGCGTCGCGACTGGTGCTATTGTCTTCTCTAGATTTAGAGCTACAACATCAAAGGCTAAGTCACCCCCGTGGAGTAGATCCCTCAACAAGAGTATAAGTGGTTTATCCCCTGTATACGGTTCAGGAATCTCTATAGGATTGGATTAGCAGTAGCCTTAATAGATCCGGTAGATTCTTCCATCATGGCTGACCCTGGCCATCCTGTGGTCGTCTCCTCAATGGATTAGAGGTAGCGGAGCTTCCGAAGCAGACGAACCAACTAGTGTCGTTCGTCTCCTCATTCGGAGTCAGTCGCTCTGAAAAGCTAATTATTGATTCTCGTACTCGTTGTACCTTCAATATGAATCATCTTTGTCTGAGAGTAAACACTTTATTAGACAATTTTTGCGATCATTCAATACCGAATTTTCTATCGATCTATCACCTCTTCTATCATTTACAGGTACCACATCATTTCCCAGTCAGTACGCGAGGCCTTAATCAGGGGGACAAAGGAAACTGAAGCTACTGCGATCTGAAAATAGTCTCGAGACGCATTTAACACCCTCTGCACGCCGCTTCCGCACTACTTCGACGTTCTTTGCGTGATCCGGATAATGCTCCTCTATCATCAGCATCCACTCCTGATACTTCTTGACACCCGTGAGCGAACTAGAGACGTCCTGGTATGCATCGTGCCCTGCAGCAGCCTGTCTCTGCGCGGCTCTAGCCTTTCGCGCTGCTCGCCTTTCCTCTTTCTCTGTTGGTTCGCTGTACGGAATGCCGAAAACTGAATTAGTTGCGTTGATGTGGTCTCAATGGTCTAGTATCTGATGTGGTACCTCCACGACTTTACTCGTTTTGTAATTTCAATTTCTTGTCCTTGAAAATATTTGCAAACTAGTTCTTCGATGTTCAGTCCACAAATTATGATGCAGTAGTTATAGTTTGTCGGATTCCATCTAAGCGTTGAGCTTTAGAATGAAGTTAGGAGGAAATAAAGTAGATACTCGAAGCCAGCTGTGCGAGGTCCACGTAGGGAAGATTTCCCGCCTCTAAATTCCATGATGTCGCAATCTTAGACTGGTTCTGCTGTATCTCACTGAGCAATGGATTGCGCTGTCGGTGTTGTTCTGCCAAAAGGGTTGAGGGATTGACGAGGTTGTTGATACCTAGTGGACCAAAATTCTGCTGGTGCGCAATGTTGCCATTTATCGTAGTCGTGGTCATGTTCCCAGCACTAGCAGTAGCGCTACCCATTTGCAAGTTCATGAAATTGCCAAAGGAAGAGCCTGGTTGAAATCCAGCCCCGCCGCCGGCAGGCCTTGCCTGCTGGAAGCCGTTTGTAGAAGGTGGTGGGACGCTGCTACTGCTTCCACCGAATTGGAAATTTGGCGGTTGCGCAAATTGCGCGGTCGGCGAAAATCCTCCAGCGGCAAAAGATGCCTGTGGATGTGGTGGTATGAAACCTCCTCCAGGATGTTGAAAATGCGGCGGACCGGCAATATCAGGAGGCAGCGGCGAGCCTGTCGGTAGGAATGTTGGACTCCCTGGAGTCTGCTGTACAGAGGATGCGCTCGGATGCGTCAGAAATCGACCAGTAGACATTCCATGTTGAGGCGGCATGGATTGCGCTGACCCTAGAGGAAACGGTGGCACCGAAAACCCTGGCTGCTTCGGCGGCAAAGACACGCCTGGTGGAGGGTGCTGCACACGCGGAGCACTCTGCGCTTGCTGCTGCCCTCTGCTCTGACTACCGGATGAGGCTCGCGGTTGCGAGGCAGCTTGCGCCCTGCTTGGCGGCGGCGCACTCGTCTTGTCTGCTTCCGCTCCCTGAGCTCTCTCCCCTCCCTGCTGAGACCGCGTCCCTCCCTGAGACCGCGTAGAATTTGGAACGCGCGCTGATGCTTCCACAAAATATGAAAGAGTAGACTCTACTTTGGCCAATCTCCCAATACAAATTGATGCCATGTAGCTTTATTCACTCATAGAAACAAATCTTCATAGAAAAGCGTAGAGAAACTAAGTACTTAGATCCTGTAACTCCCAAGAGTTCCCACAGTCTAAAGCAGATGATCATGCTGCTGAAAGAGTACGTTGCTCTCGCTGAAATTAATTGCGAATCAATCTCTAAATATGATCCCTCTGATCACCAGATGACCTTAAAAACGTTGCCGAGTGTTCTTCTGTAGCGTCGAAGGCAGTGCTCGGAAAAGTGTCAGATGTAGCGCGACCTGTGCCTGACTTTTGTGCAGATGCTCGAGGAACGGGCCGCGGCGCCGCTGCCGGCGGTGGTCTCGGAAGATCGTCCTCCTCATCAAAACCTAGTCTTAGAAGAACCACGACTAGAGCAGGTAGGAGTGAAATTGATCGATCCTCTCGTACTAAACAACTTTTAAGCGATTCAGATACCCCTAACTACTAGAATATTCATATTGAACAAACTTGGCCCCTAACATTTGCGTCCAAAAAGAACCCCCAAAGCCGGCAGCTTCGGGGGCAGCAGGCGAGCCGCTGTCAGGTGAAAAATTCGACTCCGTGGCAGGGAATGAATCACCTGGTGAAGGGAAGATGATATCTTCACTTTGATTCATACAACATTGGCGTTGATCTTGCTTCTTGCACCTAGTCTCCTCTAGTCAGGTCCTTCCATCGATATTCATTGGTACCTCGTGCCCGCTTTCTTTCTTTTTTCTCCTTTTTTTCCTTTTTTTTTCGCCTACGCTCCTCGTCTGCGGCAGACGGGGTCGGTATACCCGGCGGTTCCTCATGCCGTGAAGGAGCAGGCTCCTCTCCTCTCATGGAACGCAGATACGAATCGTACCTGTCCTAGTTAAGTACTTGTAAATATATTTATACGAACAGCATACAAATACAACAACATTTACTACAGTATACTCTCAGCACCTTCGACGTACGAGTGGACAGGACATCTACCTCATCTCTTTCCTAGAAATTTTTGATGCTTTAGTCAAAATGGAGGAAATCACTTACTCAATACGACAAAACCGGACACATCAGATCGACTGAGTACAACTTATATCTAGTACTTATATATATAAATATATTCATTTTTTTATTTCGTATATTAAAGTCAGTATAAGTACTCTGTCCTCGGATCCTTTCCTTGCTGCACCAGCACCTTTGGCTCTGGCAAAGCGAAGGATCCGTCCGCTTGGCGGCCTAGGGCAAACTCTTTCTTTTCGTACTTTCTCCGAACCCACGCTTCCAATCGACGCGCGTCCTGCTCTGATATGCTGTCGCCCGACGTTAGCCCTGCGCCGTTGCTTAGAGCTACAAGGTGGAGTCGATTTTCAACACGAAGTAGCCCCTCACCCTAGTACAGAGACGAACTGCATGATGAATTCATAATCAAAGTTCTCGAGTGTCACTGTCAATCTATCTCTTTCATATCACTCGAGGTCGAGTCTCTCTAACTTCATCTAAGGCTACCGTTTACAAAGATAGAGCCTTAGTTCCACTACATTTGCTGCCCGCTCCTCATCTGTCACGGAGTGCTCGTAGTACATTTTGCCTATTGCATTGCCCATTTTCGAAAATTTCACGATCCATTCCGGCTTCCATCGATCGATCGTACATGACTGTACGAAACTAATGTGGACCTGTAGTTGTTACAGAACAGGCTCAAAACTATCACGAAGAAAGATCATAAGTAAGACGCTACAGTTCTTACTTATATCTGCTTGCCTGCTGGTATCAAAGCTGTAAAGGTAATAATTCGAAATATTAACCCTGGTGCCTCATGATCTTCTACCTGTATACAAAAAAGCCATAGAAAAATATCATGTGCTTAGTACCCCAAGTTTCCGGTGTATCCCAGCGCAGGAGGTGCATATGAATATTCCTAGACTGACCGAGCTCCATTTTGGATTCTTAGCGTCGCAGTCCGCACAGTAATAGTTTTCTGATTGCGATTGTAAGAAGGTCTCCAGACCCGGATTAATCTGTCGGATGCGCTCGAGGCCCGCCATCTCCTCGGCGATATTTGCTTTTGGCTACTATAAAGGTGGATTCTAGAAGTACTTATTTGAGACGAGCGATGACCTGCGTGAAATTTCGTTGCCCACGACGTCCCAACACCAACGCGGGTTGTAGCACCAGCCACAGTCTTCTTCACTCTTCTATAGTAGTCCTCACGCGAATGCTCCTCCCCAGACGGAGCTCGGCGCCGCGTGACTACGCCGAAAATTAGCGCTCCCTGACCGTTGTAATCCTGAGAGGTCCCTGTGTTTCTCCAGAAAACAGGTAGTTACAGAGGCAGTGACGTACAGCTAACAAGTCGACTTTCCTTATTTTCTGATACAAAACAAACTCTTAGAGTAAACTATCTAACCCCATAAGAGCGTCCTAAGTGTGTGTGCAACCACGTAGTTACTGTTTGTAAAAATATTTTACACGTTTTTCGTTTTGCATTGAGAATCTTGTTCTGCGGGGATTTCTTCAAAAGGTATATCGACCTATGTATATTAACATTGCTTTCCATGTTTCCTATTGCAGCAGTGGTTGCTTTGACTGATGCAACAATCTTTCTTTCCTCATCTCACAAATGAGTAATTGTCTTTGGTCTTTTTATTGTGCCTTGTCACATTCTGCTCTGTAATTCCGCTAAGCGCTCTTTCGTCGAACATCTTTCAGCTTCTGGTCAAGTGCTTTCAGAGAGTCTCCGATCGTGCTAGCCGAGCTGGGCCAAAGCTGCCACTGCATTAAAAGGATCGCAGGAGACTCGCTTCGCGGACTGCTGATCTTTCTACTTCCATTTGCGACCGCGCAAGTTGACAATAATGTTTGTATTTGTGATGCAATAAGAACCTGGACATGCAAGATCCTAGAAGACGTTTCGCGCAGTACACTGGTGAACTGATGTAGAAGTAGTCAGAGAAAAAATATGCAACGACGTGGTCCAAGCGCTTCGGTTGCCGCTGTCCTTGTAAGAATCAATAGGAATAAGAACGAACGTACAGGCAATGATCAACAAATATATAAATCTGGAAGAAAAAAACGTGGAATCAATTATCATGCAGATGATGAACTTGACGACTAGAACAAGGAGCTTCATTACTTATAGATACTAGTCAGTGAAGAAGTCATGAGATGAGCACTCCATCGCGTCCAGCCCAACTTGTTGCCGGGAACATGATCAAAGGAGGATATGTAAAAACAAAAACGAAGAAGTAGAGTAAGTGCTAAGACTACACAACATAAATCCTCCTGAAGGACATGAATCAGAATCTAAGGACATGCGGGGACGGAGGGGAGAAGAAAAAAGAGAAAGAGGGAAGGGGAAACTGCAACTGCCGTATTTTCCGCTATCATGCGTTCAAGATTTCCGGATGAAACTTTCCGGCTTCGGCGTAGACAAACTTTTGCAGCAAGGGTTTTGTCGGTTCAAATGCGTCCCACTTCCAGTCTACCTTTGGGCCGGTTGGTTCTTCCTCTGGATAGTCGGGGTCCTTGATATACGGATGCTGCATGCAATCCTGTTGATCAAGAAGATTGTCACTTTTCTACAACAACAAAATTGTCGTACAGATTTGCATGAATTTTCTCCATGTTGATTCTTCACTCAGAAGATAAATGATGTGATGTACTTACTTATTGAATTCATCCATATGGAACTGCCCTCATCCATAAACACCAGCTATAACTGCTTACCGCAATTGCTATTCTTTGCGTTGGGTCGAAGGTAAGGAGGCGCTTGATAAAATCGATAGTTGTTTCCGTAACATTCGGCAATAACTCTTGCATTCTGATACCCGGCGAGTGGGGACACTTATTCAAAAACTTTCGACTCGGCCCCTGCAAAATAAATGGATAATAATCTAATGGTCATCATGTTGGTCATGTAAGTAGCTAGAGGATGTTTTTGGTGTCGTGATTCATCTTAATCATCTAAGATGGTCTTCTTGGTCATGATCAACATGATATTCATGTATTTGGTCGACATGCATTTACTAAATTATTTCTATTCTCTCAGGAGGTATCGAAGAGAACATCCCGAAACAACTGTTTGTCGACAGAAGAAATTACACGTGCCCATCCCTGGTATGAAAAATTACCTTTTCTGGAATCCAGCCCAAGTCTTTTTCTTGTGGTGTGCCGCATTTTTCTATTATCTTCCTAATCTGGTCCAAGTGATCTTTGCCGGTGAAAAGTGGTTTCCTTGCAAGAATCTCGAATAATATACACCCTACACTCCACACATCGATCTTCTCGCTGTAAGCTGAGGCTGCCAAAACCACCTCAGGAGCTCGATACCACCGAGTCACAACATAATCCGTTAGACCTGAATCAACAAGAATGAGAAAAAAAAGTAATATTTTCCCTTGATGAGTAGAAATGTTGTGTGGTAGAACGACTCGTCCTCCGCCCTTCGTTGTCTTGCTGAGATAAAAAAAATAATGTATTACAGTTTGTTAGCCGATTGAAGTGTGAAACTGACATGCTTCATAGCGGCCTAAATCTAAGCAGGGCAGACCCTAATGCTGACATAAAAAAATAACAAAGAAAGCACCTGGATCATCCTCATCCTCGCTCATGCCACGTGCGAGACCAAAATCGCAAATCTTGAGGTCACAGTTTTTGTTTACCAGCAAATTGCTTGGCTTCAAATCCCTGTGAACAACGTTACATGACTGCAAGTAGTAGAGGCCGCGGAGAACCTGGTAAAAAAGTTTTTCTGATTGATTTGATCCTTTGGATTTCGCAGATGAGTTTGAGATGTATGTTGCCTTTTTCTACAGAATTTCTGCCACAGATGTAATTTCCGTTACCCTCTCCTGATAGAAAGGACCAACAAACTCAAAATGAAGATCAAGAAACTGTATGATTAACACTAATCCATCGCCACTTCTACGGTAATTACTCCCATGGACTACATCAATAGGCACATCTACATGTAGTACCTGATAAATGAAGTATTGCGCGTGCTCCTCAGTAAGTGCTTGTTTGGAGTAGATAACTCGGTGCAAATCCGTCTCCATCAAGTCTGTGACGATGTAGATATCCTCGAAGTCTCGTGACTTTGGTGGAAATATGTCCTGTAAGATGTTTGTGTAATCTAGCAAGAATGCTGGGCGGGATCTAGGCACAAAAAAATATCACCATGTACTCGAAGACTCTGAGTCATCTTTCTGCATTAAAATCAAACATGATCTGCGAACAAGAACGCACTTCTTAAAAACACTACTGGACTAAAATACCAGAATCTGGATGATGTTATCGTGCTTGAAATGCGACAGGAGTTTTATCTCGCGTAGTATTCGTTTTCCGTCGATGAGATCAGCGAAAGCGTTTGTTATCTTTTTTATCGCAACTTTTTCCTTCCGCTTGCTGTCCATGAATGATGCGACGCATCCATAAGCCCCTGATCCGACCTGAAGGTGATAAGTCAGGACGTGGTAGCTAATTCATCATTGGCCAATGAATATTTTAGCTTCTCCAACGCTTGCATCATTTTTAAGCTGTGTCACAACATTAGATTCAAAAAGCATCTAAGTACCCTCCTCCGATAAATAGCTATGTTCTGATTCTACACCGAGCATTACCTTCTTGATAAGCTCGAGGTGTTCTGGAACCTCATAGACTATCTTTCCGTCTATAAGGACTTCCTTTGTTTTCCAAGTTCCCGACATCTTTGTGTACGCGCTGTAGTTTCGAAGTTGCACTTGCCTTATTGTTCGGTGAGTAATTCTGCCGTTGCCTTGTTCTACTTCGGGCAAGAATTCCGAAGTTGCCTTTCAGTGCGTCAACAAATCGGTGGTGAAGCGTCCGTCGTCAGGCTTTCTTATGCTAGTTGTAGCTGCTTGGGGAAAAAGCCCGTGCCAAGCGGAGCTGCACTTTCAGTATCTACAACGAGCCGCCGCGCGACTCGTGTTCGTCGAACTCAAATATAGCATGCACGTGCACGCAACTGTTTATTCCGCCGTAGAGAAAATGCGAACGGGCGTCGGAAAATCCAAACGGATTTGCGTGTCTATGTGCGCTGGCACAACAAACTATCACCAGTTGACTCGTTTGCGTGTCTTGCACGGAATTGAAGTGCTTCCTTGCTCTAGATTTTTCCCGGCGGGTTTCTGGCCATTTGTGAGAGATGATAGTCTAATAATAAGCCCCTTCGCCTTTAGGTATTTCTTTTTTATTCTTGAGCATTGTGGACTACGCTTTTACGGACCACGACTAGCTTAAGTTTTCTTTGCTTTTAGTGATAATATATGTCGGCAATGGCAGACAGGGACGACCACGTCCATCACAGGTGAGAACACCGACACTTCAATACCGATCCACCTACTTGTTAACAGATTTCGTGAGTCTATCGTTGTACTTATTGGCTTTTTCAGGGACGTCGCGCTAACAATTAGTAACAACTGGTGCAATAGCTCTCTGTATTATCATAATGATTAAACATTTGTTTTTATAGGCCTTTCAATTACTGACATTTTTTCCAAAAAGCACTTCCGCTCGACTAGATCAGTGCATCCTTTTTCCAAAAAAAATAAACTCTCCTGCGAAAATACTCACTGTCACTAGTGTAACGGTTCACTCTCAGCCCGTTTCTTCGTCCGTCTCTACTACATGCTGGGGGAGACACTTGTCTACGTACAACTATAATCCTCACTCGTAGTTCTCACGTTCATCATTCTCATACAACTTCAACTTCTTTTATAAGCGCTTTTCAGATTGGCACGAATGGTGAAACCGAATAAGGACTATAATAGAAACAGATACTTCAGTGTCCTTTACTTTTCTCGCAACTGCTCCTTGTGCTTGCCGCGGAGGGTGGTGTATGGATGCGCTCGTCCAGCGCTGCTGATCACGAAGACGAACAGGAAAATGCCGGACCAAAATGATCAATCATCATCATACTCTGTCGCTAGAAGTAATGATGTGATGCTAAAACAAAGATATGGATGTTGTACCACAGAAGTGAAATTGCATCTGCAAATGGAGGTCGAGGTGGATCAAGTACATTATACTTACATAGGAAAATTTAGAGAAATTAGAAGTGCACTAGGGATTGTAAGGAGTTTGAGGTGCTGCTCGATCAATCTAGAAGACGAAGAATGGCCTCCTTCTCGAGATCCTCGATGCTTTGCGCGGAACTCTTGGAAGTGCCTTCTTTTGATGTCTTCTTTCGCTTTTTCATTGATGGTCCAACAACCGCATCCCCCTCATCTTCTCCTTCAGTGTATTTGGAAGCAGAAGTATTCTTTCTTCTCTGGGCGGTCTTCTTTGTAGAAGTCTTTGGTAGTTCATCGGTATCACTGTGCTGGTGCTGCTCGTGGTCGTAATGATCTACTTCTGGTGCGCTATCATAGCCTCCTCGTTCGACATCACTACCAGCTGATTGCCCCATCTCATCGTCGCTGCCTCCGCCGCCAAGAACAGCCAGCTGATGCCCGTCCTCACCTTCACGCGCTGCCCTAGCTTTCAGCTTCTTTTTCTGGAACCGCTCGCGGCGCTGGTCCTGATACCGCTTTTTATCAGCATCTGAAGTAACCGCCATGCGGTTCTGTAATCTGGCAAGGTAGCCCTGGCGATCTACAGATGCCGGGATCGCTGGTAACGTAGATGCATCTGCGATCACATGCCTATGATCCTCATCGACGTCCCCAGCATTGTCAGAGTGGTTCTGGTTTCTAGAAGTACCAAGAAGGTGGTCCTCTAGTCCGTCATCTTGCTCGTGATCTTCGTGCATTCCCTTAGCCACATGTGCAAGGAAGGTCTGTTCCTGTTCATCCTCGCCATAATAGACATGTTTTGTGCCTGTGTTCTTCTTTCGTCCACGCACATTGCCTTTGTCGTCGAAGCGCAGTTTCTGGGACCTGAGTCCTGTGTTGTGGGAGGACACGGCTTTCTCCTCGTCGTCCTCCGAGGAGTCATCGTCATCCAGTAACTCTTTTTGCTGATCAGATGAAGCTGAAGTAGATGAGGCTGTTGTTTTCTTGTTCTTTTTTTTGGCCTGCAACAGTACGCTTCCCGCTGCATCCTCGTCGTCGTATTCGCCAGCCGCTAACGCGTCTTTGATTTTCTGTCGTCGCTCCACAAGTTTCGCAAACTTACCGCCAACTTTGGGCGTCGTCTGATCGTCACCTACTTCACTCGAAGGTTTCTTTCCCGCTTTTTTTGCAGCGCGCTCCGCTTTTGCTTCCTGCAGCAAGAGCATCACCTTGTCTCGGTTCTTCAGTCGCTTAGCCTCAGAATTCTGCGTTATTTCCTCTAGAGACGGCACCACCGCTTCTTGATTCTCCTCTCCTTGGCCGTCCTTCCCATCCTCTTCGCCAACGTCTAAGCCTAGAAGTTTTCTGCGTTCGATTTGCTTCTTCGTGAGTGGTTTCTTACGCTTTTTGTCCGCTGTTTTACTACCTGAGGTTGATGAAGCAGAGCCACCAGCAGTCTCTACTCCAGCAGCAGCGATCTTGTCGTCGCGGCTCACCATCTTCTCTAAATCTAACTCCGGTGTGAACCCCAACCCGATGCTGGTTGCAAAGCTGTCCAGTGCTAGCTCTTCGACTTTGACGAAGACCGTTCTATCCGGTTGCAAATGGTAGCTCTTTATGTAACTGACGAAAGCCTTCTTAGCCAAGTGGTTGATTTCAGGCAGGGATGACAAAATCGAACGAATTTGAGGTAAGATCTGAATCTGCCTGGACGCTTTCATCTTCACCTGCTTAATACAAATCTTTTTGTCTTTTGATTTTGCCGCTTGTTCAGACGAGATTTCGCCGTCGTCAGAACCATTTTTAGCTGAGTTCCTTTGTGACGCGGCTCCAATATCTCCTTCGACAAATGCTCCACCTCGTCTATCATCCCACTGTTCATCTGGTGCGTCTGACTTGCCGTCATCGACCCAGTCGACGACTTTTTTTTGTTTCAGTCTTTCGAGGAAGCCTGCGCGCTCCGTTGGCGTGAGCATGAGCAGACTATTACCACTGCTCTGATATCGCGCCGTTCTACCAACGCGATGCACGTAGGTGTCCACGCTATCTGGGCAGTCAAACTGCACGACCCAGTCAACTTCCGGAAAGTCCACACCACGAGAGGCAACGTCCGTACTCAACAGGCACGCCGCGCGCTCTTTCTCGAGGAATTCCTGGAAAATGAGCAATCGCTTAGTCAGCGACATCTTTCCGTGGAATTCAAAACACGCCGGCCCAGGCTTCAGCCGCTTGAAAATTTCATAGACAAAGCGAACTTGCTTACAGGAGCTCAAAAAAACGATGCATTTCTTCTGACTGTGAGCGCGCAAAAAGGCAAACAATGTGGAGACCTTCTCCTCCAAAGGTGTCACGGAGAAACATTGAGTAAGACGATGCGACGATCGCGAAGCACCCTCTTTGCCGTCAACACCTAATAAACAAGTGGTTGTTGCAGTACAAAGTGGCAGGATAAAGAGAATAAGTAGAAACGAAAAGCTGACCCAGTCGTATTGAAGTTGAAGAGGCTTGATCCTCGGAAACTTTGATTAGATTATACATAATGGTGTACAGAATCGATGAAATAATTCACAACATGTAAATTATACCTTTTCCTCCAGTCATGCCTGCAATGGTGATCAACTGCTTGTCTGGTTTGAGTGCCACGGCTGCTAACTGGTATATGTTGGGTCGCAAAGTCGCACTAAAGAGTAGCGATTGTCGCAGGGGCAGCGCGTCGAGAATGTGCGTCATTGTATCTTTAAATCCTAAATCCAGGATTCGATCTGCCTCATCGAGCACTAGCATCTGTAGATTCTCGACTGAGAAGACCTGTGTCTCTTCTAGGTGCTGAAGAAGCCGACCTGGAGTGGCGACCACGATATTCATACGCGCTAGGCCTTTCTGCTCGGACTCGAAGTCCCGTCCACCGACCAAACATCCAGCTGAGAAGTCGTGAGCGCGACCTACTTGCTTCAGCACTTGGAAAATCTGGTACGCTAGCTCCTTCGTCGGCGAAATGATCAAAGCGCCGAGACCATCGAGAGCGGACCTGAAAATTTGATCCACGGTATTTCCTCGCTGTTCAATTGTTGAAGTGTCGCGGGATATCACGACAGGAGGGTGCAACATGGATAGGATGCTAGCAATTTGACATAAGTACACTCATCGGGGTAATGCAACCAGTTGTATGGTTGTTGATCATTCACAGAGACAGCTAAAATTCTAACGAGCATCTAAAAATCTAAATCAGAAATACCATCTCTCCCGGTAAAGCCTTTCTAGCATAGGCACCATAAAAGCGAGCGTTTTTCCGCTACCGGTCCGCGCTTCGCCCATGATATCTCTGCCTGCAAGTGCGTGGGGAATAGCTGCGCGCTGAATTGTCGTCATCTGCACAAACTTAGACTCTTTCAAGCCTTCCACTGTTTTTTTTGATATTGGCAAATCAGAAAAGAATTTCTTCGTGAGTAGCGGGTGACCAGCTTCTTTTCCAGCTTTGCTCGAAGAAGCGTCGGGGTCTTCCTCCTTGTGATCCTTGTCCGCTTTGTCGCCAGTAGAAGACGTGGCTGACTTGGAAGGGGTCTGTTCTGTAAAAATTTGTCCTTCTCTAGGCGCCTCGATGAGGACGCGATCGCTGAGAGATTTAATTTCAGCGAGCTCACGGGCACTTTGCGTGTCCTTCTTTTCTCGCTGAGCAGCATCGCCCTTCTTGCCCTTGCCTTTCCCCTTCCCCTTCCCGCCTTTCTTTCCGCTTCCCTTGGAGGCATTTCTGCCGCCCTTTTTTCCTTTGCCGTCACCCTTCATGATGGTGGTATCTAGCAGGTTAATAAGCAGATATTACGTTTTGTTCTAGCATAGGAAGTCGTCGTGTTTCATTGGTTACACAAGTGGTAAATCACAAGCGGCAGGGATTGCATGGTAAAAAATTACCAAGAACGAAATAAACAGTGAGTCGCTCTCCACGTTTCAAGAATGTGATACAATTACAACCTACCTATCAATCTGCATACTAACCACCTGTGGAAAAGAAATTTCGCAAGCTCGAGGAATGGGAACAGAAGCGACTCTCTCTCCTATCTAGGGGATCCATCGGCGTGAAGACGGATGAAGATCTGTGTGTGATGGCCATCCTTGATCTTTCGTTCATCATCTAAGCTGGACGGACTGGGAATCAGATCTGATCACACTATCTGTTCTCCTCGAGGAGTTCTTTAATATGCTGGCGGATCGGGATCTTCTGTATTCCTTTTTTGAAAAGACGAGCACAGATCGAGTACGATTTGACCTTCTCTTGAACTATACGTAAATACTGATCGTGTTGATCTTTATACTTGTCAAAAATCATTCACACGTCACACCAGGATCGTTTGCTCAATGATGTCTTTTTACTTTTGGTGCACATGGATGGAGGCATAAAATATGATCAACAACACTCGCCTGTCGAGGCACAGGCTGCTCGAAGCGTAGGTGCGCTCCCTCGAGTCTCGACAGGGGGGAAGCGTGTCAAAATATTAGAAAAGGACTGAGAGGATAGAACAAGGACAGGGGGGTCATGCAGCACTCCCAGCAAACGAGGATAACGTCAGGAAGTCGAGACCAAGGAATAAGCGTTGCATTGTAATTTCATTCTCAACACATGAGTACGTCGACTATCTCAGGGAGGCTTGCACGAAAAATCAAAAAAGCTCGCGAATCTTCTATCTACTTGCAGCTACTTTATTAGTTAGAAGGACTCAAAAAATACAAAGGACTTTTACTACAGTATTTTTCATTCACGATACTCAAGCAAGTTCAGCACTGAAGATCATTCGCCAATCAATTTTCTGCATCCGACTCTAACTACCTATTCTTGAATAAGTAGTTTCTTTATTTTGGTCGGAACTACTAGCATATTGATTTGATTTTTGGAAGCTGTACAGTACTGGGCAGTATCTATCAACGAAGCCGGACAAGATTAAAATTATAACTCCATCGTCTCTTCTGACAAGGTCATCTTCTGTAGTTCATTTTGCTGTTACCAATCGAAAAAAAAAATAGTTCAAGTTGTGAAGGTTTCGACCTCGGGTAAGCTCAGCTAAAAAAAATCCTCCTTGACAGCACACTTTGATTTGTGCTTGTGTTATTTTCGTTGATCTAGTGGTTCTGTTATTAACGATATCATTCCTCATGTTAAAAGATATTCTTCTAAGCGAACTTTCTTAGGGAAACGCAGCTACAATAAACTACTTAGTTTCAAACTGAGCAATTGAATATAAGTAAGGACAACAGCACGCGTGCCAGTTGCCGGCATTGCAATAACTTCCTAGTTGTCCTTTAATACCGCAGGCAGAGTAAACTAAAAATTTAAATCCATGCATCTGCTATCTCCTGTACCTTTAGAACAACACTGGCACTTTGGTGGTGACAAACCCGCGTTCCAGATTGCGGACGCGCACGACTTCCATGTTGTGCTTGTGGATGTCTTGGCGCATATCCACAGACATCGGGTTTTGCCCGCCTAAACGGACCAAGTCGAGACGCTCCGTTCGCACGAAAATCATCAGCATGTTGAGACTCTTGTCAGTGACCAGACAATCGTTGAGACTCAACTCTTCCAATACCGGTTCGGCACCAACGGCTTTTCGCTCGCACTGATGCAAAACATATTCCTCAGTGATGTCCATATCAAGCATGGACACAGCACCTGGTTCACAAAGAGGAGGGAAGCAAAAATATAAGATTAAGATTTGACATTGTTGATGGAGTTGTTGAAGTAGTTGTAATGTCCAACGCATATTACGCCTGTTTCTATCTTACTTGTGATATTAATGTCGATAAAGGAATTGGAATTGATGACTGGAACTAGAAGTACTCAAATCAAAAGACAAAGGATCGATAAGGATGTAGTAGCGTTACCAGCTGCCTCCTGTTCGAATTCTTTGTCTTCGTTTTCTTCGTCCATTTTTTTCTCCTCGTCCTCGTCGATGTCGTCTAGATCCGTAACGACCTTTTTCGCTTCAGCCGCAACCGCCGCATGCGCCCCTCCTTGACGAATCTTCAAACGCTGACAGAACGCTTTCATGAGAAACTCTAGACCGTCGTCTTTCACCGCGTTTCCGTCCAAGGCCAAAATCTTTAATGGCAAGCTGCTCGCGTGACACACGTAGTTCGCCACTGCTTTCGTGCCCGTAACGGTCATGCGACAGTGGCAGAGACGCAAAATTCGAAGACACTTGAATTTCCATTTCACGGGACGTTTCATCGACGCAGCTTCGCTGTTTTCGAGCGCCTTCCTCCTGGCTAAAACTTCCGGCGGTGTCCTCTTCCGGATCGCGCCACTGATTCCGTCCGAAAATTTCTCTTGCCGCTTCGCTAACCGCATCATCATTCTCTGCGCTGGTGGCAACGCTTTTTCGAGGACTTCTTCCTCGTCCTCCTCAACTGGTCCTGATGAAAATTGCTCGATCTCGAACTGTAAGGCACGGACCAAATTCGTAACACCCGAGTCTCCCATCAGCGGATTGCCAAAAAATTCGGTGCCAATAACCAGCTCTTTGATCGTGATTTGCTCGTCATAATCGTCGGAACGCCACTCTTTGTATCCACGGCCACGGATCAGGTTCTTATCCACCTGGAAAAGTTGCAAGTCCTCACTGCTCTCGCGATCTTCGAAGTACGTCGCCATCTTCTTCATCAGAACGTCACCAAAGTAGTTGTTCGACAGCACCAGTTGCGAAAGCTTGCAGCGCTGCAACAGCTTAATCAGCGTGTCGGTCACCCCGTCGTTCAGGTTGCAGTCGCGCAGTCGCAAAACACGCAGATTTCGTAACGCTTTCAACGCTCCTAGGTAGCAACAACTGCCGATGAGGCCGAAGTTCATCTCCTTGGTGTCAACACGTCCACCCGTAATTTGCCTCAGTTTGTACAGGTCGACCGCATCCCACGGTTTCTGGCCGACCACAATCGCGCTCAAGATACCGCCACCGGGCTTTTCTCGTCGGCCCCTCTGCTCCTCGTAAATCTCGCCCACCGGTTGGTCTGCTGGCGAGATCGTGGTGCCGTATACTCCACTGCCGTCGTCCAGCGCCAAGATTTCGTTGCCGTCTTTGTCCAAGATCGGGCCGCCATCCAGCATCTCTGGCGCAACGGATTGGTACGCCGACCGGCTCTTCTTCGGAGGGAACAGAATGGGCTTGATGTACTTGCGGTAGACGACGCGATGCCAGGCGTTGCGTCCGAGACGCTCTTTTTCCAAGCGAATGTCCGCTGGATTCATCACCTTCAGTCGATTCACGGTCGGGTTGAAGAACAGCAGTTCCGCGATATCATCTACGGAGCTGCGCCCCGCTGCGTTCATCGTCGGCGGGAACTTCAAGACGTCAGTCTCGAACGTCACGCGGCACTTGATCTTGTACAACCGCAGGCTCTCCTGCGAAAACGACAACCGAATCACGTTGCACAACGCCGCCAGTGTTTTTTCATCTGCTTCGTACCAATCGCAGTGCAAGTGAAGACACAAGTAGGGCATCACGCGCATGTACTTTGCGATCAGGTTCAAGTGCTTTGCGCCGATCATGTTCTCTCGACGAAATTTCAGAGTTCGGCGATACGTGGAAAGCTGCTTGCGGCACTTCTCGTTGCGATTCGCAAACTCTTTCAAGTCGGCGAGCTCGTCGTCCCAAGCCTTCTTTGACTTCTCCAAGAAATCCTCCAGGAATTCGACGAAAAACTGAAGGGAATGTGATTTTTTCAAAATAAATTTAAATTTTTCATGAACTCGACGAAAAACTGCAAGTAAAACAATCATGTGAACCTTTTTAGAAGATGAAACGAGAACAGAGTCATGTAACCGACTCGAGCTTCATTCAATCATGCCAGAAGGATAACTACGTATAACGGCACCAGCTCTCAATGATGATAGTGTCTGAGGATGAACCAAATTGAACTGTCAGAAGCTCCTGTATGTAGTACCCTTTTGAGTTTGGTGAAGTCTCCCGTGGCGACTTCTGGATTCGCCATTCCATCTTCGTTGAAGGTTTTCATGCGCTCGATCATCTTTCTGTACCTGCCGTAGATGAAGAAGATGGTAAACACTGCAAAGGGCGCGCTTATTCCACCCACAATGTAAGGAAGATACTTCGGTCCAAGCAGATCGGGTTGAAACGGGTTCGTCCACTGCTTGGGAGCTGTGACGTTCGTGTCATTTCGTATGATGACACCAAGCATATTGTCTCCTTGTGATAAGATCAGCTCTTGATCGGGACACTTCCCATTGATTTCCACCATATCCGTGAAAGGCCTCGCGTAGCGCATGTCCGCACTACATTAGAGGAAGAGGAAAACGACTACGACAACTCGATCTTGCTCTTTTTCTTCACCATAGAAAACAAATAAGAACTAGTATTCTTGATTCTTTTTATGATTGATATCCGTAAGCAGCAATTGCTTCTGTACAACTAGGTACGTTTCATCTTCTATTCATCTCGGTTTCTATTTTCATAACATGCGTTTTCGTTGTGCATGCAGAAGTACTCGGACCGGCCCAATGTATAGGCGAGACAAACGGTGCAAGTCATGTTTGTGAAAGAAGCACACTGCGCGCAAGTGAGCGCCGCACACTCGGCCATGGTACTGGGACGAACAGGGGGTGGCGCGTTTGGGTCCACATCCTCGATGCACTCCTCCATCAGGCAAAAAGGTGTGGAAGCGTTAACATAGTAGCCGGCTTCATGCGGGAGTGGCCACATTGTACCTCCGTACTGGGTCGTGATGCCAATGGTATCCACCTCGTTGGAATTCGGTAGAACTTGCAAAGACCGACCTGCTTCGTCGGTGCTGTCCCGCGACTCAGGTGCAAAATCTGAAAATGGAGGGTATGCAGAAGTAGAACGAAGTCCTCTACTACTACGTGATGCTGTGTGACCGATGTGGTTGGTCGAATCTACGTGCCTACCGGTACTTCTAGCATGTTGACGTTGATGGTAAGCAGCCTCTTCTATGGTTCTGTGCCTCGACGAAAAACGCTGTCGTCCCGCCATATCACCCGTGTCATGATATGGATGTCGGTCGCCGAGGCTGCTTCTGCTACCTTTTCCGATGGCGTTTTGGTAGAGTTTGTCACCTAGCTCCCGGTAAGACATGACATGGTCTTGAGACATCTCTCCGTTGTAGGAAGACATCTGCTCTGCTATAAAGTCGTTGGCGCCTTCTAAACCTGTTGTTTTGGCATTCCGATTACCCCAGTCGTGTCTTCTACTTTCTGCCTGTTCTTGCCTTCTTCGATGATTATGTTCATTGCTTGGCTGCTGTCCTGGAGGGATGAATTCCGAGTCCGACGAGGTTGACGGTGTTCTTGAGGCGTCCATCAATCTCTCCAATTCTCGCAAGGAAATGCTACTTTGCGTCTCAAAGGATGTGCCATCTGTCGTGCCATGATACCATTCAGAAGATGAGCTGCTCCGGGAGGAACCAGTCGTGTCATGATACCATTCAGAAGATTGGTGACCGCCCTGTATTAAGCCACGACGAGGCAAGACCGCGATACTTGCACCACTTACTGCGCCGCCGGGAAGGGTGACGGCGCTGCTACTCGGTGTAGGCGGTGGTGGAACGTACACAGTCGTGGTACTGGTTGTCGTACTAGGCACGAAGCCGTCGGGCCCGAAGCACCGGAAACTGCGTAAGGGGTAATCTGTGCCTTCGATTGCCACAGCTTCTTTCCCCAAAGCCTGTGCGGCGTGAAGCCGCGGATTCAGCCACTCATAGATTTTCCCGACATCATAGGAAGGGTGGCCGGTGACACTCTGGTAGCTGGCCCCTGGGAATGGGGTGGTCGTCGTGGTAGTCGTTGGTTGGCTAGCAACCATCGACGTTGTTGCATTACTTGAGGTGGCATTAGTCGGATTGGCTTGCAAAGCTCGCAAAGAACCACTATTTCCAGCAGCACCGTTGACGTTATCATTCATTTGCCATTGCCAACTAGAACTACTGGATGATCCAATCACTTCAAGCTCCCCTGTTGCGCCCCAAGTCGTCGACAGTCGTGCTGCGCTCCCGGATGGTTCGATTTCAAGATGCTGTCGCTCTGCCGCGATCTCGGTCCACCTCACCATCGATTGCTCATGTAAGTGTCGCCACTCCTGAGGCCGAAAAGAGGCGTCTGCTCGACCCTCCTTCACCATTCGGTACGCAGCTTCATCAGATAAATGCCTCCGCACCAAGAGTTAGAGCTTTCCATGAGATAGTACAGATAATTGATTCAGACATGAACTCCGACGAACTATGCAAGCATAATTATTATAAGTTGATAGATAAAAAACATAACAAAAAAAAAATCTATATTATTAATCTATATTATTAATTCTTATAAGTTGATAGGTAAAAAACATAACAAAAAAAAAATCTATATTATTAATCTATATTATTAA
>CAJINU010000016.1:1011690-1194368 GCA_905178165.1 Amoebophrya sp. A25 | reverse complement strand
AAGCCATCAACCTGACCAAAGGCGTGAGTCTCGGCCCGGCGAAGAATGTCAGCCAGGCGAAGCGCTTCAGCCTGACGAGAGACGTCGCCCGACCCTGACGAAAAGCCTCAGCCTGACCCAAGACGCCTGCCGAGGGGCGCCGGCCTGCCCGACGAACGCCGCCAGCCTGGCGCAGAGCGTTGGGCTGACGAACAGCATCAGCCTGATGGAGGGCCTTAGTCTCCAGCTTGGTGAAAGACGTCAGCCAGCCGAGAGGCTTCAGCCACAGCCCGAAGCGCGACGCCGCACGTCCCCGCGAAGTGCGCCCGCCTGTTTCTGACGAGAGACATCTGACGAAACAAAGAAGCCCCGCCAGGTGTAAGCGCGTAGAGAGACCCTAGCAGCGCGGCCCTGCGTTGCTTTGTCTTGTTTGGCCCATCAAGGTCGCCCCCCGTTCTTGCCTGGCGCCACCGCGAGGCGCTTGCGTGCGTTGGGGCTTGCGGATTCTTGTGCGTGTCTGGTGGCTCTCTTCTGGTTTTTTTGTTGGACTGCCCCGGGGGTCTTGCAAATTCTTAAGAATTTGCATGACCCGCCCGGCAATCTCAAAAAAAAAACCGGAGGCAGCGCAATGCCCTGCACATGAGTCGACGCATCTGAGTCGGCCACACCGCCGGCACTCGGCTCTTGTCGTAGTCAATTCGTAAGGTGCATCAGCTCACCCGCCGGCTGTCTCTACAACTCTAGCGGCTGTAGCCCGTGGGAGGCCGCAGAAAAGTGCTAAACTAACTTGAAGCCGGGCGAAGCTTGTGGAGGCTAGTTTATTACGCAAAACTAGAAAATTGAAATTAATACGAAGAACAACTTGGAGAAATACAGAAAACAATATGAATTCCACTCCAGACATAAAAGTGAGCGTGGGGGCGCAGCGAGTGCTCCCTTATCTCAGCCAAGCGCAGCTGGCGGTCCCCTGGAGACATTCGAGCTAGTTCTTCCATCATCGTGAGTTTTCTTGCTGGTCTGTGAGTTTGTAAAGGCCCTGGCGACATCGGCAGCTCAACGCCTGCCGGAAGGTCGAACGGCATCCAGTCGAAAGCAGTGAGCTCATTTTGCAGCACGCGAAGAATCCGAGTACGGTGTTGGGGAATTACTTCTCCAGTCATCAACATGACCCATGGCGATTGCACCGGACTGAAGTCTAGCAGGTAGGACGCGCTGTCTGATAATGCGGACTGGATCAAAGATGAAGGCAAGTAGGAAGATTGGTCTACTCCACTACTAGAGATACTGGTTGTTCCGACATGATCATGGTTCTTCTTCCCATTTCCTCGCGACGAAGCTTCCGCGTCTCCGCTACCACCCAATCTCCTGCGGGCATCCTGTGTTCGATCATGTGGAGAAGAAGCTGAAGCATCTGATGCTCCCCTTGAAGGCCGATCTCGTGAAGACCCATCTTCAGTTTGTTCACTTCCTCTATCAAACAGGCGCCGTCGTTCCAATCTAGACCTGCCGTCTAGGTTCCGGTCCTCAAGAGTGTGACTCCCCAAGTTGTTATACTGGTTGTCGTGGTCATTCCCAGCAGGTGATCGAAGTTCTCTCCGCAAATTCGTCGCATTACTCGGCGCGATCGTGGTGGTCGATGTGGTGGGTTGCAGATACGTCAGCAGCGGGTCCATGCGAAACTCGGTGCCCAGCGACGTCCCGAAAATCTCCGACAGTAACGTCTCATCTGTCACGTTCCGCCAAGTACACGTTACATTCAACATCTTGTTTGATGACGTATGTTACGTCTTATTCTTAGTTCCGATGAATTACAACTGAAGGTGTTCAACAGAACGATTCACTTTAACACAAGTCAGTAATTACAACTACTTACACATAAGCAAGAACAACGACTCGTCTTTTGATTTTACGTAGTACAAGTCGTACTTATTTTTGCACCTCCGAGATGCTGGTATAACCACAAGAACTACAAAACTACATCTTCAACTATGCAGTTGGTGTGAATGTCTCAACGCGTAGACTTCTTTTTTTTTGACACATCCTGCAGTTTCGTGGTAACTCCAGTTTTGGGCCATCTCTGCGTTTGAAGGCAACCTTGGCAGCCACGATTTGAATAGGTACATTCTTGGTTTTCAATGAAGCTCAACCTATTCAACGACTTGTCGATTCGAAGACCTAGTCCACTGACAACAGCGATCGCTCGAAGCTTCGAGAATTCGACTTAAAATGCAAAGTCAATCTACCTTTTTCGGTTAAGGACTTATGTTCGATGCAAGGAGAGCAACGAATTCATTATCTACTCTCGATCATTCAATATAACTTTGAGGACTCTTCTTTTTACTTAAGAAAATGACAAACACGACGAGGAACAGATATTCATCAAGAGGGTAGGCATGGAGGGGTAGCTCTAACAGTGGCTCAACTGATTTAGCGAAAACCGAGCAGTGATAATATCTAAGTAACTTTTAAAGACAGTGCTCTCGTCAACGACTTGTCATGCATTTGCATCTCGTGTTTACTTCGCTGGTGTCAATCCCTCTCATTTCTTCAATCAGGACTAGATGTACGAGCAAAGGATTACTGCTCACACAACTGTAAGTCTACCATCCAAGAGATCTTAATCTCCTCGAACACGTCAATCAATACTAGCAACCTGTTGCTTCAACAATGATCCTATTAATTTCTCATCGCGTAGTAATCTTTCACTTTCCACTGAGTCTGAGCCATCCAGTTCGCGACCACTAGGATAGCGATTTACATGTTTGTACATCATATTTCTTCTACCATGTAGAGCTATCGAAGAAAACACGATCACCTTCATCAATACGTAGAAGATAGTTACCTATAGACACCGCCGAAGATTATCGCTCAGGTATCGTTGGAATGAAAAATCTATGTCAAAGAAATATGCGAATAGTGAAGTTCAAGTTTCATGCATTTGAATCGAGCCCGGGATCCGGTGCTCCATCTTCATATGAAGGTGATACAACTTAAACTTTTTGAAAGTGAAACCATCAAGAAGAGATCTTCATCAAGTTCAAACCCAATGTTGTGATCTCTAATTGTAGGTCTGTTCAGTTCACGGACAACATGCTATGAAGCTTGTTCTGGCACTTGAAAGATCCACGTGCTATTTTCAGGGTCCCACCGAATGAACTCGTTGCCAGCTTCATCGGTTAGTTGCTGTAGTCGTTTCGCTAGCTTCGGATGATCTATCGGGCGACTACTGCTGTGTTCAATTAGGAGTGAGACTATCATTGCTTTGTTCTTCAATGCGTTTCCACCTCCATTGGCATTTGAGTCTCCGTTCAGCATCTTCGTCAGTTCTGATTCGTTCTTGTTCGTGTTCACGTTTTGGTGTACAGTGACGCTCATTTTGCTGATTTCCAAAACTTCATCTAAATTCAAGAACCGCAAATCCAACGCTCCTGGCCAAACGACAGAGCCAAATCCGTAGCGCCCGTATTCAAAACCTACAACGTGCGAGAGCTGCGACTCTGACATTTCTGCGAGCTGCTCCAAACTTGGTTTGCAGTAGTACCCTGCTCTGGTCATTCTCGGCACCATTGACCTTGGCGCAGGTGCTTCTCCCCCACGCCCGGCGTGCATCGCATTTAACTGCGGAGATCCAGGATACTTGGGTGAGTGAGGACCTCCGTTAATGGCCGGCGCGCCTCCAACTAAGTCTTCGCTTCTGTTTTTGTCAAGAATTTGTCACAGTGAGTAAATAAATGGAGATTCTAAGTAAGTAAAAGCCCTCTTCTCGTATGTTGTATCCAGCAGATTTTGTTCAATATAGAATTCAAATGTTTGTGTTTCTTCAATTGCAAGATCCGCGATCGGCCTGCAGGTAGTATCCAACTGAGCAAGATAAATTTAAGTCAGTACTGTCGATGTCGGATGATCTGGGGTTTTATTGCCCATTCTATTTCGGGGAGTGCTGACGTGACTACTGGGGTCGGAGGCTGAGGAGGTGTCCCCGCGGATACTTGCTGAGGGGTTGATGGCCCGCTGTTACTTGCTGACCGCGGCTGTCGCAAAGGCAGACTCGTGTACAGCGGCGACTCGTCAATTACTGGCGCATTGCTCCGGAAACTCTTTGGTGATAGCTGTAGTAAAAGAAAGAGTTGGAGTTCCATCTTCTATCTATCTATATTATTAGGATCACGATCAGGCGAATGAAAATCAGAAAAAATCCATCAAGTGCACAAAGAGCGAGAGGCTAGTGTTCTACAAGAAATCATGGTACTATAGTCAAAATCTATATACGCTTGCTCTGCTAGGGCTGCTTGCGATTTCTCGCGCGTATTCTGATGTCCTTCTTGGACGAGGGTCGCTGCTGGGCTCTGGGGCTGCCTGCCTCCATAAATTTGCAATTTTTGGCGGTGTTTTTGGAGTAATGAGACCTAATGGTCTCGGTGGTGCTGCGTACGCGGTTACCAGATTTTGATCCGTTATTGGCGCTGTTGATTGGTTATTGAATGTGAGTGGGAGTCGTGAAAAGGTAAGTATACATGAAGACGGAAGATTTGCCACTATGTATAACAAACTGTGTTCAAGCTACTTATTAGAGACAACTAAATTCACAAACTAGGAATCTTGATCAAACTGTGTTTAATGTACTAGAGACTTTATTCACTCACTGGGAATCTTGATCGTCGAAGTTAGCAGTACTTTGCCTTGCGCGCTCCTCTGCGACCATCTGCGCTACGACGCCGACGTCTTGCATGGCTTGCAGGAGTTGAGCCTGCGTAGATAGATTTCCGACTCCATTGTTGAAAAGTCCTGCTCCAGCTGCTTGAGCCCCTGCGTTCCCAAAGAGACCGCCTTGTGCCTGAGGTTGCGGCTGCGCTCCTGTATTGCCAAAGAGAGAACCGCCAGCCGGTTGAGTATTACCGAAAAGACCTCCGCCTGCTTGTTGGGCCAGCTGGTTTCCGAAAAGGCCACCGCCTGCTGCAGGCTGCGCTGTGTTGCCAAATAAACCACCGCCTGCTGCGGGCTGCGCAGTAGCATTTCCGAAGAGACCTCCACCAGCGGCAGGTTGCGCAGTGGCGTTTCCGAATAAACTGCCACCTGCTGGTTGGTTGTTTCCGAAGAGACCACCACCAACTGCGGGTTGCGCCGGCTGGTTGCCAAAGAGTCCACCGCCGGCTGGCTGCGAGTTTCCGAACAAGCCGCCTCCTGCTGCCGGTTGTGCTGGCTGGTTACCAAAGAGCCCACCTCCTGCTGCCGGTTGTGCTGGCTGGTTTCCAAAGAGTCCACCTCCTGCTGCCGGCTGCGCCGGCTGGTTGCCAAAAAGTCCACCTCCCGCTGCCGGCTGCGCTGGCTGGTTGCCGAAGAGTCCGCCTCCTGCTGCAGGTTGCGCTGGCTGGTTTCCGAAGAGGCCGCCCCCTTGCGGTTTTGCCTGGTTCCCGAATAGACCGCCGCCTTGGGGCTGGGCGGTGGCGTTTCCGAAGAGCCCACCGCCTTGTTGTGGCTGTGCTGCAGCAGTGTTTCCAAACAAGCCTCCACCTTGTGGTTGTGCAGCGGTATTTCCGAAGAGGCCCCCGCCCTGCGGTTGCGTCGTACTCGAGCTACCTCCTCCAAACAGGCCGCCTCCAGCCTGCGGCTGTTGACCACCGCCAAAGAGACCACCACCCGCCTGAGGTTGCGCTGGCTGCCCAAACAAACCGCCACCTTGTGGCTGAGCTGTTTGCTGCTGACCGCCACCGAAGAGACCTCCGCCTTGATTCGGTTGAGGATTCCCGAAGAGTCCACCGCCACCTGCGGCTGGCGCACCGCCTCCGCCGAAGAGTCCACCACCTTGAGATTGTGCAGGCTGTCCGCCAAATACTCCACCGCCTGCTGCACCGCCAAAGCCCGCTCCACCAGTTGGTGCTTTTCGATTGGCCTGATAGTCCTCCCATCGAATCTCCTCCACAGATTTTTCTGAAAATTCAAGAAAGACATGAGTAGGTATACTACAGTTGTTGCTGAATGGCAAAGAAATCATCTACGAAGCGAAAGAAAAACAATGAAAATGATGTTCTGACAAGCAATAGCGATCTTGATCATAAAACAACTACCTTGATGATGGACGATTATGTTTATGACATCTGTTTCTACTTTTATGCTAGAGAATCAGAAAAATAGATACGATTATAGGCTTGCATCGTCGACATCGAGATGTATTTCTCCAGCGTTGACTTGCCATTAGTGGTGTCTGTCAATTGTGTCATCTGGTAAGGTACAGTTGACCCTACGACTTGGCCCATTTGATTCAGCTGGTTCAAACTATTCTGACCTGCCGCGCCGCCGCCAAAGAGACCTGATTACAAAAAGGTATTGCGGGAGTTTTCCAGTAGTTCTTTTCTCTTCTAAGATGAAAAAATTCTTTGAATATAAGATGTTGTGAACTTATTGTAAGGGTGAAGGACAACGGCAATTGTTGTAGAAGAATATACATAGTTTAGTTTCTTACCTCCTCCTGCGGGTTGCTGTGGTTGTCCTCCGAAAAGGCCGCCGCCAGCCTGTGGCTGTGCTCCGCCCCCGAAAAGGCCGCCGCCTTGTGGTTGCGTCGCAGCACCGCCACCGAAAAGACCGCCACCAGCCTGTGGCTGTGCTTGGGGTTGCGTACTGCCGAAGAGGCCGCCGCCGGTCTGAGGCTGAGCAGCGCCACCGCCAAAAAGACCGCCACCTTGTTGGGCCTGCGGCTGCGTATTTCCAAATAAGCCGCCTCCAGTCGCAGGCTGCGTTGTCTGCCCGAAGGCTCCTCCCGTGTTTGGCGTCGGTGTACTACCGAAAAGACCACCTGAAATGAAAAACGAGTCAAAAATCATTGATCACAAAGTGTTGACAAAGCCATTGCTACTAAAAAGCTGTTTTTGGAGTTTTTTTACTTTGAATTTGATTCATCTAGTTGCCTCATAACTTCCTTGATGTTGAACTGCTCGTTATAATGATAATCTTACCTCCTCCTTGATTTGGTGCAGGCGTCTGGCCAAAGAGTCCTGCACTTTGTGTTGGTTGCGCAGGTGTGGTCATATTGCCACCGCCGAAGAGTCCAGCACCTCCAGTGTTGCCTCCACCAAACAAACCGCCTTGCTGCTGTGCGGGTTGTGCGGCACCTCCACCGAAGAGGCCGCCACCTCCTCCACCGCCGAAGAGAGACATCTTGTCGTTGTGTTTGTTGCTCGTTCAAACCGTGTATGGTCGTCGGCCTCTTTCTGACAATAAAGTGGTACGTGTGAGGTCGTCTGGTGTGGTCACTGCTGATGCAAAATCATTCGCTATTCCGTATACTTTTTCTGTGTTGCGGCTTAAACGAATTTAGTTCTTGTAGTACTCTGGTGAAGTCGTTTTGTATTGTCCCTGAGGGTTCGGTCGTCGTTTTGTCGTTAGCTGTGCTAGCAGTCATGCAATGTTGGCGAGGCTTTGTCGAACCAAACGCAGACCAGAAAACGTGTCACTGACGCTTCTGCTCTACTACTAGCAATTGATTTGTACTTCTTCTTGTGGGTGCCTCTTACTCTTACCTCACGCGAGGACGAGGAGGCATTTTTACCATGTACGACATCCGAGGACTACTACTAGTACTAGACTACCATCTTCTAACTTCTTCACGTGAACAAGCAGTTAGACATGATCATGGAAAGCTCATTACACATGATAGGTTCTTTCCAAAAGAAAACGACATCAATTAACAAAAAGACTCACATCACTACCGTTCCTAGTCGAATAGAATGAGAAAAAGAGATACAAATGTAGTTGTTACGCTCAGATCTTATGTATGATAAGGAATTTACATTTTGACGATACACGAAACCTAGAACTGATGCCATCGCAAGAAGTGGAACAATCAAGACTAGAAACAAGTTTACAACTCTGCACCAGTCTAAATTACAATTCGAAATAATCATTATGATTTAGACTCACTCACCAAGATCGATCGTGGAATTGTAGTAATTCAATTCAGATTCTAACTAACTTTTTTCATTCAAGAGGTTTCTGGCCCGCAAGACGTATACGAGCCACATAGCTCCCGCACGCACAAAGGTCCTCGAGAAATTTAGTTCATGATAGATCGTTAATAATTGGAGATGGAACTGGATCAAGACAACTGACATAGTATTGCAATTCCAAAAACTGGAGAATGGACAGCCAGACTTTGATGGGCCTAGTACCTTGGCAGAAGAACGAGAAGCATGACAGATTCAACATAATAATTCTGAACAAGATCAAGATTTTCATTTCGTTTCAGCAGTAATTGACTCCTGAAGATGTGGCTGCCCTTCACAGATAACTCTGCCGATAAATTTTTCGTCATGATCGGAAAACCCGAAAGTGGTGCATAAACACAGCCCATTTCACAGTGTAGATTGCTGATCATTTTAGGTGTAATCGTTCTTGGAACTCCATTCGAAACCTCAGAAATGTTGGCTTGACCTTGATGGATCTTCATGAATATTTATATTAATCTAATTTATTAGTCGTCGTGGGATGAACCTGAGCTGCACCGAGTCGGCGAGTCCGACCGCGATGGCGAAAAATGATGCTTCATGCCGTCACCCTTGCTTCGCGTCCATCCGTGACCGTCTGGAAATTCGTATCTGTCGTCCCCCTTCCCATCACGCTCGAAGAAGGCACCATTGTCGTGCCTATAGCCAAATCCACCATCGGGAAGAGAGTATCGCACGCCTCCCTTGCTGCCTGTTCCCTTCGGCGGTGAGTCACCTTTCATCTTTCCTTTTCCCTTCTTCCAGCAATCGTCATCATCAGAGTCGTAACCTTTCTTCCCTTTGCCCTTGCTGTACTCGTCGTCATCATCGGAGAAGTAGTAACCATTCTTCCCTTTGCGTTTGCCCTTGCTGTACTCGTCGGCATCATCAGAGGAGTTACATTCCTTTCCTTTCGACTTGCCGTCTCCTTTGTTGCGCTCCTTCAAGCAGTACTCTGGTGGTTCGATGACGTAATTCTGTCGCAATTCTTTTTTCGCCTTCACGTGCGGTTGCGTGAAGCCGCGCCCATTGTGAGTGTCCTGATAGTCACCAGGTGCCCTACTGCCGCGGGGAGCGGAGTAGGTCGTGTTGTACTCGTGCTTACCGTGTCGGCAGGGCCTGGGATTTGCGAACTCGTACCCACAAGGAGAGGCTCTGTGTTGGGTATTGATACCAGGTTGGAACAATTATGATATCATATTGCTGTTTTTAAGCCAACACTAGTCATGTTCAACAACTTCGTAGAGTGTAATCATGCAGCATCTATTTTCACACACTATTCTATCATTATCAATCTGTCTCTACAATACAGCGGTAGAACTGCAAAAGCACAGAAAATCTAAATTAGTGGGTATTTGTATAAATTTACCCACGCACAAAGTTTCCATTTTCGATTTGGCGAAATCCGTTGTCCATCAAAGTTTGCGGCGACATCTCGGCGACAGGCTTCGTGTCGCCAAGACATTTCGGCCGTTTCGTCATGATTTGTCTTTTTCTGATTCTTATCTACTAGTGCTCGGTTGAAAACTCCTAGGTTTCCTGTTCCGTCTATACTTGTAGTCTACTCAGTTCAAATTTGATGATGATAGTGTTCATACATAGTCTGACCTTGGTGTGAGAAAGAACTTATCGAGTTTGACCTTGCATGAACGATGAAAGGGAAACGGCGATAAGATGAAACAACTGAAAAAAGTTAATGAATCAAAAAAAAAAACCACTAAGCTTACGCGTAAAATGCTATAAGACAATTTTTTTTTGTAGGGTTTGACGCAAGAGGAGTATCTCTCTGAATCGCACGCCACACACAGAAACATCTCGACCGACCTACCCAGGGTCTCCTCCTGTCTCGAATTCCAATCCTCGCCTTTTCACCGACAAGCTTTTCCACGACCTCATTCGAGTTTCGAAGTGCTCACCATATCTATGCTTCTTCTTTGCATCTCTCGCCCCGCAAGAACCAAGCCCTTTTCATATGAAATTCGAGACCACTAGAGTGGTCCATGCTTTTCCGGTAGATGTTGATTTGTCATGAGGTAAACCAGAACGGATTCTTCGAACAGCCACCTTTTCGCAGTTCATTTCTGCATTACGACCCGACGTATCATTCTCCTTTCTTAATGCAGTTACCTGGAACGAATCAGAAATGATCGTCGGTCGTCCGAAGAATATTGATGCGCATCCGCCCGTGTTGCGTACATCTTCGACTAGTGCAGCACCACACTTTTAATTTTTGTTCTCATAGTACATACTTACTGTCCTAGACGACAGAGAGAGAGAGACACTAAGAGAACATGAAGGCATAAACACAACATAGATGACAGGAGGTGACAAGTCGCAC
The DNA here is from genome assembly GCA_905178165.1 of Amoebophrya sp. A25. Classification (NCBI taxonomy): domain Eukaryota; class Dinophyceae; order Syndiniales; family Amoebophryaceae; genus Amoebophrya; species Amoebophrya sp. A25. The sequence goes on along the minus strand of CAJINU010000016.1, from coordinate 1,184,075 downwards.
ATGCGCATGTCAGTCAACAGAGGGAATCCAATGGTATGAATAGCTTACGGCAAATAAAGCACTCATTATGCGCACCAAAATTATATATGTTGTTGTTCTATAATCGTAGATTACGATGTTGACTCGTGCAGAGGTCTTAGAACCTTCATAGTCTCAAGACTTACTGTCGCGTGCTACCTGAAGCTTCATGACTCATTACTGGCATCAAATTTTGTGTGTAATTGCAGTGCTGTAGAATAACGATAAGCCAAAGCCAAACAAGGGTAGAATATAAATTTACATGTAGTACATCCTCATCTGACTACTAGTAGTAGTCTTATCAATATCAAGTCTTTATCTCACATTTGACGCAAGAACGCGTCAGGCTTTCATTTGGATTCCCGGTTGACCACGAGCTTGCTTCTGTCGTCTTCCGGTGTGTCATCTTGATATTCTTCGCGTGCGTCTGGTGCTGTCACCGTCATAGGCTGTGCTGCTCCGAGCTTATGCGCTGCAAAGCCGGAGTTCCTCTTCTTGCTCTTTCTGTCCGTCAATCGCGAGGAAGAACTGTTTTGGATTCATTGGAGGACAGCTCGATAGGAATTCAGTCAAAATTCACTCGAGTTTCGCACTAGAAATAATGGAACCGTAGCCCTAGCGAAAGTAAGAACAAGGAGAATATATGCGGGTGTGCTATGGCCTCTGAATAAATTTGAGTTCGCTCAACACGTCTAATTTCAATCGCTCTCCTATGGGAACTCTAATTACTTACCTCTTTTCCTCTTCGACAGCGTCGCTGTCGTCGCTACGTTCATCGGTTTCAGGGCGCATTGGATACTCGTAGCCGTCGCAAACTCTTACGCCTTCGATTGGGAGAAACCAGCAGAGTCCGAACTTTCCGCAGAGTTGTTCTGTATTTGCCCAACAGCCTAGGTCGTACCTGCTCATTGCCCCAAAGTAGCCGCCCATCTCTAGCGTGGTGGTGTTCGCCATCATCAGGTACAGATGCGTTCCGTACAGACCGCCCACCGACAGACCAAAAGCCATCCCGACAAGAGCGCCGATGCTGGCTAGAATGATATGAGCGGTCGCTGCTTGCGCGTTGCCGGCAAAGATGATCATGTTTCGGTACCCTTGCTCCAGCTTCTTCAGGCCAGCCTCATTCGGTTCTTCGACTAAGTACTTGCTGCCAGAGATAAATCCGATCATATCGGGCAGCAACGTGCCGAAAAGGACCATGCAAGCGCAAAACGTGTAGCCCAGGAATTGGATGAAATACTTGTGGTTCTCGATACCAATGGTATTCCCCGTCCAAGGACAGTAGTGATCCATGCGCCGAATACACTGGTTGGTCGTACCGCAGTGATGCGCCCTTGGTGGTCGTCGCGCGTGGCAACGACGACACATCGTCCCTGAAGACGGACAGAGAGGAATATGAGAATTTAGGAGAGTCAGTGAATGGTCTCGAGACGAAGAAATGCTCGAGAAATTCGAAAAACAAATCAAAACATCCTCGTATTCAAAGCTACACAGAGGACCTGGTACTGGTAATGAATGTATGACAATGATTCATGCTAACATCAAGAAGTATCAGATATATTCTTAGGAGTCAAATCAGTGCTAAGTACCTATGTCCTCCTCCATCGCCCTCTGCTGGTACTCTTCTGATATGCAGCCGGGTTCTGTACAGAGCACCTTGAAGTAGGCCCACAGGGCTACACCTAAGAGAGAGTCGAAGAGGATACCCAGCGGGATGGCGTAGTAGAGCTCAGGGTGCATAATCGCACATACGTAGAAGTTGAAGACGAAGCCACAATACGCAAAGAGGACGAGCACGAAAAACACGGGAATCAGCGCCAAGCAGCGCGTTGACCGTGAACGAGCAAACATCTTCGGAACTAGGTTCTTTTGCACTTACTAATTTCAGATTTTTTCAGTCACACAAGCTTGAAGGCAACGCAATAGATGTTATCAGGTTAATTGTTTGTAATTCATCAAGATAGTGGATAAAGGTACGTTGCAAAGTCGTGATTGGTAGTTCAGATACGTGCTAGTGCTTGGATACTCGTGATAATTAACAGGAGTAGAAAACCAACTTATACTCACTTGCTACTCTCAAGTCCATCTGTTCATGCAAGCACGTAAGAAAAACACTTATTTCGTACTAGAGTGGGCGCCCCGGTTGCAGGAGTCGAAACGACTCCAGCAACAGAAAAGCGACCACTCGACCTCAGCTAAAACTTTGGGGAGGGGAAATGAGGTCGAATTTATCAAAAATCATACCTGTGAGTTCATGTATCAGGAAAAGCTAGAATGTTTCGGATTGTTCTAGACTAAGGCTCATGTCAGAGAAATAATGTTCCTGGGATACACTTAAACGAGAGTTGTTCTCTACGGGTGAACTTGAAGAGAGATATCTAGACACATGATAAACTCCATTGTTGCACCAAGAATGCATCAGGATCAGGAAAGGGAAGATCATAGGACTTACCGACGACGTAGCATACTGCACCGTAGACTTATCTCTCCATGGAGTTAGTATGAGGTTAATCTCGCCTCATACCGACAGATTGCTCGCTCGATCACTAAACAGATTGTTGGTAGTAAATACTCTCTCTTAGCCCTGAGTCGTGGTTACATCATCGTATCCATAAGGCATTAAACTACATTCGATACCTCTCTCACGGTCGCACAAAGGTGGACATCAGACGACTTCAACACTCAGACAGATCGAGTACTTCTACTTGTTCTCATCCGACAGACTATGATGCCTTGCATTCTATGATCGAGACCGACCATGTTACAATATATGAACTGCAAGGAGAAGAAGACCTTTGGCAAAACAGCCTCTTATTCGACGATGAAGTAGATAAGCCGCGGGAACCGAACTTTATCTTGCCGTTGCTGAGTCAATGGTCCTTGACCCTGATCAAATAATCTGAGAGGGTAACAATTGGTCACTGGGTTAACTGGGCCATTTACACTTATGCTTGTGAGTCTGGGTGGAAAATTAAGGATTTAGTATGAATAGAATCAAGAGAAATGAGTCAGTTGGATTGATATCTTGTTCCCTATGGTGTTTATAATCAAGAAAAGCAAATACCCAAATTCAATGCGCAAAGAAACAACTCAAATCTAACAAAAAAAGACTGTTCAGCAAAGAGTCAAAGGTTTTAAGCGAGCAACCTTTTTCCAACATCTCAAAATCACATTTCCCTGTTCACATGTCAACATCACAAGTAAAAGGAAGTAGTTAGCAAGAATGGGGAGTCTGAATATAGTCCAAGTACAAAGTCAAGCAAGTGAGCCAACGCCAAGCGCAATGACATTATGGTAGCGTTGTGGGGTTTGGGCTATATGCTTTGTTATAGGGCCAACACGCCCGAAGGTCGGTGCATCTGTACAACACGACCTCCACGTGACAATTCTAACTAGAGTTAACGAATCTACAAGACAAGTCAAACAAGTATTCACTATTCACTGCCACAAACTTCAAGTATACCTTTCTAAACCACCTCAACCTATCTCAAGATCATAAATTCAATTTCTCCTTCATGGCGCATCGGTCCCATGAAAGGATTTATAAATGTCCAGGGAGTGCGCTCCAGGGTCGTAGTCTGCACTCATCATGAGATGAGCCGTGCCCTCACCAGGCCACTCCGTGAAATACTCCCATTTGTCCCTCTTACTTTCGTTCCCGTCAGGCCAGACCCGATAGTCAGCAGCTGTTTCGCCAGGTCGAGTTAGAAAACGAGACAGAGATTACGTGTTGATGGATTGTCATGTGGATTGTACTTGTACGGCGATGGAGAAAATATGATACAGGGTCTGCCCTGTCGCTCACAGCCACTGCCCATAAGAGAATTTGATCTTTAATTTTGACCCGGTGCTTGAGTTTTTTCCGCTTATCAGCCTCTTTCGCACGATCTTCTTTTCGCTTCTGTTCGAGATGCACGTCGATGCCACGAGGAATTGTGTGCTGCATCTCGCGGCCGTATTCATCGACTACGGTCACAACCTTGGGAGAGATGGCGAAGATATTGTTATTGTATTGATCATGATAGCTACTAGTCCTCTGTCTATCTCTACCCTGCTCTCTTTTGGTACTACAGGTACTGCGGACGGAAAGTGTTCTTATCACCCTCTGTCTAAGGCTATAGAACTCTACACCAACAACCCATGAGGTATTTCTGTGGCCCACTCTGCACTGAATCAAGACAATTCACCTTGAACAATACCTCTCGATAGTCACTGACGTTCGCGGGATCCGTGAAGTATTTTCCTTCTCCAGCTTCGATGTCTAAGCGTCTCTGCTCTCTCCTGTCGTATTCTGCCTGCGCAAGATTCTCCTTCTCAATCGCATATTTGAAGGCACAATACCGTAACCAGTCGGCCCTAGGCAACGGCTTGGGCTTCTTCTTCCCTTGAACTTCGGTCAGCTGGAAATACTCATCTTCTGAGGAATCATCGAAATCACTGCCACGGTCGTCGAGATACCTATGGTGGACGAAACGCTTCTATTTGAGTACGGATTGAAGTCGTGTTAGTATCGAGCTAGAAGGTTTGTTCCTCCACGCCTATGATTGGACGTTCTCTAAGTCTAACTCTGAGTCTGACTTATAGCAGTGACCATATTCAAGAAGAAGACGATAAACGTACCTGGTGGAGGAAAAATAAACAGTGGTCATATACATGAACAAGGAAGAACCACTTGTAATACCTAGCTGTGATCATATGCAGTTTCCTCGGCAGTGGCGGGTACTTTTCCCCCTTCGGTATGTGTGGCCTGTAGACGCCGAAATAGATGCGCTTGTTTTCCGTAAACTCGTTCCAAGTTTCTTTGATGGTGGTAAAACGCTTATAGAGGTCGTCAAAATCTACGATAGGAAACCACGCCTTGTCTCCGGCTCGTCTGGAAGTTAGGACCGCCACTATTTCGTCATTGACGCGCCATCCCCATCTTTTCTGCACAGGGTCATGGAAACCGATAACTTTCGTAGTGTTCGGCTCCTATGTATTTGATGAGGGGACAAATATTCAAGGAAATAGCAATCTCGAGTTATATGCTTTATCGAATTTCAGTTTTCATCATTGTAGTCCACAGATATTTACAAAATTCGAAACAGATGATGGAGAACCGAAGCATAGATGACAAAATTTTCTCTAGAAAAATCATAACTATCAAGATGTGACCTTGGTCAAGCGAAAGAATGCAAACTTACTATACCTCAAACTTCAGCCCCAAGCTTCCTCCGTGTCCTTTGAAGAGGTCTACAGCGATGACGAGACTCGGATATTTCTCTACGGGGTCGTAGTAATCTTCTTCTGCGGCTTCTCTTTCGTACTCCTTTTGATAGCGAATGCGCTCCCCCTGGGGGCTTCGCGGTTCCACACTATAACTCTTCAAACCGCGTCGTGGATCTGTAGCCTCTAGAGACTGCGTATTGAACTCAAACGGCTGCGTCGAGAGATCTGTACCTAATGGCCACCGTCGCTCCCGTCGTTTTGGTGATATTTGGTCCATCAATTGCTGTAGATTTAGTTAAGTAGAATGGGAAGATTGACGAAATCAAGATAATTGGAGAAGAAGATGGAGGAAAGTATATTTATAGGATTTACTTACTTGTTCTTCTGATATGATTAATTAGCGTTATCGCATGGGTCGTATGTTGTGCCAGAAGTTGTAGTAATCGTGGCCTATAATCATCAACTTCCAGAAGCAGAAAGTACTTGTCCTTTCGCATGTGGCATGACTTTGAATTTGTCTATTGCGGCATGTCTTCGCGCTTCCAGGGCCAGTTCGTCGTCAATACTCGCATCTCCTAGGATATCTGTCGCCGTGAGTCCGCCTGAGAGCAAATTCTTCGCGTCCTCCGCGCTTAGGAATTCGCCACTCGTTCCCCCAAACGTCGAGTCCCCAAGCGTTTCGTCTCCGAGGGTTCCCTCCAAGGCCTCGTCTAGCTGCTGCGCCGCAACCGCGTCAATCTGAAGAGTACCTCCTGGAGAAGCTCGCATCTGTTCTAGCAGCCTTTCGTACTGCGGGTAGGTGCCCTCCGCGTCGTCCCCGACCTTCACGAAACCGCCAGTATTGGTCATGAGGTACCTCGCGCCATCACTAGACTCCAGCCAAGCACGCCGGGCAGGACCCATCACGTATTCGCCGTCCTCATTCAACTCTAAGGCCCTGATCGTCCTAGGGTCCCGCAAACCCTGACTGGCTTGCAGCTGGCGTAGAGCCAGGTAGCGATCCAACTTCAAGCCGGCTACGAATTAGAGAAAGAGCAGCTAGGAAGTTGTACATAAAGAGCAGAGACTGAATAGAACTTGTAATGCTATAAATGCAAATGAACAGAAGAAGTTCGTGAGTCAGAAGTGACGATTTCATCTGAGAGAGGAGTCATAATTTCTCGCTCTCTTTTTCAGTTTGTTCAACTTTCGCGAATCGTCTTTCACTCGCCAATCACTCGCTTTCAGGGTCTCCTTTGCCCGGCCTATCGTGGCATCCTGTTTCCCCTTCAACACGTCGCTGGCCAAACGCACAGGAAGGCCACCGACGTTGTCCGAGGCGTCTATCGTAGCCCGTTTGTCGACGCGGTCGAAATCTTCCTTGAAATTGAGCTTCTGCCCTGCCCGCACGACCTTGCCAAACTGGTCTCGAGTTAGAGCTCACACTAATTCATATCCAAGAGAAATATTCTCAGAATCTAACAAGGAAAGGGAAAGATTTAATCTGTGAAGATGAATTGTCGGGAGCCTTAATAAAGCCGCCATTTTCTCCGATGGAGTTTTCGCTCTTCGCTTCATAGTAGGAGAGGCTCCACTTCCATGCAACTCCTTTTTCCCCTGCTTTGTGGGAGAAGTCTGTCCGGGTCGCGCTCTGTTTGCTGATTTAGAAGAGAGGAAACTACGTGGTGATGTGGTCTGGAAGTGGAATTCAAAACCCTAGTACTACTACTACGCTGACCCTAGTACTCATTATGGCAGAAAAAACGTCCACGTTCAGGAGCTACAGTTAACAAGTTTCATAACAACTGACCTAGATCTAGAAGTGTGGTAATCGTAATAGTACTTACAAGGAGTTACTGTTTCTTACGTACTGCAATGTAGCCGTAATCTTTCCATCGTCCTCATCCGACGAGCTCTCTGGAACCTCGACTTCGTCGTTCATGTTCTCTAGTATCTTGCCTGCAGTTACCTTTTTGCCCGCGTACTCCAAATCGTACATGGTTGGGTCCGTTTTTTGCCGCCGTCTCTCCCGTATTATTCGTATTCGCTCTAACCGCACCATCCGTAGGTACAGCGCTACCCCTGCGGCTCCAGCTATGGCCAACACGATACAGAAACCAAGCAGAAGATCCATAAATACTGTAGGTTGCGCGATCTCTTCCTCCGGTGAAGCGGTCAGGATAACTGCGAGTGTTCGTTGAGGTGGGAAGTAGATAATATCTGTGTACACGTAAGAAATAAAGTGGGAGAACTTACACCAGGCTGACATAGATTATAAATTAGTCCCGAGTGTAGTATGATGTAGAATATATAATTCCAGAAAGTTACATTGGTATTTGTTGTACTGAAGCACAAATGGATAACTGTGATGCTGATTGAAACCAAAGAAGACCAAAATCTTTATGTTTTCTCAAACAAAAGAGCATGTCAATTAGAGCCTGAAGAACTCCAATCTACTGCTACCGCTTCGTGTTAGTCCCTGTGTGTAACAGAGACCAAGAAAAACTGTATTAACACTCAATTTTATTAGTACTTTTTCTTAGCCAGCATTCCCTGTCGGACTGTTCCGTGTTTCCGGGGCTCAAGCTTGGTTGGCAGCCTAGGCGGAAGCCGTTCAATTTCATGGTTCTTACCTCATCCAAGAGATGATGCCTACATGGAATTGGACCTGGACCTGCAGAGACAGTGGCTCCCAAGCAGTCCGTATCAATCTCGCAGAGAAAAAGACACGATATTTTGGACGTGGTCTCTATGGCTATCGTAATCATGTCGTCGTAGACACAGCAGCCATTTCCTTGCAGCTCCATATCAACAGTGCTCTGCGTATCATTGGTTTCCATAAGAAGCACCGGTTCCGGGTGGAGAATATTAGAATGAGGACATCATGGCTGCTTCAATAGTAATATGTTTGATTCGGGAGAGAACTACTCCATTAGTCCACTGCTGCTGCTGCTGCTGCTGCTGCATGCTTTCAGGCTCCAAATTTGTTCCACAATATTACGGTAGCGTCGGCATCTAAATAGTAGGTGAATTGTACGTACTAGTAGTAGTACGAACAAAGATTGATACTAAAGCATAGGAATCGGGCTGCAGCTTCGTTTTCGCGCGCATTCCCCTCGACAGATAAAGTCGCCTGAGCCACCCGATGCGAGCTCATCGCACATTACCGGCACCTCCGGTGGACACCGTCGGTTCCCCGCTGGCCGCGTGCTTGGTATAGGTCGCTCGAACAAGGTCACGATATTTCCGAAAGCGTCCAAGGTTTCGTTGTGCGGACAGCAAAGGGAGCTATCTTGATGCCACGCTTCCACGTAGTGCCAGGGCTGGGCGATCGCGGCGCGGTAACCGGTCGTACAGCATCCCCAGCCGTCAAAGTTCACGTGACATCGGAAATGGTCCATGCACTCCATGATATTGGCTTCTCCGCTGTCCTTCTTCCAGGGACAACTCGGATGGTCCTTACGCAGTTGATTCGCTAGTTGCAATAATTGGTCGAACTGCGGATTCCCGACCACATCTGCGTCTTCTAGACCCTTGGTGGCTGCCATTTCCGTCGGCAAAGACAAAAACGGCATCTCGTTCTCGTTCGGCAGATTGGCGACTCGACATTGAGGCAAGTAGCGAATCTTCTCCAGAAAAACGCGTAAACTCGCTTCGCATGCCTCACTCAACTGCGCCTCAGCCAATCCACGACGCCCAAACATGAAATAGCGCTCGTAGTCGGCGTAGCAGTTATCGTCCGCCTGATGGACCGGGTTCTGCAGCTCGGGAATGAGGCAGTCACAGAAGGCAATATTCTCGAGATACGACGAGCACTGGTACTGATCGAAGGGCATGTAGCTCAACCGATCACACCCGTCAAGGTAAAACGTCGGGGGCCAGAAAGTGTACGGCTCGATCGTAGGATCGATCGCATTACTCTGCAATAGTCGTGGCGCGGCCAAGGAGGTGTCACTATTTTCGGTGCTTGCAGAATGTCGATCCCTACTAATGCTAATAATAGTAGAGACTCCAGTAGAAGCTCTGGTACTTCTGCTGCTAATATCCGAGACATGCTCTCCCCGACTGTTCTTCTCTAGAGGCTCTCTTATCTTGACACGCGGGGGCGTGTCCAAGGGCTCCTTATTCTCCGTGTCTCTGTCAGTCGTGGATGTCTCCAGTAACTGACGTCGTTGCGTATCGCCATCTGCATGATAAAACTCCCCTTCGCTAATGAAAGGGTCGTCACCGGAGAAGGCATAGCTATCGCGTTTTTCTGCTGGCGCCAGCTCCTGCATCCCGAGCAAAGCTGCAGTCTTACCATCTCTGACCTGCAATTTCGGCCGCGGCCCATTAGTTGTTCTTGAACCTACGACAAGATCATGGACATTATCCGCATCTGCCTGGTGCTTCATGGCTCCAGGACTTCTACTAGGTGAAGAAAACTTGCCTTCTGTCCGCGATCCGGGAGCAGTGCCGGGATTATCCCATGCTCCGCTTGTTGACAAAATCAATTCCTGCTGCAGCTTCCTGGGGTTGAAAACCATGTGCAGATCAACATCTTCGTCGATCCCCCTACCACCTCCTATTTCCACATTGGTTTCTTCGTGGGCTGCGACTCTGGAGTGCCCTGGTCTACTTTCGCTAGAGGGCGAGGGCCTTATCGAAGCAGCAGCAGCACCCTTCATGCGCTTCATGCCCCCTCCCAGTTTTCTTCGACTAGCAGCCCGACTCGTGTTCTTCCTACGCCGCTGCCGTCTGTTTCGCGCCAAGTGCACAATGGGGGTAAAATCCGTTGACAATCTCGCATTCTCCGCACGCCATTGCACAGTCTTCCGCCGTGCACGTTCTGCAGCTTCTGCTTTGAGCCGTTCGCGTTTACCGGCATCTAGTTCCGCAAGGAGAACGTCAGAAATAGAGACTAATTCACGATACTGCTCAATACGGTTGTCGCTCCCATATCGGAATCGGTCGTCGTGCACGCCGGCCGAACATGTGGGACTCTGGTTAATCTCTTCACCGACTTCCTCCCCACATCGTCCCACTTTTCCTCTGCTTCCTGCGTCTGAATGAACAAGAGGACTCGCGTCTCCCGCATTAGAAGAATCCTGCCGTTGGTTCTTCACATTCGTCGAGGCTCCTCTGCTGGGTTCTTCATCTAGCTGAATCAGATTGGTATGGTCTTTAAGACTGCCGATATTGTTTCCGCTATCGTCGACCTCAAAAAGCTTTCTCACTTCAGCTTTGGACAAAACGCGATGCTCACCGTCTGCTGTCATGAAAAAATGTTCTTCCTTGTTTCGCGGTTCCCCATCTACTTCTCCTCCTCTTATAGCATTTGAAGAGTCTTCCAGTAGTCTCCGGGATGCAGGTTCCACATTACGACCATTTTTACCCTTCTTCTCGGCCGAAGTAAGTCCATCGCTTCCTGCTAATGACCGAAGCAATGTGCTGTTTGAGGTATTGCCGCTACCACTTGACGCCGCCGCTGCTGCTGCTGCTGCTGCTCCAGCAGCTGGTGTGGCGCCTCCAGCACCTGGCGTCGTCGTTGTCGTGGTCGAGGTCACGTTCCAAACTTGTACTCCTCTAGGCCGTATTCGGGTGTAAAAGAATTTTTGGGTTTCGCACAATCGCGCCCGACAGTGCTGACTCCACTGTCCATCCCTTTGCTCCACGTCCTTGCGGTACAAAAACGGGTGATATTTGGTGATGTACACGTGGGCTAACTCGTTGCAATTCACAACATTCAGCTGGCTCGCACTTGCGGTCAGCGCGTCGCGGCGGCCTTGGGTCAGGATATTGCAAACAACATTCTGCTCCAGAGTTCGGTTGCGGTACAGCCGATCGAGCTCCGCCTCTAGCATCATGCACTCCAAAGGCCAGTAGTCTAAGTTCGCGGTAGTAGCCACCTCACAGCTCGCCTTCGCAGACGCCATATTTCGCTGAACACGTAGGTACCTGCTGACACATTGGATGTAGGTGCCATGCTGTGACTGCGAGTCACTTAATACAGCGTCTACGCAAACAAGAAGAGTTCATCCCTGTGAGGAACAAGGCGAGGAAGCGGAACTGAGGATAGCCATATACATAGTTAGAGGTACTCGACATTCTACTTTCATCAGGACAAAACTAGTACTAAATCAGAATACGCGTCGCACGTATCCATTTTGAACGTAGTCTCGTTTGCAAATTTCCTCTTCAGATCGAAGACTTCGAAGGCGTATTCGGCTGAGTAGGTGTCAATCTGACAACCGTCCGGTCGCCCAGGAGTCGAAAAGAGTATTTTATCACAATTCTCGAACATTTGTGCCATATAGTTCCCGTTGGGCAACGAATCTCGCAGCTGCTCCACAGCTGAATCTGGAATTTTCGCATCTGCGAACCAAAACAACGGCAACAGCAGGAGTGCGAGCCAAAAGGCAAAAAGGTGGCACAACAAAGAGCGTCCTCTGAAGTAGGTGGCAAAGAGTCGTTTCAGAAATAGAGCATGTGGGGGAAGGAAGGTGGCCAGGGCTGACGGTGCTCCATAGCCGCTATGCGGTCTTCGGATCTTCATGGCACTGCCAGTGACCAATTTTTTGGACTCTCGTCCATCACAAGAATAGCTGCACAATCTTCTCCGAAGCTGTAGTTCTTTGCGCCGTTTTCTCCTTCGACTTCGTGGTATCGCATTTCTCGAGCACCTCGTCGTCGACACGGGTAAATGGGATGTTGCCATTCTTCTTAGTTGAATTTGACAAGCCTGTTGAGGAAAATCTTCTCGGGTCACCCCTTCTGGATCCTCTTCTGGTACGACTGATACACCGTCCATATCGTCATAGAAGGGTCGTTCCTCTGCATCTGCATTCGCTACAACAGGATCCTCGCCACAAATCTTATGAAGGCTGTCTCGAGATTTCCGCCTCTTGCGTTTACGGAAAATGCGTAAGGGCGGTCGCGCCGCACCATTTCCTACCACCTCCTGCATCGTCCTAGAAATTTCAATTTGCTATCTCGTTCGCTGAAAAGGATCAGGATGCCTTACCTGCGAGGCGTTTCTGATCTGACGTTCGTGCTCCGCCATTGCCGATATCGGAGATACGAGCGATTTCCGGAAACGCTGAAAGTGTGCGTTGCTCCGAAGTTCTTACATTTTTCGAAAAACAAGCTAGATCTCGAGGAGGACCCTCTGTTTCATTCGTGCCGGATATCCATCAAATAAAAGGAACAGACTTCATGTCCAAGTTTTCATTGTTGAAAAACAAACTAGGAGGTCGAAAGCTGTTTCACTGTTGTAGCTCGTGTACATGGTGCTACAGTACTTACATATACTACTATGTATGCTCAATTTTGATTTTTCTGAACTGCAATTTCTATGCATTCGATATGCCTCCTTTTCTCCGTTTTTCCTTTTCCATTTGTCGTCGAATAATTTAAGGCCAGTTTCGCTACTTTCTTCGAGACCAAGCTATCGCGCGCATTCCGCGATAGCGTGTTGCATGAACAACAGCTCGTCTCATCCTTGCAATTATGGAAAGAACTTCATCCCACCAGTTACGACCTTTTCTTTCAGCACTCAGTTTTGTAATTCTCATCACTCTGCAACAAAACTTCAAACAAACCTTAACTTAGCTCAACGGACATCATCAAATCGGGAACACACTCGCTAAGGCACGATCATGCTATGTCATGGTGCCTCTTGTGTGACTTTTTTTGGTGTCCGTGGGTAACTGTCTACACGCCCGAGGCATTGAATTACAGGACGAGCAGAATATTTAGTTATTTGTGTCTACTTGGTAGAAGCTGGCCAAGCAAGCATAAGTATCTACCTCATGCCACATCATGATCTTGTTCTCACAAAAAAAGGTCTGTGTTCCATTCTACTACGCATCTGTGTCGACATAATTTCTCCAAATTCCAGAAAAACTTCCTACATCACAACAAATCATTTTACAAAGACGCTTTTCCAAAAGAAGGGAAATCTTCAGGTACATGTTAAGGGGGGGTAGTAGTTGTGGGGTGCGGGTACCGTGACTGTTTGTCTCCCCCCCCTCTTCTTGGGAGTACATGTTGTCCAGCTTGGGTAACTAATTTTCCCTCTTCGGTATTTCCGTAGGAATTTCGGCTTTCGACGCAGGGACCAGATTCTCCTGCCAACTTTTCCTCGTTCTTTTCCCAGCGCCAGCTCCATCTGGGGAAGGTGTTGCTGCTGGATTATCACCGGCAGCTGGAGGAGCAGGAGCTGTTTCGTCAAGCTTCCATTTACCTGTTGCCGCGTCTTTTACATAAACCGTCCGCTTCGATTGTGTACCACCAATGGTCATATTAGCCATCATGGTGTTCCACAGTCCCACTCTTGGCTTCACTTCCCCAATCTTCGAGGCGTCTACTATTATCGCCGGTTCCTGAAGCGAGAGGAAATAAATTCGAAATTACCAATAGTTGTGAGCCGGGATGCACTTACATATAAATATGCCGCAGCTTGATGAGGTGCCCAGAGGTATGTCTTCTACCACACGCGCTGAAATCCATCTGATAGAGCTATTTATCATGTCAGTCTTAAGGAAAACAGTCAACAGCAGCCGAACAGCAGTTGGCATAACTCGTTGCCAATACTTCGTCTTGCTGCGCTCAAAATGTTATTGGATGAGCAGGTAAGTAAAGGATATAAAAGGTCAAGACCTGTTAGTTTTGCGAGTCTTTTCAATCTCCCATATCTTCGTCGGCGTTCATATCCTCGTAAGAAGAACTACCCATGTAAAACTAAATCAGCGAATCTCCAGCTTAAGTTGTAAATCTAAAAAATATTACCACTAGCGCTTCCTCGACTTCTGTCTTGTTTTGCTTCGCTTCAGCAAGTTTGGCGACTTTTTCGCCCTGGGGCGCTTTCATCTTTTTAGAAATCTTAGTATCACATTCCACAGGCAAATTCCCTTGATGGGCCACTCCCTCAAAATATTGCATCCGATTGCCGTTCATAGCGTATTCATGGTACTTCACCTCCGGTGGAAGACTTGCTAGGCTTCCCTTTATTATTGGCGCATCGAGCACTTTCCTCGGTGGCGGACCCCGGTTAAGCAGCTTGTCAAGCCGCCGCAGGGCACGGTCATCGCTAAACGCAACAGGTTGTTTTTTCTTTTCGATTTCCGGAGGGTCAATATCCAGGTACTCCTGTGATCTTAGCCTTTCTTCGCCATGCCTATACTTCCTGTGCTCCCGACCACCGTCCTCCGACTTGTACTTTCGATCCTTATGCTCCCGATCGCCATCTGACTTATCTGACTTGTGCTTCCGTTCTCTGTGCTCTTTGTCTGTGCCACTTTTGGGTCTACTGCTCTTGTAGGAGTGCCCCTTCTCATCTGTCGACATCTTCGAGGCTATGCGAGCAGGTGGACAACCCGGTCACGCAAAACAATACATAGTAGCAGTAGTGGTCCAATCTTGGGGAAAAGGAATGAACATGGATCGAGTTCCCTCGTCCGTCAATAAACTACGCCTACCGTCGTTTATTAGTATTACTGTCTTTCCTTTTTCAATCTTATATTTTCTTGGTTTTGAACGACCTAGGATTTTAACATAACACGACACGAGTAGCCAGACCACTGCTATGGTTCAAAAATCATTATCACAAAGAACTGATGAACAAAGAGATCCCGAAAGAAAGCGTTACTAACGAGTTTATCATGACTCGAGTAGGAAATAAGAACAAGACCAACGCGAGGACTCATTGTCCTCTTCCACTATCGATATGAGCAGGTGCAGGTCAGCTACTTCTTTCACTACGGTTCATTTCTATAATCAAGCCCTCATTCATAGTGCGCGTGAAAAAAAATGTTGATGTCATAGAAGCAATGTCAAGGGTGCAAATATGTATTTTGAAAAGCCTCAATATCAAGGTGTCGCGGGCTGCGAATCATCCTCCAACAGCCTGAAATATTATTGCTGAATCCGGACAGACGCTTCAAATCGGAAATCATGTACTCCACAACTAGAAATAATCAATTATCTCGAGCTCAGATTCACAGAAGATGGCTATCGGTTCTACAGAAGATTTTTCATACTTGGTTCTCATTATCAGCCTTCATTCGCGCTCAAGAACAGATGTCTTGTTCGCATAAAGTTGTTTCTTAGAAACCGCCGAAGATTCATCCCTCGTCAGCAGATGTTTCTTTAGAAACAGAAAACCTCTATCCAGGACGGCAAGGTCAATACATACGACCATTTACTCACTCCGAACAGAAGCTGAGGATGGAGCCGAACTCTCGGTACCGGAAATGCTTCTGATATCTCATTTCCTCTCTAGTAATAAGCATCTCGAAGAAGTCGGTATGCGCCCCGCCTTCTGAAATATACAATGATGGTTGATGAATAGACGGAACAAGATTCTTGTGAATAAGAATACTTCTTCTATTAACGCTACTCCACCACAAGGATGCCCCGCTCTTCTGCGATGTCTCTTAGCAATCGCAAAGGCGCGCTACTGACGGTACCCAATCGCGGCGCGTCCTTCCGCAAGACTAAACATTGCATGTAAAAAAGCTCCGCAGGCAGGTCCCGCAAAAGAGCTACCAAATATTCTTGAATTTTCGTGCGTAATTTCGGGTAAACGCGTGAGCATACAGTAAATGTTTCGAAAGCCACCAGTGCATCGACGGGTGAAACCGGCATACGTTAGAACAAAGAGAAATCCATCTTCAGCAGCATCTTGGGTCCGCGTTCGTTCCCTGTGGAAAAACGGACGGACCCAGATCGATGCCTGCGAGGATGGATTTCTTGTAGCCTTAAATACGGGATTTAATAGCTTTTTCTATGCCGCACGCTGCCGCGAACAAGATGGCTGAAGATCGGATACACGCGTCGCGGTCACGACGATCGGGATTCGTGGTCGGCCAAGCACGCGGGTGCAATTGCAACCAAGCATGGCCCAGAGAACAGGATTAGAAAAATGCATTCATACGCAACTAGGAGAAAGTGTAGATAATGTCACTGGCAGTGGAGGAAGTTCCATGAATCAATTCATTGGAAAATGCATGTGCCTAACATCCAGTGGGCGGTGTTATGACCGAGATACTCAGCTGGACGAGGGAAGTTCTTATCTTTCTTCAAGATCTTCAGGACTACTTGCCATAGAAGAAAGCTCGGCCGTCTGCCTTCTTGTCGTACAGCATGCGGTTCGCAAGTGATTCGGTCCAGTTGCGCAGTAAGACCTTCGCCGCTGCATGCTTCTCCGGTGCTCGCCTTGCCAACGTCTTGTACACAAACGCTAATTGCTTGAAATCCAGCTTATTCTTCTTACCAGGATATTCCATGTTCTCGACGGCATTTTTTCCTCTTTTTCGCCGCAAAAGTACCGTCTGCGGCCGCTTACGGTAGGCTAGAAAAGTCGCGTCTGCGTCCTCGGAAAGATCCAACTTATTGCCTAGCAACTGCAAAACAGCCGCCTGGATCTCCGCAAGACAGCCGAAATAGGAAACTTGCCCAACGCGCTCCAGCAAATCCGCGGTTATCAGCAAATGACACGCTGTCCTGACTGAGGTGATTGTCATCGCGCCTTTTGCCAGAGAAGTGAGGCCTTCCTCAAGCACAGACTTCGCCAACGGCACGTCTAGATGGTTTTTGCTGAGCGCCATGCGCTCTGCCCGACGCTGCATCCTGCGCTGGCGCATTGTGCGCGCGCCCTCGCGGAGCAGGGACTCCGGTAGCGTCCCCGGCACCTCCCAAGTGCTCATAGACGTGCGATACATGTGAACAAGATCATCCAGAGAAGCTGGCTTTTTCTTGAGCGAGGAAGAGGATGACTCATGACTGTCATCGGGAGACTTCTTCTGTCCCACCGAGGGCCCGTTCTTCTTTTCACCAGCTCTCTCGTCGTAGAAAGCCGACTGATGGTGGTCAACGTCATTTGTAGTGTCACTAGTCCTGGAAATGCCGGTGTCTTCGGAACCATTAGCTGAATCTGATTCGTCGACAGGAGGACCACTGACCTCTGGAAGTGCTAGCCAACTGAAGCGCGAACCAACATGTACCTTGCGAGCCGGCTGCGGCAGTGAAGCGTCCTCGGATCCGGATAGTGCCGCCAATGATCTCGTCTTGGTGTCTTCTCGTTCTTCTTTTGGACTGTCGATAGCAACAGCATCGGAAGAAGACTGTAAGAACCGTGTTGTCGCTGCAGCTTTCTCATCTACTTTCACAAAAATAGTTTCCACAGGCTCTACTACAGCGCTTTTTGCTTGCAACCTCGTCTTACACCGGGAAGAGCGGCGCCCTCCCACAGGCTTGATTTCCGCAGCAGTTGCAGTTTCTCCCTCGTCAATACTCCGACGACTTTCATCAATGCTCTTGACATCCTTCCCGTTCCCATCTTCATTCGTCGTTGTCTGCTCTGCAGCAAGCCTTGTTTTCTTGCGACCGCTCCGACTAGAACCGACAAGGTCAGCGTCCGCAGCACTTGCGAGCGGAGCATTAGCGATCTCCTCTGCGGTGGCCGTAAAATCTGCACTCGAAAAGCCAGGTGGTAAAAACTCGTCGAAAGTTTCCTCGTACAAGGAGGTCGCTGATCGCTCAGCCGATGCTAGCCATTTGTCCTGTCCGTCTATGGCTTCGAGCTCCAATGTTTTTTGCTTTTCTTCTTGTTCGCGTATGCCAGAGGTCCTCGTCACAGCGACTCCGTTATCTACTTCAGCTCGCCTTATTGGCCGTAGTGCCGGAAGCAATTTGCTTCTCCCTTTTGCGTCCAACAAATCGTCAAAAATCGCAGCTATTTCCCGATGCCTCCGAGCCTCCGTAGTAGAATCTTTGTCCTGGTCACATGCTGCAAGATCGCGTGATGAAGATGTTGTGCCCTGAAGTTGTAGTGGCTGTCCATTGCCCACACTACCACTTTCGATTTTCAACATTGGTATATTCTGAGAGCAGTCATTGTCGCCTCCACCCGGTGGCAATTGCAGATGCGCATCTCGATTACTGAGCACACTGCGTTCGTCCGCATCGAAGACGTATTCCACTATTGCTTTCAAAATGTGAGCCCAGTCTTGCGGCTTCAAAGACCTTCTATCTCGCCACGCCTGTCGCACTAGGTCGTTCCAAACACGACAGGCCGCCTTAGTTTGCCACGTTGGTGAACCGCGAATTCCGCTCCTCTCGCGGTCAGAAAGAAAAAACCAAATTTTCTTGACCACCGGACGGGGCTTGTACTCCACCTCCCCAAGTGACAGCTGCTTCGCTTCCATCTCCCGCTGCCTCACTTGAAACTTGTGTGTGAAATGCTTGCGCACAGACCACGGGAGTCGGGGTTGGACAACGAGTGGATTGCGTTCCTTTACCTTACCAGTAGACCCAGGGGTAAGCGGTCTAGAACTGGAAGCACTACCTCCAACACCATCACCGTCCTCCATTTGTTCTGCTGCTTCCTCTAATTCCATATCACCTGCAGTCCAATCAGGTGGAACCCTGTTCCGATGTGTGTTCAAAATCTGAGACTTGTTCACAGCTCCAAATGCACCGCTAGTTACCCCAGTAGACGCTTCGTTCGGTATTATGCCTGACGCAGAATTAAAAGTGCAACATCCTTATACCTGGTTTTTCAATGCCTATTCCATTTCGTGTTACTCAGCGAAAAAAATTGAAAAGCCAAGCTTATTGTAGCCGTAACAAACGGTGCATTTCCTTCCATGGATTCTCCCTGTTCTTCGTCATCCATACGGTATCGCGCTAGATGCTCAGGGACATCGCCACCATATTGCGTCAGTATGCTCTTTGCTGCGAGTGTTTCTGCCGTCGCATTGGTCAAACTAGTGCCATCAAAAAGGTCGCTCACTTGAACTCTACCATCGCGGGATGATCGTGGTATAGGTAGCATTGGCGAGATTTTCCCACGTTTTTTCCTACCTCCTGACGATGCTGGTGCGACGTTGCTCGAAGTAGAGAAAAAGCGAGTTCTTGTTTGCCGAAGACCTGGTTGGGCAGGTTGATTTTGACGGTGAACCGCACTTTGTATGTTCGACCAAGAAGATGCGGTCGATGAAGAAGAAGCTGCCCATCCTTTCTGGTGTCGCAAGTCATTATTCAGGCTGCTTCGCATTGATGAAGTCGAAGGCTGCCATAGTACACTACTAGTAGTAGCGTAGTGTACACGAAAAGACCCTCCTCGCGTATGAGTCGACGCAAGCGAGCACACCGGCGAGCGCATCATGATAGGCATAGTCTGCGGTGCATCGACATTTATCGCATGTAGGTAATATTCATGAGATGTGTATGAACTTGAACCGATGGTGCTCACACTCTTGGACCTTTCTTTCATCTTGACCGAATCCGCATCAGGTAAAGGTTTCAAAAATTGAGAATCACATAAGTGCAAACACGAGCACGGCGCACTGACTGGCTCAGATTGAACTTTCGTCGAAGGAAAGATCGCTTGCTAAAAATACCCCGAGACGATCAGCGTCTCGGAGCAAAATGGAAATGATCCTGTGTACACTTCTCACACATAAGGCTGCTCGAGAAAGGGCGAGGAACCTCCGCTCGCTTCTTGAGACTCAACAAGGCTTCACCAACGCGTGTAGAGGTCGTCACCCTCTACTGCAGGTCACCCTTTGTGGATAGCAGGCCCTTTCCGGCTGGGGTATTGCTGCGCAGGCAATCACTTTATAAAAAAATGCAACCATGTTTATAAGCGTTAACACAGATTCTGGGCTTACATTGCGTACGCGTGTTGGTGTTCGTTGCAACACTTATATATATATAATGTCGCGGATTCTGCCGAGACTTCATGGCTTGTGCATGATTGGGTGGTCGAGGAATAGTATGCGTAACCAAACCGTGGCAATAGACAATGGAAAAATGATGCCAGAGTGAGGATGTTTAGCAGTACTTTCTCTACGAGTATAAAGAGTAAGATTGATCCTTATGCTTGCTAGCCGTCAAAATGGATATTGATGAAGTAGCTTTATCGATATAAGACAAAAGGTACGACACGAAAAAAAAACATCATATCATGGGCGGAGATCCCAACGCGATCATGCTCCCAATTGTAAACACAACGTGCCGGCAGTTACAACATTCGTGGAATAGTTTTCTTTCCGACTTCTGCTGCCTATGTCTCAACTTTCATCCCGCTGCCAATCGTCCGCAAATCGTCCCCGCCGTCACCATGCGGATGACTGTGCTCGTGCCCTTCCTCTCGCAAGGCAGACGGTAGATTCGCTTTATTGGGTGGTGGTTCTCTTCTTACCGACAAGCCCGCGGACGCCCCTCTTCATGTCTGTTAATGTTGTACCCATTCCGTGCCAGAAAAGCAGTTGCGATGCTTCTCCTATGATCTCTCGATCTCGGTGTGCTCCTCGGATAATTGTTCTTGTTGCCCGTTGTTGCATATGATCTCTCCCTACGCTCGTTTCTGTTTCTGGTGAACCCGTTCGATCTGCCGCTTTTCTTCAATGGATCGCTCGATCGAGACCACTGCATAGCAAGCGTAAATGTACAGGCCGATACTGACGCAGACGATGAGTACTGTCTCGATGGATACCGGCTCCACAATTAGAAGAGAAGAAATTCTTCATTCATAAGTTGTAGCAGTTGTTCGTACTAAATCATTGATACTACATAGAACTTTTTAAGGGTCACACATTCGGTCTCGTCATGACTTCATTTTTATTGTCCCTTACTTCATATTGCGGTACTTCGTATGTTACAGACTAGAGCAATTTAGAAACCAAGCGTGGAACTTTAATTACTTGGATTCATCAAGACTGAGTTCATAATGCAAGGGAAAGCTGCTGTTCTACTATTTCTATTGGCGGCAGTGTTCCATCGGGAGATTTTTCTTTTTGTTGAGCTTCGAGTAACCTGCGATCTGTAAATGCTGTCTCGCTGTCCCAACGCCATATCGCAAATACGACCTTGTTTTAGGTTTATGTATAAGTATGTGCTTTTGGCTGAATTATGATGTTAGAAAAAAAGATTCAGCTTAATCAATCTTAAAGAAATTAATGTTTACGTTATAAGGGTGACCATCACAAAAAGTACAAGTAGTACGAATGGCGCCAAAACTAGTGCCAGCTGAGGCAGCAAGATCTCGTATTCCAACACCATTATGACAAGAACGCGCTGACTAATTTCTGCAGTATTCGGTATCTTCGATGGTTGAACCACACGACAGACGGGACAACGCGGATGGGCGGGGTGCTGTCATGATTCTTCCATGACTTACGAAAATGCCATTGAAAATGTTGCAAAAAGATTCGGTATCTACTTCAGAATGAGAGGATTAATTGCAGCCTATATCGTGTTCCTTCTACCATCAAAATCAGTAATCAGTCATTTTCAAGAATACCGCAGTTCTGCGCCGATGATGCAAGACATTCGTCAGAGAAAAGAGAAGGAATCTTCATGTGCGTGGGAGAGAAAATCTGGCGAAAATTTATCAACGAAAGTTCGTTCCACAAAGAAAAGGTCATCAGCACGCTCCACTCTGTCGCAACTTATCAAAAAAGATTACAATTTCTTATTCTTACCCAAACCCATGCAGACCAGCGCTAGTACTAGTAGAGGTCTCCAATCTAATAACTGAGGCTATTCCTGAAGCTGAAGTTCCTAGAAGCACTTTCATGAGAATCCAAAAGACCATATTTTTCGTTCCCAACAATCTCGTCTTAGGCGAATCCCGCCGACTCGTTTCAGTATTTAGATTTTCAAGTCCACTGTCGTGGAAAGCGACTCAACATTGATCCTCATAAATATTTGTATGAATCGCTCAAAGAACAATCACCATCATACTGATACATGTATACCACCATCAAAGAAAGCTCTTCATCATGTGGAGGTATGGAACACCATTCTTTCCTCGAGTCGAAGAAGTTGAGCTTTGCCCTGTCCGTCCAATCTACGTAAGTTGTATAACACCGGATAGATTGATGGTGAAAAACTGGCTCAGACTCTCTTCCTTTTGGGGTTCTTGAGCAGGGGAACAACAATCTTGTTGGGATATGGAAACTAGGAGTTCCGTATAAAGGTCTGAATTATCATGGGGACATTTTTGTTCATTTTGATGTCGTTTATTCACTATATGTTCGCCGGGCATGATCGCACCCGACGCGACGGGGGCTGGTAAGCGTGATTTATCAGCGAAAGATCTTACAACTGACGTGTGTGATTTGATATCACCGAACAGAATTATAATGTGGGGGGCAGCCCCGCCGAGGGAGCTCACGCAACAGGAGTACTACAAAAGTGCCTCTTACAACTTGCGCAGGGCTGTTCATTCATCATTCGTGAGTATAGATGATCATGGATTTCAACAAATTTCCTGATGGAGGTCTAGCACTACGTTGGTACCCAGTGCCAGATGAATACAACATCAACCCTGAATAGACTATGTTGATAGATATACAGCGCAAACATGATCGTGGGGGTTCACATCTCCTCACATCTTCTACACACCCTGCTCCTCTTCGTCAGGTGAGATTTTGATATTCGAGTCGCATATTTGACTGAGAACCTGCCTCAGCTCGATCAACGGCGCGTCATTCTGTGACACGAGTCGGGGGGTATGCGCGAGTCGCAAAACCAATGACTCCAAGCAGGCTTTCAGGGCTCCAAGTAGAGCTGCGGTCTCAAAAGTACACCGCAATGGAAGCCACCCATCAATATAAAGATGCTTCTGACTGTACCTGTGAATCAATAAGAGATAGGTGCTGTGAAATATCCTATAGTCACAGTCAGAATTTTTTTGTATTATTCATCAAGATATTCAGTCGTTCTTTCAGAAAAACCATAGGCCAAACAAGCAAAGAACTGAAGATCAAGATCAAGCAGCTAAGTAGCTAGCGAAGAGCTGACATGAAATAACAAACCAGCTGTACGTTAGAGCCATAGCGCTGCCAAGGATGATCGGGATAACACTGACGTTCGTGACATTGCGACACTGGACGTTGCTATGCATAGCTTGGAGACTCCCTGCCGCATCTGAACCTTCCTTCCACTTTTTGAAGGTTTTTGTATCCTGACTACTGTTCGCGCTTTGCTCTTCGAATACATAAAACCGCTCAGGTGGCACCTATGTTTTTGAAGGGACGAAAGGTAGTCTGTATTGAGCAATACGAAGGTCTACTTGAATGGTTTCGAAAGCCTACCTCAAATGCGGATGAACATGAAGAGTTTCAATTTCTCTGTTTTTCTACTTATATATATATAATATTCTAATTTCTAATAAGGAAAAAACAAAAACTCACTTTTATATTACTGAAGGAATAATTACTCCACACAATGAAGTGGTCATTCTTCTTACCACAACCTCGTCTGCGCAACAACTGCTCTGCTGTATGACCCCAGTTTCCATAGGTCCTAGCCAGACACGGCGTTTGGAATGATGCATCGAAAAATGGTCCACACTTAGCGCCAACAAAAGTTGCAGCTGGTCCCACCTTGCTTTGTTCCAGGGAACACGCTCTGGCGAATCGAAGCCCATTTGTTGCTAGTAGTTTTTAAAGGATAGAACGATCGATTGGTTTGTTGAAGATGCTGATAATTTCATTTTGGAGCATAGTAATACATTCGTTCCTGCAATGTATGAAAGAGAGTTCCATTATGATCTTCAACATGTTTATGAACTACAGTAGGAGTACACAAAGACAATCTAGGGCCTATTAATTGGTAAAAGAGAGCAAAGGGGTACCAGCATCAGTTCCAGTTGCTTCGCGGAGTCGAAGATGATTCGGACGACGTTTCCATTCACGCCGTTGTCCCGGCAGTAGTTCGGATTCAGATACTTCTGGGTATCGTGCAACTGGTACAGGATCTTTAAGAGAAGGATTTGGTCACTGTAGTTCGGGTTTTGTGAATAACTCGATTTTAACGGAGAGTCCTGACGCACTGGATCCTGGTAACATGACGCCGCCGCAATCACGCACATCGGGTGTGCTACGCCTAAAAGACAGCTTAAGAGAACCGCATAACCCATGCGGGGCTCAATCGGGAGCTTACTGATCTGCACACCCAAGGGGGTCAACCTCTGGAACTGATCAATCGCATATAACTCTTGCAAAACCTGTGTGGTGATGAAGGTGCTTAATGTCTTTCCCGCACTATTTATCCATGGTGAGTAGTAAGTAGTCACGTCGCCGTAGTATGTAAGTGGGGATGACAAGCCTCAGACTTAGATAAACCAGATCCATCGCGGCAAGCACAACACGAGCAAGAACGCTGAAATTGAATACTTACAGAAAAAACAAAAGGTAGGCCGAAGGCCAAGACTGGGCATGGGCACCCCCGCGAGGGGCCGCGCGGCGAGCCGCTCGCTCTCACTCCCTGGCCACCACGCCGCGGCGCGGCGTCCCCTACTCACTACTAGCCTTGGGCCCAACAAACACTTTGACAAAGCGACCAAAGCGTCGGCGGGAATCAACGCGGCAGCGGGGACCGATGGGAGCGAGAGGATACAACCCCAGGAGCGCTCTTCGCTGCTCCTGTACAAAGGCAGCCGCATGCCCAGGCCGCCCCCCGACACCCCTGAAATTAATAAAACCAAGCAACCCCACCCTCCTGACCCTTTGGGCGTGTACACGAACGGGGCCCGATATCGAGGCAATGTAGCTCCTGCATGTCGCTCGCGGCACCGCAGCCGCCAGCAAAAGCGCATAACAATCTAGCGAATTTGTTCTCAAGTTAACTCCGAGATTGAAAATGAAATACCTGGATTGCTCGGTTTATGTTCTCCTGGCTTGGCGGGTCCAATGCTTCCCCTAAAAACGCACTAATCTCCCCCAAGCGCAACCACTTCACCATCAACGCACTTTGGTGTAAAGGCACGCGCTGAATCTCCGGCAGCACGATATCCGGTAACTGATCAAATCGCCACTTGGTGCAAAGACGAAAGCAAACCCCAGAATGTGTTCGGCCCGCACGACCCATACGCTGGATCAAGTTATGCTTCGCGGCCCAGTGGATATCCATACCTATACGATACAATGCGATACAATACAATACAATGGATGCAATACAATTAATCTCGCACAAAGCTCAGTGCAGACTGCCAAAGTTAATTTTTGGAAGACAGGTATGAAGCTCCTTTCTCCTGTTCTTTATAATGCAGCATCGCACTCTCCCTTGATGATGTACCCAGCAAGGGGTGAAGCTAGTACAACAAGTACAAGCATCATCACTTACATCATAGTTGTAGACGCATATGCAGATGCAATCTTGTAAGAATCTCTTCGAAAATTCACCATCAAATCAGATAAGCAAATACGTGACATCAATGGGTGGGCCCGCGTTGAGCTGGAATCTCCGAGAGCAAGCTGGCCCAGCAGCGCGTCGTGTACAGGTCGAAAATATTTCATCTTGCATTTGCAAGTATCGATCACATACGACACATCCGGAATCGTCACTGAGGTCTCTGCGATGTTAGTCGCGAGGACAACCTGAAATTGTATGAGATAAGCGTGAGGATAGCTGGGTCAGGTCATCAATCATGGAAAAATATTTTTCCAAAATCCTACAGACGTTCGAAAAAGAGAGCGAATGGTTAACCACAAATAACCCCCGATCGCTATCCCTATCCTCTACGATGTGCAGAGAGAACAGCAAAGTAGGTAGTAATTCATCTATTTGTTTCATCCTCACAAGAACTCCTGTAGTATGTCTAATATTTTATAAAGTTACCTTCGTTCTTCCATGTCCGGGGTTCTGGAAGACCAAGTGTTGTTCGGATTTGGGAACTTGAGAGTGCAGCGGCAAAAAGTAGCAACTCTGCAAGTGAGATTGCCGTCTCAGATGCTTTAGGCAGCGCGCAATCTCATCCCAACCAGCCAGAAAAATGAGAACGCCACCTTTCAAGTCCTGTGTGGTTTATTTCGGATGAAGCTACTCGAGGCTAAGGTTATGGTTCATGTTAGGATTTAAAGAGTTGTTGATGAGATCTAAGAAAACACAACGTAGAACGGCTCTCTTGATGAAAAAGACTCGCCGCTATAAGAAACAATAGATACCAACGGCGTTCTATTCCTGCTTGAAATGTGGATAGTATTGGATGAAGAGACTAACCTGTAAGGCAGATGAGGGAAAAGGAAAACTAATGGCGATAGTAAAGATATACCTGCATGATAATGTATGCAATGATTTTTTCTATGAGATCGAGCTGTAGTTCGTTCTCATTGATAGATCGCACAGTCCATTCCGTGTCCTCTGAGTATCGCATGTTTGGGTTCAAGACGATATCGCCGTTCCATCGCTCTCTCCTCTCGGTGTCTCGCTTCGGAGCCTTCCAGTTTAGCAGTTCAATCGCGTCTTCTAGGTAGTAACACGTGACAGGGAAGGTGCGGCCAGGCACGTCGATGATGCGACACGTGTTTCTGCGCGCGAAGTAGAGCTGCAGCTTCTGGAGATCGATTGTCGCGGACATGAGCACAACGCGCAAGCGAGGATTGCTTCCGATGAGGCGACGTAGCACGATAAGAAGGAAATCCGTATTCACATCGCGCTCGTGGACCTCATCAATGATGACGTGCGAAATGCCATGCAAACCAGCCGCAAGCCGCTTCAGGAGCACACCAACGGTCATATAAACCATGGATCCGGAGGGACGAGGGCTCACCTAGGCGGACGGGGAGTTTATTCAGACAGAATAAATATAATCAAGGCAGCTATAGTCTTTATGAGGAAAGAATCACCAACACCAGAAAGAGTGAACTATCATGTATAAAGCCAAAACATAAACATGGGGATAGCCATTCAAGCAGCTGATAGATAATATCCGAAAGAAGTCAGTACCTGGTCAAAGCGCACCATGTAACCTACACTGGTTCCTAGGGCCTCGCCTCGCTCTTGTGCCACACGCTCGGCAACTGAGATCGCGGCCACTCGCCTGGGCTGAGTCACGATGATATTGCAGTCTACTCCCTTGTTCCGACCGATGTAGTAATCCAGCAGAAACTGGGGAATCTGCGTCGTTTTACCGCAACCCGTGCTGCCCTGCACCAAAACTACGGGTGTGCCCTCGATCTCTCGTACAATTTCGTGCTGCATGTTCCAGATGGGCAATCTCGTCCGGTCGTGCTGCATCATCTGATACAGGTGATTACCCTGTTTCTGCTGTAATTCTCGTAACAACTTCTGGTTCTCCGAATCGCCACCATACATGTTTCCACGTGAGCGGGCATGTGCAGAAGGTCCACCGCCGCCTTGCGTGCTGCCCCACGGGTCCGGGCAAGCACGCGGTTCGGTCCACGCGATTGCGCCCTCGGACTCATAGTTCGCGCTCATGGACCAAGGCGCGGCGTCGATCTTCAAGGCAACGTCAATCACGCTGGCCTGTTGGTCGAACTCGACTGGCGAGAAGTTACACGTGTCCGTCACGAATTTTTTTAGGACGCCTCGCATGTGCTGCGACAAGCCAAAGGTCTCTGGGGTAATGCTAAGTGCCTCTGGAGTGGAGGCGCCTGCACCCTGTTCTGAGGCTTTCGGGATCATTTTTCTGCGGCACAACATTTTGCAGACGCGCATCGCCAACTCGCATCCCGCGCCCTTCTTGCTCCCGCTCACGACAGAGCAGCGCAGCCGCTCGCGACTGTTCACCATCATGTCCACGGAGCCGCGGAAACCCGGCACGACTGTAAGAGGGTCCGTTACGATGGTCTCCATCGAGAATTTGCGTTTCTGGAAAAAAATGTTTAAATTTTGTTTCCCATTACACAAATCGAAACCATAGGTCTCTTCGTCGTCCTTCTCTTCTGGCAGAAGCGGCGTCACCGCTGGTTCCCACTGGTCGCCGTTGTCCCAGTGAATAATTTTGTTGTTCGTGCGCTGGTCATTTTGGACGAGTCCGCGTACTTTGTTTTCGTTGTCGTCGACATAGACGAACTCGGGGCTCCCGTCGTCGGCCATGATCAGCTGCTTTTGTCTATCGGACGCGTTACTTGCGCGAAACGCATTCTCTTCCACCACGAAAACTTTGGCTTTCTTGATACTATCCGGTCCATCCTGCGCGCCTTGCTGGCCCAACGCCGGTTTCAAACCCTGGTCTGCCGCATCTGCGGGATTAAAGAAAGTGCCTGGACCGCTGGCACCCACAGGACGATTGTGGGGATCCAGCAAGACCCATAAACCTTGGATGTCCATGATCGGCTCTGGGACGTCTACGCCATTTTTAGTGCGGAAGACGCGAGTGCCGTCTTCGCGGTCTATGAAAACACCAGGGCCACGCATCTGGTCTTTCCGCCGTTCGTCCTCTTTCTTCCTCCGCTTCATCATCGCTTCTCGCGGAAGAGCCTGCATTCGGTGCGTGCCTGGCAAAGCACGTTTGTTGGAGCCTCCTGGACCTCCCATCATCGACCACGGCGACGTCCAGTTAGACATAGTGGAGGTGTAGCCGCTCACCGTGGACATAGCGTCGTCGTTGGCCCCGGCCACGGAGCCGGCCTTAGAGAAAGTGGCGTTAGGGCCGGCTGCGACACTACCCGCCACTGAGGAGGAGCTGGAGCCGCCCCAACTCATGTTATTGTACATACCGCCATAAGCGCCCCATCGTCCTCCGCCGCCCTTGTTGGCTACAGCCCGCTGGGTCGCCAAGTGCAGGTTCTCCAGTCCCGCACTGCTCAACGGTCGCAATCCCGGTCCTACTATTGGCGGCGGGGGCGGCGCCGTTGCCTTCATCACCGCTGGAGGTGGGTCTGCAGTGGCTTTCGGTACTGCAACCACCTCCTTCTTCAGGCCGCCGTCTCCCGTCGCCCGTATTACTTTTCCTCCCGCTTTGCTAGTCGCTGAGGCTGAGGGCAAGCCTAATTCAGCTTCTAGACCGAGATCGAGCAGTTCTGGTTCGTCGTTCACGTCCGCCGGGTCCGCACCTGCTAGTCGCAGTGCCTCTTCTTCGTCTATCTCTTCATCTTCCGCGTCCTCTTTTTTCTCTGCTCCTCTGTCATCTCCTGTAGCCGAACTGCTGGCTCCTGCATCTTCTCCGGTAATAGCCGGGTTATCCATCACATCTGCTAATGGAGCAATATCACTCGGATCAAAAAACGCTTCACTCGGACCACCGGTTCCACCTGCCATACTTCCTGGCGGTCCCGTCATGCCGCCTGGTACCATCATACTCGGCTGGCCGCCTCCTCCCGGTGGAATAACGATACCCCCAATACCCCCAGGTGGTGGAATGGCACCTTGTTCCGGCATATTGTTCCCACCATAGAGTTTTACCAAGTCGCTGTCGTCAACCTCGTCTAACTGGGCGTCGTACTCCATTGCTCGGAGTTCTGCGTCAGTCGGGCCGTACTTTGCGATCAACGTTTCTGCGCCAGGTGGCTTCGCCAAATGCTCAAAGCCCTTGAACATAGCCACCTCAGCCTCTTTTTTCTCTGCTGCGCGACCAACGCGTGGCTTCCCCGTTCGAATGGGACCCTCCACCTCTCCAAGTCCATGAAACCGGCTCAAATCCAAAGGAGCCCCGCGCTGTGCAAAAAAACCAATAATTGCCAACTCCTGTGCATGTTTCTTTTGCGTGACACCCTCCTCGTGGGTATACCTGAAGGAGAATGAAATTCTCAGATTTTTACTGCATTTGCCACAATTGAGAGATGAATCATAAAAAGATTCGCCACAAGCAAGAACCCTGGGCAACGTTCTACTGACTACGCAGCGTATCGTATTCTTTTCTACTTAGAATGAACGTAAACAAAAACATTTAGCATATATATTTGTACGTCATCTCCTTTCCGACTCCCGTATCCATCACAGTAATGTGACACTGCCACTTTCCATTGCTGTCGGATTTATCTTCCTTGGCGTGCTGCGTAAACTGAAACTGGGGAGCAGAACACTCCAACATGTGGAGAGAGTCATAGAAGTAGGGAATAAGCGCGAGACCATCTTTGGTCTTCCCCCGCGATGCGTGTTTTATCGACATCTTCGCAGTTGCTTTTTAGGCGACGTCGTCGTCGAGTAGTCTGGGTAAAATTCACAACTGTGAAACAAATTGGCTGCGAGGACGTAGTCGAGATTTACGGAACCGGCTTCAGGTAATTTCGAGTTAAGACCTGTAAAACTGGCTGCGAGGACGTAGTCGTGGTTTACAATAGAACAAACTGCCTTTCGTTGCCGTGGTGGATAGAAGCCTGCGTTTTAACTTACAAGCTTCCTGGCATGCCTGACACCACGGGGCAGAGGCCTCAGCTCCGTAAAAAGAAGCTCCTTCCTCTTGCAAAAATTTCTTCGGAACGACCAACGACCTTGTTACGCAATCGCTGCAGCACAAGCTCCTTCATGGATGTTTTCGGACTCGCCAAAAAAGCCTTTTAACAGATCCTCTGGACAGGAATTATGAGCAAATTAAGTTAAAACATGAATGTGAATTCACTTTCACTTAGAAACCATGAAGACACCAAAGTTATACAAGCACGATTGATGTTTCAGTTAATTCCGAAAATCAATACCTACATTAATTATACAGGGAGGGTTGAAATACACTTTTTCAAAACCAAATCAAGAGGAATATAGAGAGGTGAAAACTTCAAAGTTTGAGGTCCTGTGTGGTTAGGCAAGATCACAATGACGGTTAGGGTGGAGCCTACGATAAGTGCCTAAAAGATACACATGAGATAGCGGTACATCACCGGATCATTTATGGACATTAATTGCGTCATGTCAAGAAATGATCAATGTACTCAACATATTAGGATTGCCATATTTTTCAGTGGTGACGATTACATCATGATAACTCGCGTTTTCCTTTCTTCGTTGTCCCCAACGAAACACAGGGACACACACAGACCAGAGAACCACGTCTTTCTTGATGTTTTGATCGGTGATATTTGAATGTACAGAGAACATGAACATTTCGCCAAATGAAGTTCTACCAGTTTCAATGAACATGCTAGAAGCTTCAAAGACTTCTATTTGATGCTGTACTACACGAACACATATTCCAAGGCTGATGATGAATAAGTGGATATCATTCGAGAGTAAGTCTTGCTTCGCCGTCGGGGTTGAAGAAGAACATCAAGATTTACTCGTATGGTGTAAACGACCGATTGTGCATATCAACCCGGATGCAGAGCGCACAAGAGGAGCAGCTGCTTATGGGCTGGAACCCAAAATTTACATTCCAAATCTTGAAACGAGGACACTATATATCTATCAGATTGTCCTCACGTGCGGAGCAACATCTTCTCATTCAATTTTGACATTTGCACATTCATCTGATAAATCATCGGCATTTTCGTCAGAACTGGAGTGTCTCCAGACCGTTAAGTCCTGTGGATCTTCGCTGCTTTCCATGGACTCAGCCAATTGCTCTCTAGCGCCGCTCTCCGGATCGGCATTCTCTGGGACCACTACAAACAAGCCCCACTGCCGAGTTCCAGGATCGAATTCTAGCACGTACGTGGCGTTACAGCGCGGCTAAAACTTAGACTAGAGATAAATCGTGAAACAATGAGTACTATGTATGGGTCCTGACGAAATCGCTTCTTGTTTCCTAGAAGTCTACTGTGGATCAATGACCAAAATGAAAATCCTATCAACATTCGTTCATAATTTTCCGTGTCCAATGAACCGCTTGTCCGTTGCCCACACTCGAGTGAGAGTCTGCAGACGGCCGCTTCGCACTAGTACTTTTGGTCCTGGACGAAGGACTTGGCTTTTTCTTCGATAACATATAGAGTCCGTTCCATGCTTTCACCGGAAAATTTGAAATCCGCAATCTCGCTCTCTCAGTCAGCCGCTTCCCCGTTGGACTAGCCTTCATTGCTGTGCGCACGCGATTCACTAGTCCTGAAACACTGCTTGCCGCACTTGGAGAGTTTTTTCTGCTACTTCTAGTCGGTGACTGAGAAGATGCTCGGGAACGACCTCCAATCCCATTCCCAAGAATCCCAAACTTCTGATTATGACTTGATGAACTCGAAGATGAACTCGTCCCAAGTAAAATCCCTCCTGTGCCAGTACTGCTGGAAGAGTTGGCGACTCTTCTTGCACTGGGAGAGGCGGAGGGGGAAGCAGCCATTCGGTTTTTACTCCCAGCTCTACTTAATGGAGAATGGGCTTCGTCGGTGTCGTCTAAAAGAAGGCCTTGACGTGAACGCGAACGATCTGACTTCATTCTCATGGCCATTGAGGACGATTTTCGACGGGAACTCCAGCAGCACCTCGTAAGAACGAGGTAGAGCAAGAAAAGAACCAGCATAATTCCAACTACAGCACATATAGTTAGTACTAGTACAGGTGGCAAGGGCGTCGATTCGGAAAGAGATCCAAACAAACTTTCTCCTTGACCTTGTAGTGACCCGAACAGTTCGTCCCAAGTGAGTATGATCCCCGTTGCCAGATACAACTCACGTTGCCATGCATGGGTGAATCCCTCTCCTCCAATACTAGAAGAAGATCTTCCGCCCCGACCACGAGGAGCTTTCTTTATCGCTTCATCTCCGTCGTCTCCGTATAGGGAGTCAATACTTTCCAAGCTATGCTTCCATGAAAACATCTCCTGTGCTGATCCACGATGACGCTGCAGTTGCACCTCGCCGCCATCCGGAACATCCTTGAGACGAATCTCATCGCTGCTACCTACAAGATGATCAAGACAAGGATTGAAAATGCTGCCAAGTGACAATGCCAACTCCAAGCTTGTTAACTGTGAGGGTACTTTTGTTCTCCTATCTATTCAACATCGGGGTTGCGGTTGCAAAATCAAAATTATAATTCCACATACCTGCTGTTCCGTCGACAATCTTCTTACCATTCCACACTAGAAAAAAAGCTTGCATATCTCGATAGCCTCGTCGCATAGAGTCCTTTTCAGCAGTTATAGAGTCCTTCTCGCCCTCGTCTGCTAGACCAGTCATTTCCTTTAAGGACGATAAAATCCCGCCGGCCGATGAGTCTCCCAGATGTTGACGGGCAAACTCCTTCTTGATCTGTTCCACCTTAGAAAAGCGCACAGCCGAAATCTTGGCGTAGAATCGTCGACCGCCATCTTTGTTTGGGTCAACTGGACCATGCACGTTCAACACTACTCCTCCTGCTTCTCGGCCGCGATCACTGCTATCGGTTTTCAGTGCTGAAGATTGCAGCGCGGCTGGGCATGTGCTGAATAAATTGGGAAGTAAGCAGCAAGTGGCAAATGCTACTGCGGTTCCGACTCCACGGCACAACCAACCACCTTCGTGAACGGTGCGACCCATGTTTGGTACGACGGCCCCCCGATCAACAGCGTGCTTGCAGAAAGATGAACGGTCTAGAACGGTGTGATCACCATCATTTTTTTGCTTTTACAGGACTCCTTTTTAGAAGTAACCAGTAGAACTACATGCAGTAGAAGATGCTCAAATGACAAGGATTCAAATTTTCCATAGATACGTGTAACTCACAGAAAAAACAAATGCTTTATTACCACACACGTTAAGCACCTCGAGCAAGATGTGAAGCAGCGAATCTATTTTACCTCAGGCAAAGAAGCAACTCTGGGAAGCCAGTTTCCTATTCATCCTGACTGCGCACAAAAGGGTGATCTACTTTATTCTCTCAGCACTGTTGAAAATTGCGGACACTCACAAATGAAAATGGATTATATAATTTTTTCAACACGCTGCTCGACCGATACGGCGCCCTTGCCTTCAAAGGGCTGAGAGCTTTGTTCAGTTGTCATGTTCGAGAGATTTGCCTTGTCTTTCCCGAACTCGAAAAATTAAGTGCATTTTCTTAGAAGTCTTAACATGTGATATAATCGCTCTTTGCGTTTTGTTCTACGATAGGAAACCCGTGCCAAAGCCTTTCCCCTCGTTTCCTCCATTACTGGCTCTCTCTAGATTCGATGCCCCAAGAGTGCTCGATCCCAAGCCTGAAGCACTGGAACTCGCACCTATTTCGCTTGCACTCACACCCAAGACGCTTGAGTTAACTCCGACAGCACTTGAACTCTTGCCTAGAGCACTTGAACTCTTGCCTAGAGCACTTGAGTTCGCTACGAAACCACTTCCTCCTTTCGCAACGCTGCTTGTGGTCCCTGTTTTGAATATGTTCAATCCTCCCTTCAAAGCCCTTGATCCTCCACCCAGAGCGGCCGATCCTCCACCTAAAGCACTGGATCCTCCACCTAAAGCACTGGAACCTCCACCTAAAGCACTGGATCCGCCCAAGACGCTAGCTGATCCTCCACCCAAGACGCTCGATCCGCCGCCAGTAGCTCCAAAAGCGCTCGGCTTTTTTGCGATCGGACTCGTTTCTTCACCTAGGCCATAAGTGCCTCGCAAAATAGTTGCGTCCTTAGACGTGAAAGCAATTTATTCCTTCCGTGCATTTCTTCAGAATCCCACGAAGGAAACAGAAGAAAAAGTCCCTTAGAAATGACTTGCATCATGCCTTAACATCCGGTCCAAGACCAAAGGTTCCGCCTTCATCCACGTCTGCTCCTTCGCCCTCAACGGCTCCTCCAAACTCTTCAGCTAACTCCTCTAGCATCACATCCTTCGCATCTTCCATCTTCGCCTCATTCTTGCCACTGCCAAAACCCTTAACTCAGAATTAGAGATGAAGAACTCGTTATGCTCTTTTGGTGAGGCGTATTTAATGGACGAGCAGAAAAAAACTGGAAGAACGACGATCCAGCATATCCAGGTTCTTGTTAATCTTCCAGTAGTAAGCGTGTAGACCGTACTAGAAGATTAAGAAATATAGTGAGATTACAAAGATAAGAAGTCTGATGTTGGAATGTAAAAAAAAACTTAGTGCAACGAAGAGACAATGCAAAACAACCAGTTCTGCCTTTCGCTATCGAGCTTGAGGGACAAGAAACTTATTGTTGTTGTACTAGAGCCATAACCAGGTTTGAACCCCAATTCATGGTGAGCCTTTGGTTTCGCTTTGTTTAGCAGTTGCAGATGCTGTTTCGCTTCCTCGTGCTCAGCTGGTACTGGGAAGAATTGTTTTTTCTGAAGATTATCCTCAAACTCATTACTTCCTTCCTCAATCACGTGTTCATGCCCTTCGCCCTCAGATGCCACCGCCGCTGGGGCAACCGGTGGAATTTTTGAAGATTTCTGGAGGAGCTGCGCAGTCTGCCGAGCCATTTCATCTTCATCGTCGTCATGTGCTGGACCCTCTGCTTTGCCTTCGTTCTGCTCACCTGTTTCCACAGGAGGTGTATCATTGTTCTGCTGTTCAGCACTACCACCTGGCGGAATTTCTTCACCCGCAGAAGTTGGCATATTTCCTTCACCAGTAGTTGGCTTTTCTTCTTCTACTGAGGGTCGTTTTTCCGTTTCCGATTCTTTATCTCCTGACATCGACGATTTCCTCTTTTGGCCATCACCGTCACCTCCTCGTTGTGATATTTCGTCCTCCTTTTGCTTAATCCATGCAGTGCTCCATGATTGAAACCACACCATAAAACCTAGATACAGGAAGACAAAGCCGTACAGACAGATGGAGTAGACAGTGTGGCTCTCGCTGTTCACTGTGGGTACGCTTTTGACTGCAAGAATGAAAGAGAAAGAGAAGTTGAAGACTGATGTGCTGGTAGAAAGTTCTTAAGTGCCAAAGATAAACTTCACCTATCAGTAGAGTCTATCCAAATTTCAAGTTCACAATGTTTTCACGAATGGTGAGGTAATCGGAGTGAAATTTTGTAAGAGGAGACAAACCAAGGAAGTCTTTCCTCCTAACATTATCGGCCGCCTCTGCATTTGCAGCGGTTTCATCCTCAAAAGGTTCTTTTGCTTCGTCATCTATCGCGAGATCATCGTCATCATCAGCACGTGCAACTTTCTGTGAAGCTAGAGGCAGGGATTTGAATGCTGCTGTATCGACAGAACCAAGGCCATCCGCATCCTCGAACGGTGCATATTCCCTGACAATGGTTCGTTATTCGCTGGATGTCTACTAGAATGGTGGCTTGGCTTTTCTTTTGAAATTGAACCTCTAACTCCTACTACGATGAATGAAAACTCAATATAGAATCTTCCGTTTCTTCTTCTTTCATAATCAGTATAATTTTTGCGCAGGAACGAAAATGAAAAAAAAGCAGGTCGTAATCGTACTATAAGCATCTTCATCTTCTATGAATGTATACTATGAGTACGCCAATCGAACTCGTTTCTTCAATTTCTCTGGTATCCCTTTGGATTGCGGATCGCTAGCCAGTAACACGGCTAAGACCAGGTCTCGACCTGATTTCTGAGGTGGCTTGTCAGCGGTAAGACGTTTTTCGAGATAGGTGCACAGTTTGTCGCTCAACGAAACGCCGAAATCTCGTGAGTTTGTGCTTCCCCTAGTTCATCCCTGTAGGGGTCCCTCAAGCGTATGCCTCACTATTCCCCTTGTATTGGTTTGCATACTGTTGCGGGATGTCTATAGAGATGGATTAGGGGAAGCCTTAAGTGAGGTGATCGTCAAGATGCAGGTATTCAAATCCTCACCCGACTCTTCGGAGATGCTACTGCCTTTTTTCTTGTACTAGATGAATGAAAATATCATGGGACTCGGGCGGGTTACTTATTCCTTAATCAGAAGTTCTATGG
Source organism: Amoebophrya sp. A25 (assembly GCA_905178165.1). Taxonomy (NCBI): domain Eukaryota; class Dinophyceae; order Syndiniales; family Amoebophryaceae; genus Amoebophrya; species Amoebophrya sp. A25. The sequence goes on along the minus strand of CAJINU010000016.1, from coordinate 1,147,416 downwards.
AGAGACGATGGATATACGGTCAAAGCTACAATCATGGTCAGAGCCCTAAAAAATATCAACATGACATGATCATAACCATATTTATATTTATATGTTCCAGGGCTCAGGGCGGGAGGCCCCCCCCCCGATCTAACTTTTTGAAGGGGGGGGGCCTCCCCGCCCCGGCCCCTCTTTCCGAGGGGCTGCCGGGGGGGAAGGCCCCAAAGCGCCCACTTCTGACCCCTTCCCGCTTCTTGCCTGTACGCTACAGACCTGGCAAAGGTGGCAAAGGCTGGGCCCTCTTGTCGTGTTGCGTGTGCCCGACAGAGCTGGCAGAGGAGGCAAGGCGGGACCCACCCCCTTGGCGTGCTGCATGTCCCCGACAGACCTGGCAAAGGTGGCAAGGCTGGGCCCCTCTGGCGTGTTGCATGTGCCCAACCCTACGCCATGGGGGTGAGTTCCCGCCTTTGCCCCCTTTGCCAGGTCTGTAGGGTACATGCAACAAGGCAGCGGGGCCCGGCCTTTGCCACCTTTGCCAGGTCTGTAGGGTACACGCAACAAGGCAGCGGGGCCCTGCCTTTGCCACCTTTGCCAGGTCTGTAGGGTACATGCAAGAAGCGGGAAGGGGTCAGAAGTGGGCGCTTTGAGGCCTTCCCGCCCGGCAGCCCCTCGACAGGCCTGGCCAATAAGGTGGCAAGGCTGGACCCCTCTGGCGTGGTCCACCCAAGATCCATCCGCAGGGGGGGGGCCCATTCTCGAGCTTAAGGGGGGGGGGCCTCCCTCCCTGGTACATATATAAGTAACCTCTTGAGCTGAGTCTTGGTCGTCATGAAACTGAAAGCATGTGCGACTATAATTTCCACCATCTCATAAACAATTCTGGCGCCACGACCTGCGGCGTCCCTTCAGCGCCTTTGACCTTGAAACCCTGCGTGTTAGGGTTCACGAGGTCCCACTCATACTGCCCTTCACGCCGGAGTAAAAGGCGCTTGCTCTGCTCCTCACGTTGCTCCCGTGTTACCCTTCGAAGCCCGGCGACCATCGTAAGGTGAAGGAGATGTATGCACGCCCAGCCAGAAATCCATGACGTACCGCTACAACTAAACGCCATTTCCTGGCTTACGCTTTCCCGCACACGCTTCGAGTTAACAATTCAAACATGTTCTTTCGTCACATTTTTCATTATGTGTGCTATCTGAGCTCTTGCGCTCCAAATCTAAGTCTAACCCCAACATTATGAATCAATCATTTTCTCTGTTTATGTGCACACGCTGTTGTTCGCCTATGCTTTGTTAAGGTGGGGCAACCGCTTTTAAAGCTAGACGTAGCCAGTCGTTTGTGTTGAAATGCAATTTTTCTTCGCAGGATCTCCTAATCGCCTTTGGACTCTGGGAAGAAGCCGTCATGTCCAAAAGCTACTTGAGAGAAAGGGGACATCACGTAGTCTACGAGAGCTCGGGTAGCTTCTTCCGTTTTGATCAACCCTCAGAACAGCCTCGGCGAGGGCTCTTCGGGTAGCTTCTGGCCCGGCGTTTTTGATTTTCGGGCCTTTTTTCTGGGAGCCTTTGTTTTGCTCCCGTCCCGGTGCTCTTGACTCTATTTGTAGCAACAGCACGAGCATGACAAACTACCAAGTAGAACAACAAAAATATTAGTGTTTCGCTTTCATCGGAAACGAGGTAGCAGTTGTCCTGACTGACAGATTACCGGTGTAGTAAGTACTTCTTCAACAGTTCAAAACGAGACGGTTTGCAGCCCTCGAAAAAATTATAAGAAGGCGCTCCACCACAAAAGCTAGCAGCCCTTGAAAAAATATAAGAAGGCGCTCCACGTCTTCGTTGGTGCTAGAAGAAATAGAAAATGAAAATGCTTCACAACAGCTAGCAGCCCTTGAAAAAAGATAAGAAGGCGCTCCACCACAAAAGCTAGCAGCCCTCGAAAAAATTATAAGAACGCGCTCCACCACAAAAGCTAGCAGCCCTTGAAAAAATATAAGAAGGCGCTCCACGTCTTCGTTGGTGCTAGAAGAAATAGAAAATGAAAATGCTTCACAACAGCTAGCAGCCCTTGAAAAAAGATAAGAAGGCCCTCCACCACAAAAGCTAGCAGCCCTTGAAAAAAGATAAGAAGGCGCTCCACCACAAAAGCTAGCAGCCCTCGAAAAAATTATAAGAACGCGCTCCACCACAAAAGCTAGCAGCCCTTGAAAAAATATAAGAAGGCGCTCCACGTCTTCGTTGGTGCTAGAAGAAATAGAAAATGAAAATGCTTCACAACAGCTAGCAGCCCTTGAAAAAAGATAAGAAGGCGCTCCACCACAAAAGCTAGCAGCCCTTGAAAAAAGATAAGAAGGCGCTCCACGTCTTCGGTGGTGCTAGAACAAGTAGAAAATCAAAATGCTCCACAATAGCTTTTTTATTTGTATCACTATTGTTCATCAAAAGTTTCAACGTCTTGTTTCAGAGTCACTTCTCCTAAGACCCTTCGTACCCAACTTCCCTCCTTCGACCTTTTTCTATCACAACGGTCGGAGGCTTCCTTGATCGCCATCACCAGGCTCAATTCCACTCGACGTCTATTAGCATGAATCGATAAGTTTTAAACGATTCTCCTCTACGGTCCTGCGTATTATCGGCTTGAGCTTGACATTCCATCTGAAAGCGAAGCCTGCCGTATCTCGACAGAGCATCAGCGATTGCGGATTTCACCTTCTCCCGCGTAGCTTCTACAGATATCTTCTCCACCTCCACATTATCAAAATTTCTAGGACGCCATGTCTCGCAACTATTCAATTTCAAATTCATTTCGTCCAGCGTATCAAAAAAGCTGCCACCGCAACTGACGATTCTTCCTACCGTGACATCTCGCACGTTTGCAGTACTACTGTAATCATCTGGTTCTATTTCTTGTCCAAACATTTGTGATGATGAAGTATCAGGGAAGTTTTGACGGAGCTGGTCTACGTTCTCGATGATCGGGGAGTCTGTGCCTGCAAGATGCTTCCGCGGCAACTTCATCGCTTTCTCCATCTCAAAGCCCTTGTAGTTGTGGCGGCACATTCCCAAAACCAAATTATCGTCGAGCTTCTCGACCTCTTGCTGCAATGTAGAAGATGGAGTGCGGACGAATCGTATGCGATAATGAGGACCCCGAAGAGGTGGCTGGTTGAATTCTTCAACAGAAGCAGCAGGGCTCATGATTTTCACAGAGGTGCCTGGGGTCGATGCCGAATCCACTGCTAATAGGTTCGTAAGCAGCTTTGCCTGTAGCTCCCGTTCCTCATTCCGCAACGTGGTTAACTCTCCCTGTAGCTGCTCTTCCTCTAGTGGAAGATATTCACTTACTAGTTGAGCTGCTTCTTTTGATGCATCCGTATCATTTTCATGGGGCTCCATATCCTTTATTTGTTTTCGCACTTCAGTTAGCTCTTGTTCTACTTCTTTGGCCCTCTTTCTATTAGCTGCTAGAAGTGCATTAGCGTCGGCCTTCTCCTCTGGTTTTGCTGCTTGCGTACCAGACGACTTTCCGCCAGTGCCACTGACTATGAAACTCGGCGTCAGATGGCTGGCGTCGCCTTTGTCTTCTTTGCTATTGTCGTCCAATCCGTCATCATCGTCAGGTCTTGTGTGATCGACCTCATTCTCATCCGATTGATAGCCTGTAGCTTTTCAGGGTCGGTAGAGATGGACTGGCCTCTGCATATAATGTTATAATGTAAGCGCTGGACCATTCGAACACAGACTTCTAAGTCGCGCCTAGTTTCTCGGTAAGAAGCACTTGAGCTCGATACAGATCGCACGATTGCACTCACAGCCTGAGACTAACGGCCTCTGGCTGCTTTGATCCCTGTGGATATTCATTGGGGTCGCAAGGAGGAAGTCTCAGCTTCTTCATTGGGACATCATGATGCTTCATGTGAGAACGCCTATGCTATCATCATTGACGCACTCGATCGCCCTACATCGAATCACTGATCAGAACTGGCGAGACGTTATGAACCTGATTACAGCTATGAACATTCGACATTTCTGCTATCTGAATACGTTGAAGGTCCTTTGCCTGTTGATCATTGATTCTGGAACCATATGCATTTAGGTCTGTAGGTTATCTTTGGGGCCTTTCCTGTTGCGTTTTGTCCTTGACTGTGTTGGAAGGCTTGAGCCACAAACGAGAGAGGGAGGAGAAGCCAGAGACACCCGCGCGACGGTAAACCCGTCGGGCGTTTGGATGGTGCTCCGGTAACCTTTTGCCTGGCGATCTTGGTCATTTCGTTGATCTTTATCCTTCTGATCTTTGTGACATTTCAAGGATTACGATCTTGACCAACAGTAAGACAATGGCTAAAACTAATATTAAGAGCAATAAAACTTTGCAAGCACTTCCCTTCGGAAGCCTCAACCTCCAACACCCAAACCCAAAACCTCCAACACCCGAACCCAAAACCTCCGACACAAAAACAAACAAACCCCAAACCCATGAACCCAGGAACCCAGGAACCCACGAGACCAGGAAACCACGAAGCGAAACCATGAAACCAAGAAACCACGAAACCATGAAGCAACGGAAGTGAATTTCGGGGGAAAGGGCTTAAAGTCAAAAGCTTTAGGATCTTAACGCTCCAAACTCACGAGACTCGTTCTCAAAACGACGACAAAACGTGGAAAATTTTCGAAATTTGAAAACGCGAAGCCAAGGAATTAAATTTCAAAGAAAGGGCTTAAAATCAAAAATTTTGGGATCTTAGCCTTTCAAAGTCAACGGAGTCACTCGCAAAATGACGAAAAAGGTAGAAAACTTTCGAAATTTGAAAAACGCGGAGCCAAGCGACTGAATCTCAGGGAAAGGGCTAAAAATCAAAAATTTTGGGATCTCAACGCTTCAAACGCACGAGGCTCAATCTCAAAACGACGACAAAATGTGGAAAATTTTCGAAATTTGAAAAACGCGAAGCCAAGGCATTAAATTTCAGAGAAAGGGCCCAAAATCAAAAATTTTGGGATCTTAGCACTTCAAACTCACGGGATTCACTCCCAAAACGACGAAAAACGTGGAAAATTGTTGAAATTGGAAAAACGCGAAGCCAAGAGATTGAATCTCAGGGAAAAGGCTTAAAATCAAAAACTTTGGGACTTTAGCACTTCAAACGCACAGAATTCAACCCCAAAACGACGGCAAAACGTCGAAAATTTTCGAAATTTGAAAAACGCAAATCCAAGAAACTGAATCCCAGGGAAATCAAGCGAATGCGGCCGGGCTGGAATCTATTCTAATTCTTTTCTAATTTTTCTCTTTTTTGCTTCTGTTTGCTCATGGGAGCCAATGTCGCTTCGTATGTTGTGGGGGATGGTGAGTGTGTTCATGTGCAAAGCTTTTGCGCCAGCTGTGTGGGGGGGTTGCAGTTAAAGCTGCATGAGTCACACTTGAGGCAGGGCAGCACTAGCTCAGTACTTAGATCTATAGCTCTAAGTAGTTATGTGCGTATGCGTTAGGTGCTTACATCTATAGGCTAGCCCGCGGCTCTTGGCTGTGCTAGATTATTAGGATTTGCGCCCTCGGGCTGAGTGTGAGAGCATCTGAGAGGAAAACCCGAGCCAAAAACATGTCTGGCCCTCTGGGCAACGTCATGCGCGAGGGTGCTCCGAAGATCGACTTTTTTGGTGCTGAGCTTCCGGTCTGTGGTTTCCGCGACATGGTGTTGCTTCCTCGGGCACCTCTTCGAGCAACCGGCGCGTATTTGAAATTTTTGGTCAAATATGCGAGGTTTGCCGCGACTGGCATCTGGGCGCGGAACGTCCCTGGTGAGTTTGATGACTACAGTGTTGGAGCGCAGCTGGAATGCTATCGGCATTTGTTCTGTAAACTCCTCCTGCTACATCAGGCGGAGACGATCCCCAAGTTCTTGCGTCGTGAAGGCAGCAACTCAAGTAGGGTGTGCTACTTCTCTCACGTGGAGTGGGATGAGACGGACATGACCACCATCGACAACACTACGAAAGTGCCAACTTCTTGCAGCACTCTGCTGGTGGTGAGAGCAGTGGGGCGCTATGATGCGGGAGACCCTCGGGGTATAATAGATAAGTACTTCACCTTGCAGCCGCTTGTCATGATGAACGTCGGGAAGTCGGCAGACCAGGTGATGGGGCAGGTGTTGAAGGTGGCGCCGTCTTTGCGGAATCTCATGCGGGGCGCTGCAATTCCGGTTGAGGGTGTGATGACGTTGAGTCATGCAGCAGGAGATGGAGCGTCCCTAGTCCCTCTGCGTCAGCATCTACATGGAGCACATGGCGACCCACCTCTACCGACTGCAGCTGACCGCTTGGATGGGCTGTTAGATCTCTACGTGCCATCACGCTGCACCCCGCACGAGTGGCACCTGGGGATTAAAGCTGGGACCTCTTTCATCATTTCGGGGGAGGCTGAGGAGAAAGGCTTCTCAGGCATATGCAGGAGCGCGAGCGGGAGCATCATGGTGGTGAGGGAGTTCATCCCGCTCTTCGTAGACACGCACTTTCAGGCGGCAGTGATGAACGAGCAAGACCGAGCGGAGTACGCGGAGCTCATTGACTTCCTCTCGCAGGATTGGAAGCAGGAGCTCGTCGATGAACTGAAAAAGAGCCCCATCTTCTTCCGCGGTGGTTCTCTGCACAGTTGTGCGACTAAGAACAAGGCGAAAGAAAGACTCTTCGAGTTGTAGGCTCCGGCGAAGGTGAACTTTGGGCGGTTCGGTGATAGTGTCGAACCGATTGCGAGGTACTGCTTGCTGAACTTGCTTGGCTTGTGGCCCGCGTGTGCGAGTCTGGCACTCAAGAAAGCAAACAAGAAGATGCTCTTGCGGGCGGCACTGCAGAGTCCGAAGCTGGATGTGGATAAGTTCACTCAACATTGCTGGCAGATTGCCTTGGGGCTGCAGGTGTTGTGCAAAGCAAGGAGGATGATTCTGAAGACTCCAACGATTACGCGCCTGGAAGCGTCGCGCCTGACAGTTGAAGCCATCGCAACACAGGAGTGGCGATCAACAGTTCCGCAAAGTGCCACCCGCTTTTCAACTCATTGTAGAACGGAGGACGCGCGGGCCAGCCGGTTATCATTTGATGGCGCCTTCACACATCTGCAAACGAACGCCTTCACAAAGCTGGACTCTTGGCCGTGGTGTGCTGTGTTGGAGTGTGAGGATGCTGCTGAGTTTGTCCGGAGAGTGCGCGACGCGCCAGACGCTGACCTGGATGCAAGCTTCTCCAAAAAGATAAAAAAACTCTCGCAACTTCTTCCAGGTGTCCTCAGTGAGAACATGCGTCGACTCAGTGGGTACCTTCACGTCATGCGCTCCATCGCAATTGGCATCATCTATTGCGAGCGGCTGCACAAGAATGGCGCTGATGTTAGTAGGCGGAACTCTTTAATGCATCAGCATGTGAATACTTTTGTGATGCTCAAACTGCACAAGCAGCTGAATAAGATCGACGACGCGGACTTTAGTAGTGAGATGGATTTTGGCGCACCACGTGCAGGGGCTGCAACTTCTTGCACAGCGGAAAAGCAGATTGCGGACATCTACCACCGTGTCGCAAAAGTCAAAGCAACAAGCATGTTTGTACAAGAAAAATCGAAGAAGGGGATTACCGACGCGAAGGGCCAGCGGCTTCTAGTAGAGGACTGGATGGAGAACGACTGGCGGGATGTCACAGACGAGCACTACCAAGAGCTCAAGGAGAAAGCGGAACTCCACAAGGTCGCCTTGTATCAGAAGCTGATGAGCCGCCTGAAGGACAGCGACAGGAAGGTGGTCAAGCGGGACGAAAAAATGGGCCGACACCTAAAGACGTTCTGTCTGGCGAATACAGTGAATGTCGATTCTCTTTTAACAGATGACCAGGTCTATCACTTCTTCAACAACAAAAGAACACGCAAGGAGCTGGAGAACGACTACAAGGAGTTGCATCAGAAGTCTTCCACTCCAGCGACAGTGCCGCGCGTCTTAGTCTCGCACCCGTTGCCGCCGTTTCTGCCTTCGGAGTTGGATGGCTCGCTCGCTGAGTTGGTTCGCAGAGCCAAAAACGATGGGCGGAGCAAGATCGTTGGTGGTGTGTTGCTCGTCTTCGAGGTGACTGCTGACGAGACAACAAGAATACGCGCGTGGCGGGTTGCGTCGATTTTTTTAACTCCTTTGCGAATAGCTGGCTTGCGTTTGAGCTGCGTCTCTAGTGGTATGGAAACAGGACTCAGCGTTCTTGCAAAAAAACCAGCAGCGGCGGAGCTCAGCAAGTTGCCGCCCGGTCAGGTGTTCTTCGTGCCTCCGGATGCTGTTACGGATGTTGGCATGCTTTTGCAGGTGCGTGAGACGCTTCGTCCCATCTTCTTGAGGGACTCGGCAGTCGTATGCGCGATACGTGGCGCCACCACTAGAGTGAAGCGAAAGGACCAGGCCGCACGTGAAGGACCTCCGCCAGCGCGTCCAGCGCCTGCGATTCCACGTCCTCCAGCGGCAGGACCTGCGCGTCAAGTCGCACAGCCGCCACGACAGCAGTTTGATGCGCCAGCGAACGTTGCTGGGAAGAGGAGGAGGATCGAGGCTGGTGCGCGTGTCATGCTTGAGAATTTCATGCAGGATGAGGAGTCTGAGCCTTTTGAGTTCATTCCACGGGGAGGCGAGTGGACAGCGAGGAACGTGGGGACCGTTGTGGATGTTGTGCGTGTAACTCTTGCGGATGATGATGGCCTCAAGCGACTGCGGGAGCTGCTCCTTTTAGGCAAGAAGCATAGTAGTAAAGACTTCGCTGTCGAATTGTATGGAGGAATGGAGAAGGCGCGCAAGGCTGCCGCTGTTGTGGTGCGCGCGCTGCGGTTTTTATTAAGCCGTGGGGCGACGATGACGAACTCTGAGCAACGACGGCAGTCGCTCTATACCCGGGGGGTGCATGCTGACTGGGCAGAGGCTCTGGCGGGACTCTTGGATGACGTCATCAACAATCTAAAGGCGCGAGGAAACTACTGGAACCACCACCCCAGGCATGGATTTTATGAAAAACTTTTGAACATAGCGAAGTGCGACTTTGATGGACAGAAGAGCCTGATGGAGTATTTTTGAAATAGTAGCTATATCCGTCGTAGTGTGCTGGTCATTTTTTCAAGTTGTTAGTAGGGTCCACCGAAATGCACTGGCCATCTTTCAAGTTTGGGGCCAAAGTAGCCTGATCTTGCCTTCGTTGTGGATTTCTTTGCGGCTGCCCTGATTTACTTTTGTGTTCTTTCGGCTCGGGTGTGATCTGCTTGTCTTGGCGCGTAAGCTCGTTGCGGCTCTCTTGCGATCTCCATGCGCTTTCTCATGATCTGCTTCTACCTGTGGTTGCGGTCGCGTTCGTAAGTAGCGCGCAGTGTAAACATTCACGATCAGGCTCGCGGATCCTCTAGAAGGTCGCACTTCGCTAAAAGAATAAGCATGGCCGCTTTCTCAGTATCGTAATGCTTTTATGTAATCACATGACGTTCCTCTCATCTCTCTTCTGCTAGTCTATTACTGAAAGACTTCTGCCCGCTAAATAAACAGACACTCTAACAGCAAGACGACCCATAGTGGTGAGCAATCATGTCGCAGTCCAAGATGAGTGCTCCTGGTGCAGACGGTTGCGAGACTGGTGGCGCTAGCTCCAAAATGAGCCCGCCGCCTGTGCCCGGAACTCAAGGCGAGAACGTCGACGAGACGCCTGGCGCTACAGGTGGCGCCGCCCCTAAGAAGAAAACGGGTAGAAAGCCTGCTGCTGCTAAGTCGGCGGCTCAGCCAAAGGCTCCTCCTGCTGGTACTATGGACAAGCTGCTCGATGAAAACAAGAGTGAGGCGCCGGCGCAGCAGGAACATCAGAAGCAGGCTCCCGCAGCTAGTACCAGCAACAACGTCGTGGCGCCGCCGCCGGGAAAAGAAGATGCTAACTCCGCCCAGCCGAAACCGAAATCGAAAAGCAAGGCGATCAACGTGGTGTTGTTTTGTATAGGGTTTTGAGGTTCTATTTCTACACCGACACTCTGCGCCTGGTCATGTTTTTTACGCTTCTATTTTTGGTTCTAAGTTTTACCTCGGGGCTCGGTTTCTAAGGAGGTTTTTCAAATAGCACTTAATTGGAACCAAAATTAGAGCCAATAATAGAGGCTGAAAAACGTGACCCGGGGGCTCTTGCTGGAGTGTAGTAGCTGTCTAGTCTCGATTTTTTGATGCTTTTTCCATCATTTGAATTCGGCAACTTTTCGAAAAAAATGGCCACCGTGTCAAACTGCTAAGTCATCCTTTCTCTCTCATCTTAGTCAAAAAATGACCGCGGTCATTTTTCAAAACTCAATCAAAACCTCTCACAGAAACGCGCCCTGGCCTGGTGGCCAGCCAGGACGAGATCGACTTCAAGAAGGACGCGCAGCCCGCAAAGCGCAACCGCAAGAGGGAGCCGGTCAACCTCGAAGACATCGAGGCGCAGAAGGAGGATGCTATGCAGAAGCTGAAATCGAAGCACCGCAACGACAAGTGGCAGTGCACCTACGGCGACTTCCTCACTGGCTTGCCGGCTTTCGGGAAGAAGCCAGGCAGCACAGCCGATGACGAGTCTGGTGGCTTCCAGAACGCGGCGGAGTACGTCGCCTCCCTCCTCGCCGAGCAGCATAAGAAGAAGGGCTCGACCACCATCAACCCGCACATCCCGCAGCTTCAGTGGCGTTTCATCTTGGACAAGATCAACGAACACTGCAACACCGTCCGTCGCCAAGAGTGCCGCGCACTGCTCCACAAGCGCCTGAACCGCAAGGAAAGCGCCCGACAGAAGTTGGACACCATCAGCAACTTCCTCTATGCGCATGGTAGTGCCATCTCAATGCATGGCTATGCCACTCGCCCGGTCAAGATGGTTGTTGATGAAGCAGCTAAGCCAGCGTTTACATCTTCTTCTTTTGGGTTTGGACTAGGTGGCAGCCGTAGTAGCTTTGGCGGATTCTCTCCGGTTGATGAAAGCTGTGCTCTGGGTCAGTTGTGTGATGACCATCGCAAGGAGCAGGAGAAGGGGGTCGCCTCTTTGTTGGGGGGCATGCCCAAGCCTCCGCAGGTCGCGTCGTCATCTTCTACAAGTACTAGCGCCATTACTACAACTTCTTCTTCTACTGGGTTCGCTGTCACTCCGTTGTCTTCGCTTCTTGACATGTCTGACGCTGCTTTCAAGGAGCAGTTGGCTAAGAAGACGGAAGCCAAGAAAGCCTCATCATTGGCTGCGGGGGAAATTCAGATTGGCAACAAGGAGTCGGAGGAGATGCGTTGGCCATTGAACGACGCCGAGATGTGTGCTCTGCAGAAGCACCTGCGTGGAAAGAAGCCGGAGCTTCTTCATTTGTCGAACATCGCGGAGTGTGTTGAAGCTGCGCGCGATCAGTTGTCGATCTTTGGTAGTTCTTCTACTACTAGACTCTAGCAATGGCATGTCACTAAAGTTGTGCTGTCGTTGTTGTTTCTCTTCTAGCATCTCCTCTTCTTCAGTTTTGGCAGGTAGATTCTCGGATGATCGTTAAAAATGACCGCGGTCATTTTTTCTAAACTTATCACTTTCCATACTATCGAGTCGTGGCAGCTTCTTTTCTTCGTCCAAAGATGGCCGATTTTTTTTATCGCTACTTTTCTCTCATGCACAGGCGCGCCCCAGCTCGAGCAGCCGTATCAAGTTCTTGCGGATTGGGTGAGCGATTCTTTGAAGAAGAAGTTCGACGCCGAGTCTAAGGGGACGGCCGTGGAATTTGTCAACAGGTGCTTTCTTTTTCTCTTGTTTCTTTTCCTTATAGCAATTTCTTTCGTGTGACTTTGCTTTTTGAATAGGCCTGGGACATCATTCTTTCAAGTGATTCTGTCTTATTCGAAGGCGGGCCTTTTTTTTTCATCTCTCTATGTTTCTACTGCATGAACCTCCCAGGTACAAGGCTGTTTTCAAGTCGACTGGCCCCAACTTGCTCAAGGCTTCCAAGATGGTCGAAGATATGAAGTTGCTGGCTGCTCCTGGAAAGGGGAACTCCACGACCACCGCCTTCACTGAGAATGATGAGCTGAACGGTGACGACCCGATGGGTCTTGATGGTGAACCTGAGCAGGCCCTTAAAGGGGCGGAACTTTCTGGCGGCGGTTCTGAGATGGATACCAGCCCCACCATGTCCCTTGAGGAGTTGCAGGAGTGCTTCGATGTTTTGAAGCAGGCGGAGATCTCGACGTTTTCCCACCAGACCAAGAAGATCGAGCGCCTGCTCGAAGATGCGCAGTGGGAGCATCGCACTGAGGCGGTACTTCTGTCTTCTTTTGTTGTGCAAATTTTAGAGAGAGACACTGAGCTGAGGGACTTGCTGATGATCTCCGAGTGATTTTGGCACTCTTTTCACTTTGTGTTTTTGGGTTCTTCCGCTGTTCTGGTGTTGTCTTTTTATATTTTCTTCACCTCCACTGATTTTTTTGCTTTTTGGGTGGGATCGCTTTTGAGTAAGCAGTAGCTGCTTTTTTGTTCTTGACTCGTTCCCTCTTACCACTTGCACAGGCCTTGTCGCGCTTCCTCGAAGACTCGGAGTTCGATCGTGATTCGGCGGAGCTAGAACGTGCTCTCAAGTCTCAGCGCGCTGGTGCCAAGGACATGTGTCGCTTCTGGCGTGTGTTTGGTCAGACCATGAAGGACAAGAAGCTGCTCCCGTCGGTCATGGAAATGGTTGAGGCTACGTTGACTGGTCAGCCGTTCACTCGCACCACGAAGGAGATGGAGTTCATGGACGTCCCTACCGTGCAGCTTTTTTGCGACATCCGCACCGAAGCGTTTGCGAAGATCCGCAACAAGAAGCAGCTTGACTGGACAGTGTAATGCTTTTAGTTTTTTTCATACTTGGGCAGCATCACTTCGCCGTGGTCATTTTTTTCAGAGTGGGAGAGTACTTCGCAGCGGTCATTTTTTTCAGAGTCTACTCATCGCAGATTTTGCTTCTTGTTTAGTGGTTGGATTCGCTTCGGGATTCTTATCTTCATTCGTGACCCAGCTTTTTCACATCTATCGTCCGTGACCATTTTTTTGCAGATACGCACTTCAACCAAAACTATCGCCAGGTTTGACGTCCTTCCGAATTTGGTGGACTTCGGGGGAAAGGCTTTGCAGTCTGACATCGATGAGCTGCGCGCTATCTGCCACGTTAAGAATGCGGAGCTGGCTTCCATTCTCGAGAAGGTTGCCTGTGGTGAGATCAAGGACTTTTCGAATGTCAACTGGACGCGTGGTGGCTGTCAGGATGATACCAAGCGCCTGACGCAGGACCTCCTCACAGATGACGCGGTCGTCTATGATGTTTACCGCTCCATTTGGGTGAACAAGGGCGCAGATGACATGGTGAAGAAGTTGATGATCTGGATTTGCCGCGAGAAGAAGCTATCCGAGCCAGAACTGGCGAAGCTGGTCCCGCGTTTGAAGCAGGCCTCCGATGCTGATAATGGTGCTAAGTTCTTATCTGATGGGTAGACTTCTGTGCGTGCTTTAAGTAAGTCGGTGACGTTTCGTCTTTCTTTGCTAGGGTTTGTCTTATGTTCCCTTTTTCATCTGATGCAAAAAAACTACCAGGTAGTGACATGGTGGAGACGCTCTTGCAGTACACTCGTGGCGTCGAGTTTCTTCTTTCGGAAGGTGATGAGACGGCTGCTCGCGCAGTGAAGAACAAGTTCAACCGCGCGAAAATGCAGGCGGACATGGGAGACGATAATGATGACGTCTTCGGCTAAGCCAAACAAGGCGCACAGCCAAGAAGACGCGCAGAAAAGCGTGCCACCTGGAAGATTTCACACGGAGCCACTTGCTTTCGTGTCTTCTTCTTCCACGTGTTGTCTCCTTACTTTTTGATGTAGTTCAATTTGAGGGGTCACAGATGTGGCTGATCTTGGGCTTTCCGGGGCGCCGGTGATACGTGAGGGGCTAGCCCGCCCTCTATGTATGAACTACTTACCACCGTTATTGTTTGAAGAGAATCCTTATCACGTTTGTACTACTTTCATGGGCAGTCTTCAGATGTATCGTCATAATTCTCATGCTTCTTGCGATGTCCCCCCTTCGACCGTCAAGGAGGCGCCCCTGCGGGGTGTCGTCTCCCTCTGGCGGTATCTAACTAGCGCTACACCGAGATAGTACTTTTTTAAGAATGGAAAAACGTAGAGAAACTTCATGGCGTCTGACATCTTGGCGGAACGCCATCAGAACTACCCCGAGGCACCACACGACAGCAACCTTTGAAAGATTTTTTAACACAATACTAGCAACATATCGCACAGACCCAGCACTTTGCTTGGGCTAGTGCTGTCTTGCCATATAGGCTTGAAGCTCTCGCTCGGCTTGTTATCTTCGTCGCGCTTTACAGGCGTCACGATGTGGCTGCGCGGGGGGCGGTGAGTTTTGTATGAATGTTTCTGGAGCTTGCTGGCCTCCTAGTCGTGGCTAGAGTCTGCGTCTTCTGATCTAGGTCCTTTATATCTTTTCGCGGTGACTTGGGTACTGAGTCTTGGTGTGTGTGTGTCGCAGTAGCCTCAGTGCCTCAGCTCCTTCAAGTCTTCGATGATGTGCCTCGGCTTAGCGAAGTCGCCCTTGTCTGGTGATCTTCTCAACCCTTGGCAGAGAGTGACACTCTATGCGGGAACCTTAGGGAGCTGCGTTTTAGTGCTTTCTGTGGTTGCTCTAGGGTCAAGCTTCCCGCGACAGTTTTCAAGACTTTGATCGGAGGAGCTAGAGCAGGCGGGGGGTGGCGCTCGAGCTTAGGCATTTCGGCCTGCCGTTCGTTCGGTGTTTGGCGATGTTCGCTGGTGACTCCTTCGTCGGTGTTCTCTTTCGGTGTTTCTCTTTCTGTTCGTCGCCGGGTGGGGTATTAGAGGGCAACTAGCAGGAAACTAGCAGGAAAATAGCAGACGAGGCGGCCTGGGGTTATTCGCTTGAGGGAAAGGGCTGAAAAGAAAGGCAAAAACCTTGGGGCTTTAGCGCTTCAGACGCACAAAATTCAATCCCAAAACGACAGCAAAACGTGGAGAATTTTCGAAATTTGAAGCATGCAAATCCAAGAACGAGGTTGAATTTCAGCGGAAGGCCTTAAAGTCGAAAAGTTTTGGGATCTTAGCACTTGACTTCAAACGCATGAGACCCAATCCCCAAACGATGGCAAAACGTGGAAAGTTTTCGAAATTTTAGCACTTGACTGCAAACGCACGAGACCCAATCCGCAAACGATGGCAAAACGTGGAAAATTTTCGAAATTTGAAAACGCATATCGCTTACATCTTTGCCTTGCTTAGTTTCTTATTTAGGGGAGGAGGGGGATCCTAGTGGGAGGGATGTTATCGGACGCTCCAAGCTAGTACTAAGAGCAATAAAACTCTGCAAGCACTTCCCCTCCGAAGCCTCAACCTCCAAGCCCACAACCTCCGACACAAAAACAGACAAACAATCCCCAAATCCATGAACCCATGAACCCAGGAAACCACGGGATTGAATTTCAGGGAGAGGGCTTAAAGTCAAAAGTTTTGGGGTCTTAGCGCTTCAAACTCACGAGGTTCAATCTCAACACGACGGAAAACGTGGAAAATTTTCGAAATTTGAAAAACGCGAAGCCAAGAGATTGAAGCTCAGGGAAGGGGCTCAAAATCAAAAATTTTGGACCTTTAGCACTTCAAACGCACAAAATTCAATCCCAGAACGGCGAGAAAATGTGGAAAATTTTTGAAATTTGAACAGTGCAAACCGAAGAGATTGAAATTCAGGGAAAGGGCTGAAAATCAAAAAGCTTTGGGATCTTAGCACTTCAAACGCACGAGATTCAATCCTCAAACGATGCCAAAACGTGGAAAACTTTCCAAATTTCCAAAACGCGTATCGCTTACATCTTTGCCATGCTTAGTTTCTTATTTTGGGGAGGAGGGGGATCCTCGTGGGAGGGATGTTATCGGGCGCTCCAAGCTAGTATGTAAAATAGTAAGGATTTTTGCCTGTCTAGTCAAAAATGGCAACGGATCTGACACAGTATAAAATACTCACGAAGTAACTACAGGAAGAAAAAGCTACACTAGGAGTACCTGCGGGAATGCTTTCATGATATGCGTTTTGCCATTTCCTTGCTGAGGCCGGCATGCAGAAAAACGGCAGAGAAGACGACGTCCACAGCGATGGCGCTATACCTGCGTCGGCAAATATGACGCGTAACAGGAGGACCATCAGCGACAGCACAGAGGTGCTCTGTTGCGCTGGCCGGCGATTCTTTGCAACACCTTGAAGGAGAGCCGGAAGAACTAAGAGAAACATGTTGCCTGCTACCTTCGGTCTTGGTTGGGTAGGAAAAAGTCAAGAAGAAAGCGTCGAGCTTGAGCGGAAGAACGTTCAACGTCGCTCTCGGTTTTCCCAATGAATCATGAGGCGGCTTGTGTCTTCTTCTTATAGAAGATTCGCTTTCAAACTGCTTTCTACTTCTTTTGCTACTGGAGATCGGCGAGGCTCGTGAGTGTTTGAGCTCGTGAACTCGAGGTCAATCAATCAAGGCGTCTCAAATGGCCGTGCTTGATCATCGGCAAGACGAAACAACTCCTGCTCGAGATCTACTCCAGCTAATATGAATCAATCACTTGCTCATTTTGTGTGCACGCGCTATTCGCCTATTTTTTGTTGAGGTAGGGTAACTGCTTTTATTAAAGGTAGGCAATCAACTGTTTTGGAATGCTCCATTTTTTTGTGCAGGATCTGCCAGTAGCTGTTACGCTCATATGTTCTCTTTTTTCGCAGGATCTGCTACTCGCCCTTGTGCACTGGAAGGATGAACCCGTTCTGTCGCAAAAACATACTTCAGTGAAAGGGGTCATAACGGGGTTCCGCCTCATCAAATTCTCTCTCGCCAGAAAAAGTGGCCATCACGGGGTATCTCCTCATCAAAATCACTCTTGCGTATCGGTACTGCTGAAACTCACACAGTTTTCTGACATGCCGTCCCACACAGCTCGCAAATTCTTCTGAAATATATTTGAAAAAATTTCGAAAGTATGAAGACCATTCTACAACAACTGTGTTCCTTCTTTGTTACATACGTTGAAACTATTCACATGCTCATGCCGCTGCACACTCACTCGTTGTCAACGAAAAAGCCTGGGACTTTCTTACGATGCGAGATGACCATCTCACGAATCTCTTCGCTTTTTGTATCTTCCGCTGGAGTTCTGCCTTTTCTGTCCTTTACCGTTGTGTCCAGACCACTGTCTAAGAGAAACTGCAGAACATTTTTGTGCTGTTTATAGGTCGCAAAATGCATGGGGTATTGCAACTTCTCGTTATGCACATTCCCTAACGCGACAGCCTCCGAGCCCGCCGCTGTGATTAGTACCTGAACAATGGCTAAGTCGCCGCGGCGCACTGCACGCGAAAAGGCGGTAGTGCCTAGAAATCCACGATGAAACAGCTGTTCCCGTTTGACATCGGCCGCGCAAGGTCCCGAGTCCCCCACTAGAAAGTCAACCGTTTCCGTATGCCCATTCTCGCACGCCCATATCAACGGAACATTCCCAGAGGCATCCGGCTTTAGCAGTATTGAATCGCCTTTCTTTGATTAGACGTAGACTCCAAAACGAGTCACTCCTTGGAAGATTCATCTTCTCAGTACTCCCAGTAGAAAACACAGAAAAATGACAATGACTTGCTAGACCCAAAAAATAGAGAGAAATGAAATACAGCGAGTCTTAATCTGAAACCAGCGCCTTCAGCTTTTCTAGGTCCCCTGCCGATGCTGCACTTCCTGCACTGTCCGGGTCGGGTACTGGGGTCTCTAATTTCACCAGTGTCGGAGCATTCGCATATTTAGCACTGTAACCGTGCATACTGGTGACTACACCGGAAGCAGCAGTGTCTGCCGTTGCAGAAGTGTCTGCCATTGTGGTCAAGTTTCTCGTTCTTGGAAGCAGAGACGTCCCCCCTGCTGAGGTGGTCGTATCGCTGCGTTTGATACAGTTTTGCAGTCGTGATAGTGTGCAGAAGTCGTCGCGGTCTTCTCCAAGAGTCTGGGAGCGCCTTCGAGTATGCAAGCGACGAGTCGGTCGGAGCGCAGATGGTGTACAAATCGTTCTCAGTAGTGCACTACAACCTCTGGACGAGGATCTTTGCATCCTCCAGTTTATATACGAACTAGAATAACCCCCTGGAAACCTGTTTCCTTCTAGTACCGAAGGTGAAAAATCAGACCGAATATATTATACATAGCATTACAGCATTTATTGCACATAAAGAGATGCCGTCAAAATCTGGAGACATCAGAGACACCAAGACTGTTTGAGTTGGAGACAGACACCTTTGTTTCGATCATCGTCCAAGGCGTGAACACCCCTGCTCCGATGAACAACACACCCGAGAGACACTTCGCACTTGTTTTTGACGTTCGTGGATTCAGGCAGTTCTGTCTGTAACAACAAAGTGGCACAAAGACACAATTCAGCAACACTAGGCATTCGATGGATTCTGAATTATCGCACAATCAATGACCCAATCAGAATCATCAATGTCATTTTTGTATGCAGCTGTGTAAGCACAAGAGTGGAGTCGAATAGAGCTACTTTTGCACCACAAGGCTTTCCTCCACATATGCGCCATCTTCACTTTCAACATCGGTCGTCAGCAACTATCCGAACAGCGGTTACTGTTCGAGCATCCTTGTCCGCGACCGCGACTGACCCTATTAAAGGTGATGCAGCAGCCACGTCTTAGGCATCGTTGATGGTGACCTCGACCTCGACACCGGGTTCGATGTGGATGGACGTGATCTGCTTGACGACATCGGATGGAGAGTGCAAGTCAATCAAGCGCTTGTGGATGCGCATCTCGAACTTGTCGTAGGTGTTGGTACCCTCACCGTTCGGAGCTTTACGGGTGCAGATGCGGAGACGCTTGGTCGGCAGACGGACCGGACCCTTGCAGGACAAGTCCTTGGACCTAGCACCCTCGATCAAGTCGCTGCACACCTTCTCCAAAGACTTGACGTTGCGGGAGGTGAGCGTGATACGGATCTTGTGGAGAGTTTCCTCCTCAACCTCCAAGTTTTTGATGTCCTTTTCGGCCATTTCGTTTTTCAGGCAGAGATGCCAGTCACGTTACACTACAGGTAAGTTATGTGAAAACCCACGAAATCGACATTCCTGTTCGAAAAAAAAGTTGTGAAATAAATGCAACGAGCATGATGATGATGAGTCTATCATACCATCTCTATGATTCGTTGTACTAGTAACGGATTCTTGTTGTATATTCTTACGACGTCGTGGGGTTCATTCTGCGATGCGGAAATATATTGATCTAGTATAAAGTTCTGTACCTGACCTTGAACCGCTCGTGTGTGTGCCAGATTCGAATAAGACACGTGAACTATCGTATATATTTTTTAGTCGTGATTGAGATTCTGTCTCATAGGATGATCTATAATGATCTGTTTACCCAAATCCTTAATCTGTTGATCTATTTTCGTGCACTACGAAAAGAAGATCAGATCTGTAATTCTACGGTTATTGAATGATCATGCTTACTTTCATCGTCCACATTTCGGTCTTATAGCCGTCGGCTCATCTTTGGTAGCATTCACGGCAGCGACAACTACTAGTGTTTATATTGCAGTTCTCTCCGCAGCGCAGCCCTCCAAATGCGTTCGTATTCTTCTAGCTGCGTTGCGTACCCCGGAATACGCTCTATAGGTTTCGCATCGGTGTCCACCAAGACCAATCGATACCACATCTGTCTCGTCCCTCTACCGATTTGCTTAAAACCGGAACTTCGGAGGGCTGTCATTCGCTCAGGTGAGCCTTTATCCTCTGCGAAACTGATCATCACGCTCACATCCATCGCCATCCGGCCGAGTAGGAACCTGTGGATTTCTCTAATACTTAGACTTACGAATGGTTTGGTAGAAAATAAGTCCTGTAATGAAACAAAAGCTGAGCATCAATACCAACATCAAGGCTTTTTCCGCCGGGATAACATTATGAATGAATCATGTAAGTAGGAGGCACCTGCATAAGTAAGCTCGGATTTGCGTTTCGAGGTCTTTTCTCGATGTGGCTGAAAACAGATCGCCCTGGGATCCTTGCGGTAAGGTTGCTGATCGTACAACTTGTTCCCGAAGTTTTATCCCCTCGCGCTCGCTGTGGCGCATGCCACTCTCGTCAGGGGTCCACGCTCGCACCTTCGCTGCGTCCACGGTCGCCACGTAGTCGTTTATGGTTAACTCCACTTCTGCTCCCGACTTTCCTTTCCCACGAAGTTGTTCTCTAAGTACTTCCAGTAATGCATTCGCGTGCTGCGCTGTTTTTCCTGCGGCCCACCCTTGGATGTACAACAGCCGCGTCCAGACGGGATCTGAGGCGATGACGCCAGCTATGTCATCAACTAGCTCCGCGGTTTCATTCTTCGATAGAAGGGGTTCATTGCCGGGTTCAGGTGCCAATATTTCTCCGTTATTCGCGCTTGTGCCAAAAACTAGCCGCCCATCTTTGAAAACGCGTAAGAAATGCTGCGGGTTGTCGAAAAGTGCGTCTAGAGCGCGTTTGGTTGACCGAGTTCTGAACAGATCTACGGGATTGTAGTGCGTTATTTTCGATATTTCCCCATCGTGCAGTTTTTTGTACTGTAGCATCTGAAACCTGGATGGCAGCGTCTCCACCTCCTGCAGCCCGCACTTGTTAGAGCTCACAATAATTCATATCTTCAGCCCATAGCCTCAGAATCCGAGCAGGAACCTGAGGCCACCCATTGATCTGTGAAGATGAATTATTATGTTGAGGCTTAAACTTGGGTTTGATTTCCACCGTTGTGATATCGCTTTGGCCTTCCACCGTCAAGAGATTTTGCAGTCGACTCACGTAAATCTTTCCACCTATCGCTTTCGTGTCGCCCTTCCCATTCGTCAGCCGCTTCACCGCACTAGGGGGTGCGCAATAAATAGTTGGCACTTGGATGTTGCTATTCTGAAAGAGCGGCAATACTACTTGGCGTCGAAATTCCTCGTCGTACAGTACCAGCTCGTGGTGTTGCTTTCGCATGCGAATAACAAAGTTCTCTACTCCCTTCTTGCCAGCTGATGCATAGACCATGTTCATGCCACCCTCTGCTATGAGCTCATATGCGCCTTGTCTTTCCAAATCACTCAGCGTCGGGAAGGACCGACCCTGTGCTAATGCAAGAGCTGCAGCCCGCTTTTTTCCATCATGATTACCATTTCTAGAAGTAGACTCCGAGGAAGGTGAAGATCTATCTGAAGACGCGAGATAGATAGCACCCGAGACCCATGCCGCTATGGCCAAAATGGAGGTAAGAGTCATTCCAGCAGCGGCTTCGGCTGGAGGAGCATCAACGAAGAAGGGCCCATCGTGGTTGCTCTCCTTATTGTTGTTCTCTGTGGCATCTCCTCCTCCTTCTCGAGTGGAATGAGCATTCCGCCAATCATGATCCTCGTTTGTGCAACCAGCAAGTCTCTTAAAACTGCGCGTCCTCCTGGCTTGCCGTGAGAAAAGGACCACGACGGATCGTCGTAAGGCATGTGGTGCTAGACGAGTAAAGCGCAACATTTTTCTTGATTTAACTGTTTTCACTCGCTGAATTCATCTGATTGCAGTTGTAATTTCAGGAAAATAATGCATTTTTTTTGACCTAACGTGCGTCCTGTTTCTTTCACCTTCATTAAACATTGTTGATGTAGATGTACAGACTTCGGTCATATCCAAAAAGGGCGTGTGGTGCGCCAGTATTCACCGTCGCTCAGATTCATGCCCACTGGTCATTAATCAAGGACACGTCTTTTGGTGACGAAAGTCTGACAGCATTAGCCAGCAGTCTGAACTTCTATCCATTTCCACCTGCTTCGAAACTCATTTTTGCACAGACTCGGTTAGTTACAAACGCACAGTGTTCACCACGTGTTGCTAGCGCATCTTTCAATTTTTTTGTTGCGCTTTCTGATGTTCAATCAAGCTAAACTTATCTACACTTGCAGAGCACCACCCCGCGATTTTGAAATAACTTTACTCCAGGACTGAAATTGCATCGAAATACTGCATTACTTGTTCTACTCTGGTGTCTACTAAACTCTTCTAATATGACGACCATGTGCAATAATCAAAATCTCAAAAAGCTTCTTTGACTAACGTTCCACGGAGCGTGCGGAAAGTGCTACGATCTTTTCTGAAATAATCTCCAAACGACCAGCACTTCATTCTAGTACTTACTGCAAAGTGATAAGTTAAATCAACCGGAATTGCAAACAGTTGGTTCTAAGAGTTCTAAAAATTTTCTACCTCGAACACGTGCGGAAGTAGAGGTCGGTGTAAAATGGCCCAGATTGGTAAGATGGCATATTTATTAGATAGGACTAGAAATGGAAATACGCAAGCCCCAAGAAGCGGCCTAATCATGATATGAAACTAGTTGTATCTTTCCGCCCCAAGGGATGCGTTCTCCGGGGTAGGTAAGCTGTACAGGACATTGACAATCAAGTAGTAGTTGTAGTTAGAATAATAAAAAGGGTATAGAAAGTTGTCCCTTTTGCAGATTGTACCGACGATGTCAGCAAAGAGATATCAGTAAAGATGAGACGAAGATCCGTCAGATGGTATAAGTAAATGTAAAGAGAAAGGTTACTATAACTACCATAAAAACTTACTTTTCTTCCCAATCCCATCTCTCTAAACAGGACTCGGAAGAGAATATTACACTAAGCTTAAAATATAAGCCTTTTTATTTGACAACAGCGCCCATAACGCACTTTGCAGGCGTGCGTGTGATCTTGCCACTCTTCACCAACTCGATCTCGTATTCTCCGCTTTCCAGCCACTTTTTCGGCTTTTTTCTCGTCTCCGCCGACTCAGCCTCCATGCTGACGAACCCCAGGCCAATTGGCTTATCCAGCGTGTGCGAGTAGCCACCGCTGGTCAAGTAGCCGCACTTTTGCGAGAATTCGCCTGTGGCTGGGTTACGACGGTAGATAATTTCCGCATAGTGCCCGTGCGGTGAGGCATCAGCGTCTTCCAAGACGAAACTGCAAATGCGCTGTCTGGCGCCGGCCTTCCTTCGCTCCTTCAATGCGTCGAAGCCGCGGAATTTTCCCGGTTTCTTCATGTCCACGCAGAACGCCAGTCCCGCTTCCATGGGGGTGACGAGCGGAAACGTGTCGTGGCCGTTGTGCGGGAAAGCCTTCTCGATGCGCAACGAGTTCAACAGCGAAAACATCCCCGCGTTCTGCAGATCCACGTTAGCCTTCTTCGCCGCCTCGAACGCACGTTTGTAGACGTCGCCTGCCTTGGCGTTCTCGACGTGCAATTCCCAACCTAACGTGCCTGCGAACGACACGCGCAGGGCGCGGACACCCGGTTCTAAATCTTGCATCGTCGAAAACGGGAAGCTTCCGTCGTCAAACTTAGTATTTGGGTACATGTTCTCGAAGATCCCGCGAGTCTTCGGACCCATTACGGCGAGTGTGCCCACGTCTCGTGTCACATGCGCTACTTCGACGTCGACTGCGCTACCGCCAGTGCCTTCTTCTTTGGCCAGTTGGTCGCGGCACACTCGAAGGTGTCGAAGGAACTCGAAGGGGTCAGCCGCAGGGACTACGCAGTAGTACTCGTCTGCCGCAATGCGACACACTGTGAGATCGCCCAAAATGCCGCCGCTATCATTTGCAAAGCACGTGTAGACGATGTTCTTCTCCGCATTTACCACGTCTGCACAGACGGCGAAGTTCGCCAATTTGGTCGCGTCCTTGCCTTTCACGACCACTTTTCCGAACGGCGTCATGTCGAACGCTACAGCCTCGTTGCGGCAGTGTCGCGCCTCGTGCTGTTCGCGCGCAAACCAAGCCGAGTCCTTATACGCAAATGCGAGCTGATCACGCGGCACGGACGTAGCGCTTGTCGGATGTGGTGTCAGATTCATCCATTCGGTGGGACCTTTGCTATGCAAGTCCTTGTTCCCAGCCTCAAAATACATCGGCCGTTCCCACCCGAAGGCTTCGCTGAAGACGCCGCCGCCGGCAATTAGTTGATCATGGAAAGGCGACTTCATCGCCAGACCCCGCACACTTTCATCAGCCTCGCGCGGAAAGTGGGGCTCGAAAGTGCCACCATAAGACTCCAAAGCACGATAGGCGCACCACTCGTCGTTGTTTGCGATATCCGGGTTGAAACGGGCCAACTTAGCACCCTCGAAATGGTTCGAAAAGGAACGTGGATACCCATCTAATGCCCACTCCGAAAGCGCGACGCCGACTCCGGGACCGCATTGAATACCCTGTAAAATTATAGAAGAAAAGTGAATTAAGAAGGGTAATTAGATATTAACACTGAGGCGATGGAAGATCGGAAGTCACACACTGATTGGTACTTGTTGATTACCATCTGAGACTTTACTTCCTCCATCCAATGAACACTCCTGATAACAGAACAATATCTTCGTGGCATCGAAAATAGTGAAGTCCTAAGTACCTGTGAGTTGAATCCTCCCGCCGAAAAAGCGTTATCCAGCCCGATCAGAGGACCGACGAGGATGGAGTGATCAGGAGTGTGCGTATCCGGACCGTGCAGCCACTGCTTGATTTCTGTTTCCTGCAATACTGGAAACTGGTTCACCGCGTCCTCAAACTCGGGTCCTGCTTTTTCCAAAGACTCCTCAAAGAGTTCGTGCGAGGCATCGGCCGGGACGTATCCCGTGACACTGCGCTCAAGCACGAAATCTGGGATGCCATTCGGAATCGGCTGTCCCTCGAAAACACCAACCATCAAGCCGCCTACCTCCGGCTTCAAGTAGTACTTGCCGACGTAGTCGCGCACTACCGGCAACTTGTTCGAGACGCCCTCAATTCGGTTGAAAATGGTGTACTGGTGGGGAGCGTAGCCTAAGGGCAAGTATTCCTGAAGCTCGTCGCGGCACAAACCCCTGGTCCACGCGGACGCTGCAATGACGACATTTCCTCCATTCGCTGCTCCTGGGTTCAGAAAAACCTCTTGCACATCCGCAGCTGAGAAGTCAACCCCCTTCAATTCTCCCGTCGTCGCGTCGTTGGGCACAAAGCGGACAGACACAATCCGAGTGCGGCAAGGAGACAGACCGAATCCGACCACGCGAAGCCCCTCCCTTATTTCTGCGCCGGCCTCTCTAGCCTGCTTCGCGACAGCCATCGTGCAGTCCGCGGGATTCACGATACCATCGTTCGGAGAGTGGATAGCTGAAGCAAAGTGGTTCATTGGGAAGCTTTCAACATCTAGAGCAAGTAGAAGTTTACTACATAGCATCTGTAGCAAGCGGTATTTTCAACGTCCAAACTCGAGCCCCAGCCTAAAGCTGACTCTAAATCTAATAGAATTAGCCTCCACAAGCTTCGCCCGGCTCCAAATTTCGCACTTCTAGTTCTTCGCCCACAGGCTAGCTACAGCTACAGACAGCCCGCGGGCTGGGTAGTGCACCATGATGAGCTGACTATGGCGAGACTGCTGGCACTCACATACGATACTTAGCTACGTCGATCCATGGGAAGATAGGCGGGCTTCTTTTGGCTCTTTATTGGACTACCGGGAGGGTCACGCAAATTCTTCGGAATTTGCAAGACCCCCACGGCAATCCAACAAAAAACTAGAAGAGAACCACCAGACACGCAGAAGGACGGACCCGCAGGGCCCACTGCTTATAGCCGGCCCGCGGTGGCAGGCAAGAGCGAGGGCATGGGGACCTTGACGAGCCAAGAAAAGGCAACGCATGGCCGCGCTGGCTGGGTCTCTCCACGTGCAAGACTCTCTCTCCTTCGTCTTCCGTCGGTGAGAGACAGAGGCGTCGCCTGCCGGAGGGGTGTCAGCCTCTCGGAAAGCCGACGCCTTTCGTCAGACCGACGCCCTTCGTCAGACCGTCTATCTTTCTTCTATCGTCAGGCCGACGCCTTTCGTCCGGCTGACGTCTTTCGTCCGGCTGATGGCGTTGCGTGTCGTCGGCCGGATGTCTTTCGTCCGTCTTCTTTCGTCCGACTTCTATCCCACACTTGCGCCCATACCCCCGTCGGGAATTTTTCCGGCTTCTTTTCTGGAAGTATGCCCGGGGACCTTCCCGTGCGTTTCCGCAAGAAAACGGTCGGAGACTATCGGTACTGGAGCTGGAGGGGAAGCGGCCGGAGACTTATAAGTATAAAGCAAGTAGGTACCCAATCTAAAGTCGCCTCCCGGATTCTCGAGGAAGGGATGGATTTTTTGTGCTTCTTTCAAGTCCCACAGCAATCGATGCTCATGGCCCATGTAGCGGCAGCCCTGCAAGGCTCCCAGTAAGGCTTCTGCTGTCTCGTCTGACCGCGCAATTCCCAAGCTCCCAGTCGGGTGCCACCCAATGTCTTGCCCTCTCTCTTGGAGTTCACGATACACTCGTCCGCCATATTCCGCCAATTCTGCTACTAAAGGGTTGCCTTTGAAGTGCGTGATTAGTCCTGCAGCGTGCCAAGTGGAACCGCTAGTGAGGGAGTTCTGCTCGAGCAAAAGGGTTTTCTGTCCCCGCTTCGCGAACGCATTGGCGCTGTTCACACCAGCAACGCCACCCCCAACTATGATGGCGTCGTACTTCGTGCCATTCGCTGGAACCGTGGCCGTGGATGTGAACCACCTCTGACTTTTTGCAGGAAACCGACGCTTGTAGGTATGCGGGTAAGCAGAACGTGGTCGTGCTGGCCGGATAGGAATCTTCCCACTCCCTCGGGACAACATCGTGAAGGAAAGAAGTCCTGAGTGAAGCGCCGCTCGATTGTACTTCTTTGAAAAGAGACAAGTGATAAAAATCGCAGTAGAAATGTGAATAGAAAATGGGAATCAATACGAATGGAAATAGGAAAAATTACAATGATGTGCCACACAGGGTGCTGGCTATCAGCACTACTCCTGTGTACCTTTACAATAAGACCTCCTGGAAGATGCAGGCGTAAACTCTAATGCTAGGGATGAGTCACATCCGATGCCTAAGTACTCATTTAACTTGGTTACTTACCAAGACGGAAAGTAAGAACGTGGAAATGCTCCACGTGAGAGGATAAAAATGGAATAACTCAAAGAGGATACGGGAAGAGGGACGGGATTTCACGCGAGTTATACAACTCGTTCGTCTGACTGGTTCACAGATTATTCGGACGGAGTCTTCGTGAATAGGCAATCGCAATCTTAGAGACAGGAGAGATACTTAGACAGATGACATTATGACATAGTGAGCTCAAGACGACAGCCTACCGCTCACACTCGTCTAGGATAAAAATTCCATGATGTCCTTCTAGTGATATCTCGTCATCAACACTTGCATATTCATCTCGTGGTCATCGGGTGAAGCTTCACAAGATATGAAAAGACAATGTATGAATGCCAGCTCTCGAAGTTATTTCTTGTTCTCAAGAGATGCGTCTAAACTCGTTTTGCACACGCGAACACGCCGAAAGTGCAGTTACTTACGGAGGTCGGGTGGTTTCTTTTTCGTGATCATTTTTTCACCTTTGAATTTCTCTCGTAGTGCATTCTTGGTGCGCATGTTCATATGCTTTAGCTCTAAGCAATATGCAGATCTTTTGACAGATTTGTTTTAAATCACATGTAAAATCTATGCGTATTTCAACAGTCGCAGTCATTGACAAGTCCATTGCATTCATCAAATACACCAACAGCAGGCTTGAGAACCCGCATGAGGCATGCAACAATGAATGAAGTCTGCTCTTACTTTTTTCAACTGTATCGAGATGATCACCTCTACAAATAGGCATAAAACTTCCATGCTACAAGTCATCAATTATCATTAATTATGTTCAGGAAGTCAACGTTTCTACTACTTGCCACTACTTGGTTATGTTTATGTATCTGCGAAGAAAATCTTCCGAAAAATAATTTTGCAATCGTCTTTGCCGTTTATTCTTTGAAAATCTCGTCTATTCATACGGAGGACAGCTTCTAACTTCGCACTTAAATAACATTTCCTACTCATCTAGTTCACACTGTCTTTGACTCTATACAAAAACTGCTGCTCCTTTGTAGGCGATATTTTCTTTGCTCTATTTAGTAGTTTCATAAATATTCGGTATCGTACTTGTAGCCTGTTCACCACCTCACTCGTTTTCCTCATTCATACCTTTAATGTCCCACTTCGGAAAAAACGGTTCTCCACGCGCTTCTTCCTCCTGCTGGCGCAGCTTCGCCATCCACGACCGCGGTTGGTCGTCAGTCTTTCCGAACAAGAAGAAACGTCCGACACTGCCAAACTCTTCGCGCGGTGTTGCATGAAACCCGGAAGGTAAGTCTGCTCGACTAGCTTTGGACGATGTTCTTGAGTACTTGTTTTTTTGGTAATTTGTATCAACCAGATCGGCCTCAATTACGCCTCGAGGAAGTTCCTCCCATGCCGGCGGACGCCCGGACGCTTCGCTTTCAAGCTCGGGCTTCGCAGCATATTTCGTCTTGCTAAAACTCTTGCCAGCAAACGCGAGCTCCTCGAATCCATCTTCTGTATCTTTCGGCTTGATACTGCTTCGAATTTCGGCGTCAACCAAGTCAGCTGGAAACCCCTGTGGCGATTCCGGTGCCTTTCCAGCTGGAGTATCAATGGTGCCTCGACCAGTGTCCATGCCACTCTGGTCCACGACTTGAGAAGAAGATGCTCCTGTAGTTTCTATCGTATCTCCGACGACACTGACTTCTTGTCTCTTGTTCTTTGCAGGTGTACCAGCGATAATGACCAAGTCAAATCCACCTTGCTGAACTGGATTTTCCTGCATCGTTTGTGCGGAGGAGTCCTTCACTGGAGTCTGTGGGGCAACGGTACGCACGTCCTTTGTAGAAGCCGGTGTTTCTGGCATCACTCGGACCGAAGTTGGTGGCGGCGGAGCACGTGGCGCGCTGTCACCGCTGGAAGTGGTCCTTTTCGATAACGGGACAGTCGAAGCGACATCTTGCTCTTGAGGATGCAAATTATTTCCACTTCTTACATTGGCCCATGCAAAAGGTCGCTGCTGCACGTAGTAGGCGACAGAGGGATCATAATTATTGCTGGGATACGGATACCACTTTGGATTGTCGCGCGGCGTAGCGAGACCAGCAAGTCGTGGCACGACGGTGCGCGCACTCGTGACAGCATACAATTCTGGCACGTGGCGACGCTCGCGGGACCTCGGTTCAGCGAGTGACCCAAAAACGTACGGATTTTCGTTGTCCGAGGTGTCGAAATTCATTCCGGGACGATAAAAGGGCGAACCAGAGGACCCAGCGTCGCCTCTTCCTTGGGCTGAAGACGCAGCGAGGGCTTCAGCTTCAGTAGCTCGCTGCTCTGCTTCGGTGTCTTTCGCAGCGCTATTCCCAGCTACTACTTGGGTTTCAACAGATGCAGCCACTTCCTGGGATGTATCAACCGGACTAGAATCCACCGCTACAGCTTGCCCACTTTGTCCTGATCTGTAGGTCGACGAACCTGCGTTTTCTAGTAGAATTTCTTGGATTCGCGCTCTTTGCGCCTCAATGAGCTCCACTTGCTTCATGTAGTTCGCGACATTGCGCTTTCCACCCGGCGACGGCCGCGGAGGCGGCGTCATCTTCCGCGGATGCACGAACGTAGTCTTATACTCCGACGTCATGTAAGTATTCGGCCCAGGTCGTAGCGCGCTTGGCGGTGAGTACTCTGAGTTTTCGATTCCCGAGAACGGGAGTGGCGGTAACCCGCGCATTGGCTGACCCACCATAGCCTTGCCTGTTCCGTGGGGTCGCAACATCAAAGATCCATCCTTCAGCCGCTGCTGCTCGTATTTCGTGTAAGTGCGCTTTCCTGACGAGCTCTCACGACCCAGAAACTCAGCTGTCGACTTCCCCGCAAACGACGCAAAACCATTCGAGTCTTGTTGTAGCTCGGAGACCGCTTGTAACCTCTGCAGACCACCACTTTGGCTTTGGGGCATGAATAAAGAAGTGGAAGTGGAACCAGCAACCTTGCTTCCTGAAACAGCTTTCATCGTTGGGTTGGTCTTAAACGGCGCGTCTTGATCGTAGTTGCTGCGACGCTGTGGGGGAGCTGAGCGGGCACGCTCGACCAATTTTCCCAAGGATTCTTCGCTCAATAGATACTGTACCTCTGCTGCTTTTTCAAGGGGGAACGTCTCCAATACATCCTCTACATTTACCTCTACGACAGAGATCACTTTATTATTCGCTGACATTGCTGGTGGCGCGGACTTCTCTCGGATTTTTGAAGCGGGCGGAGGCGCTTCTTTAGGAGCTTGAACCGCTGGTGGCGACAACATGTAGTCATCAACGATGTCGATCTGGTGGTTCTGCTGCAACGTTGCAGACGCCGTATTCAAGCTCGCGGTTGTCGTACTCTTTGAGGCCATTGATTTCACTGACGTATCCATCGCTTTCATGTTAACGTTCTTTCTCGCTGAGTAGTTCTCGGCTTCAATCGGAGATGCTTGCAGTGTGACAATATCGTAGCCACGCTTAATCTCCCGCGAAACCAATCCGCTGTAAGACTTGTCACCTACTAGTAGAGGTATGTCCTCACCTCCACCTCGCGCACTGCGCGACCTACTCCGGGTACTGTCCCCCTCCTCCTCATCTCCACCAAAATCGAGCACTCGTGCTGTGTGGTCAAGCGGCGCGTCCAGGCCAGGGATACGCGGCATGTCTTCAGGGACCGGTCGCCAGTCGTTGACGCCGGGCCGAAGTAACTGAGTTCCGCCAGAAAAGGTCCATATACGCTGAATGCCTCGATTCGTCAAGCGGTCGTCATTCTGCGGCAAAATCGGACTCGGTCTTCGGGCCGCTGAAGAACGTTGCAACAAGTCTACTCTCTGCGCCATTGGTTTGCGAACTTGTTGAGCGCTGCCGCTTCCTGTAACAACAGAAGAAGCTAGGTTAACTCCGTCTACTCGCTCTACAGGCTTAAAGACTTGCGGAACTTGCGGGCTCATCGTTCGCATCGCCGGATCATAGGTTGTAAGGACATTTTGTCCTCCGCCCAAGGGATTCGACGATTCCGCTGCGGGCACGCCTGCGAGTTGCTCTCGCATCCGCCTACCACGCGGCTGCCGAATCGGCCGGGAGCCACCACTGAAGCTCCAAGTTCGACCGATATCATCATTCGTCGTCGATGTGTCCCACTTGAACACCTTGTCCATTGGAGACTGCTTCGTTGGCGCCATCCTTGATCTTGATGTTGATCCGAAGCCTAATGAGGTAGAAGGACCTGTACTGATTCTGATGTATCTCACAGGATTACTAACTAGTCCTTTAAGGGTTGCGGAAGATTGTTTTAATTCTGATCCTTCCTTGCGATTGACACGAACCTTGTCTTTCAGTGATTCAACAGTATAACAGCTTCCAGGCCCCGCTTGCTCAGTCGGAAAATTGGTATAGGCGTAGAGGTTAGCCAAAAAGGGATCAAACTCTTCAGAATTGTAGGGCTGTGGCACCGTTCGCGTAAAATTCTGCGCGCGAGCAGATTGTTCCGGAACTATGAACATTCGGTCATTCTTGTGCGATTACATGCGCTATCAAATATTGTCACCAGTTGAAAGAGCGCGAAAGAAGATAGACTGACATAGAAAGGGACATTGGTTGTAAGTACACTACCTAATGATTAGTTACTGTCTGCGTTCATCAGATCTATGCCCAGATGTGGGCTCACTAATTATATTTCAAACTGAACTAGTCCTAGTGTAGTTCGGGTTGGGGAAACCTCAAAACCCACAGAAAACCAGAACAATTCATGAGCTGTCAAAATGAAAGTCAAAGTTTGGAAGATTTTTCAAAAAGAAATCGGGGAAACCGAGAAAAATCTTTCACAGGCAACATAAGTACAATCACATCTCTCTCGCTCTCCACAGATTTTTCACGTGATGACAACGACTACCGTTCTTTCTTTTTTACATCACATACAGGCCTACACAGATTCTAAGACTCGTTTAACAGAATCTATGGATTAAAGATCATGCGTCTGATTTTTTTGGGTACTTATCGCTCCCTCTGTCAACTTCATGGAAACACGCAAAACTTACTTCACTATGCGTGGACAGTCATTTTTTGGAATTTCATGCTGTACCAGATAAAGTCGAAATCACGTCGGACTCGTTTCATCTAGTGCTCTAGAATATTTATATTAGCTTTTAGGAATAAAAAATGCAGTACGAACTCAAACTCTATGAAGTTCACGCGAATTTTTCTGGAATCTGGAATATAAAGAATCGACATCAGGACAATCACTTCAAACGGGTTCATTTCATTTGCTCTCATAGAAGTAGAATTCAACTCTGGTAAGTCAGTGCTATGCACGATGCTCGTCAACATTGATCGTGATAGGTAAGCAAGGCAGCCACGAAAGTGACAGTGAATACCTACTTACCTGCTTTTTAGTAGAAATTTCTTGCTAGCTCGCGGATCGATTCTTAGCTATCTGATTCTCGTCTATTTCACAATACTTACTGTACTTTCGCGCTCTATTCAGCAAACTGTTCACCATCATCATCTAGCATGTACTCATTATTTCATCAGAAAATTATAAAGCTTAGCCAAAGACGAGTTTCAGTCATTGGCATTGCACTTCTTATACTTAATTTCATCCAGACGACGGATTCGTCCCGTCGACGACCTCTAATTTCCCGCCGCGTGCATCTGCTGGCCGATGGCGCTTTTGCGGAAATGCGTCAAGTCCATCTGCGACAGCACATAGGAGAGGTCATCGAATTTCGAAAAAACTTCTGGCACATCTTTGACAAGAAAAACTTTCTGCTTGTTATCCACGTCGCCGCCTGCTAATCGATACAGCTGCAGATCACCTTCGTTGGTCATCAGCTGCGTACAATTCTGGTGCGCACCGATGTCAGCAACGAGGTCCATATCGAAGAAGCGGAAGGTTCTTGCGATCGGGATTTTACAGAAAAGGTTAGAAGAGGAAGAGTTCTGGAAGGAGCAGAAACGCCCATGCATTTTTAAAGAGAGAGTCTATAAGTTTCGAGAACTTTATTGTCAGAACCGCCTTGCATAACATTGGCGGCGCAAAATCCTCGAGCATCGGCCACAAGCTTCTTTTCGGCTTGTCTTGCCTGATGTTGCGCTATCCTAGACGCTCCGTCGCCTTGGCAACAGCACATGTCCTCTCCAGATGCGCGACAACCGAAAAAACAAGCATAGAACGGAAAACAAAGCAGGTGAGCCGGATCATCGCACAGGTACCAGAAATCCCACTCGGTGTAGAGGACTCGTTCACTTGTCAGTGAGTATTAGAAGCAGCAGCAGCAGATCAGAAAGTACGATTTTAGTGAACCGTCAAGCACGGACGAAAAACACATTGAAGTTTCCAGGAGACAAAAACCAGCTCTCTCTTGTATCGTATTTTACGATTCGTAAACCAGTACTAGAGGACTCATGTGCCATAATTGTACTGCGGCTTCGCGCAAATGTGGAGGTGGCAGATCTGTCCACAGACAGTACGCTTTGCTGTCTCTGAGTCGTAGTAAACAAGCTCGCGATTCTTGTCAATGTTTTTCACTGCTGCTCCCTCATACCCTGGTGTCAGTAAGGATAAATTCCTAAGTCCTCACAAAAGCAATTTTAGTAGGCCTGTCAATGTCAAATCAAGTAGGCATCAGTTTGGAGATCCAGGAAATGCAGATCTGATGTACCAGCTGGAAACGTCCATGTCACCGCTCCCATGAGACGTCCCAAACCTTTCGCTGCCAAACCCTTCAGGTTCATTTTTGACAAGAAAAACGTCATCTCTTGAAACCTCGCTGCCACTTCCGGAACGTCATTCAAGACGAACTCGTTGCTGTTGTCGCTCATATCTCCGCCGCCTAATTTGTGCACCAAGATATCTCCCTCTCCTCTACAAATCTGGCAGAGGTTCTGGTGCGCCGACATGTCTACGACTAAATCCGCGTTAAACTGGTCTAGTTGTCGTCCATTGATGCAGTTGACCTGCCCGCAGCAGCATTTCGTCCACTCCCATCGGCTATAGACGTACCGCACATCCGTAGCCTTGTTCCAGCCGGGACAGGACATGCAGTAGTGAATTTTTCCCATGCAGCTTCGCGGTGCTGTTGCGGAGTTGTAGAAGACGCGTTCGTTCTTCGCAATAACCGCGTTCTCGAGCTCTGTTTGCTTCGGTGCCATCAAGTGCTGACCCTCGACGAAAGGTGCATGGCCTTCGTGGTTCTTTCTTTTGATGTCGGAGCATGAGGAAGTGCAATCCGACACTTGAACCATGCTTTCTTGCACTGGTGCAGACATCGGTGAACAGCCGTCAGCACCACGATTGAAGATGCCGCCTGGCGCCCAGGGCAACCTTACTAGAGGCTCCAACCCTACAGCGAGGATCTCGGAAGCGGAAGGCATCACGTCACTGCCTGCACTATTTATGCCAGTGTTTGGTGTTGCTACTTCGGATACGGCAACCATCCCAGGGCTTCCGCCGAGGAGCAGGTAATCGAGCCAAGACCCGCTGCGCGCGTCCTGAAGATCGCGCAAAGGATCGACATCTTCAGTCGGAATTACACGCTCGGAAGCCGGCGGCGGATAGCGCGGAGCGCCGGAAGGCGCCCGCGGGACACCCTTTCCAAACTTCATGCAAGGTCTTTCTCAGCAGCCATGCGAATTGCGAAATGGAAATAGTTGAGAGCTTTCAACCAATAGATAGGCTACGTCAAAACCTTTCTTCTACGAAATGAGTTGCAATGTTGTCGACGCAGACATTTTTCTACAATCTTACCGTGGTCTGGATACCCATTGCTTCCATGATGCTTTGCTTTTTCTTGCACAATTGCCGATGCTTCTCTTCTACACCTTATCACTCTGAATCAGCATGAGAAGCCTCTCATCGCTTTTGGTCCGACTACAATCAATACGAACAACGGCGAAACACATACAATACTCAAGAATCAACTGAACGCGAAAAGCGAGCGTCTCAAGCCAATGGAAAGAGGTAAAACTGGTCGAGTGAGGGGAAAAAGTCAAGGCTGAAGTTGGAGCATCAGCATCACGAGAGCGAATCAACTTCTTCAGTTAGCGTTAAAGTTCCTCCATGTACTTCTACGCAGTCGCTATCGGAAACGGAAAATTCTCCGTAGATCCCCTCATTTAGTATGCGAGGCCTAATCCTTGAACTGTTTCTTCAGCTAATGCGAATACGGGGTCGATTTTTTTAACAGGGACGTTACCAACAAGCTGCGAACGCAACTCAGGCATCTCGTGTACTATCAAACTCAGAGCTGCGGTCCCAAAGAAAGTGTGAAAAGGGTCAGGTTCGTTGCCTGGTCGGTCCGCAATGCCACCGCCTGACTGAGTGGTTTCAGGCGTTCTTGCAGCCGCGGTAGCTTCAGCAGTAGCGGGACAATCGGATTTTTCATTTGCTGTACTAGAATCTTCGCCTTTTGTGAGAGAAGATGCTTTGTGGTGCTTCTCGACGACAGTTTTCATCTCCTCTTCTACCGCAACTTCGGCTACAGCATGATCGTCTTTTGCGTCCTCGGCCCCGCACGGAAGCTGTTCTCGAGCGGCCACGTCCTGGCACTGCAAGATCCAAGAACCAAGTTTGCGTGCGTCAATCCAGTGCATACGATTTAATATTCCGAGAGCTGCGAGAATCCACCAGCTATAGCACACGTCGGGTGCCTTTTCTGGTCGTCCATTAAGACCACCATGGACGGTCTGTCGCGAACAGAGAAACCAGCCCGTCCGGTCGACGTCTATCAGACAAATGCTGTCGACAACAGCGAGAGCAGCGACGCAAACCCTGGAAAACGTGTTAAATTTGAAAATGAAACAAAGATGAACGAGGACGCTTGCGCTGAATTATAGATAGAATATAGATGAGGACCATACCAAGAAACCCATAGCCATACCCAATCACAAAAGAAAAAATCTATTACCAAGTGTAAGCTGCATGTGACTCGCTCCCCGGCTTGGAACCGAATCCGCCGTCTGCGTTGTAGCATCGCGAGAGATAAGTACAGCCGGCGGCAACGTCGATGCGATCAAGGGCCCCAAGAATCGCGCAACAAGCAAAGGCGTTGTAGACTAGACGTGGGTCAGTTTCACCCCACACATCAGCGGTAAAACTTCCTTCGTCTTGCCGGAAGATGAGTCGCTGCTGCACGCGTAGCGTAGGCCATCCAGCACTCTCTGCAACGCCAGTAGAGTCTTTTAGCGGACCGGAGGAACTGCTAGAGGCTCCGCCAGACTGCAATCGCGTCGGCGACTCATCCTCTACTTCACAGCATTCGCACGCATCCGTGACCCCGCCAACACGAGTATTGATAATGTCTCCAGCAGGATTAGGATTGCTACAAGAAGTAGAGTCTGCACCTTGGGAAGATGGAGTCTGGCTTTTGCACTGTCGCGCCGCGATCCAACGTAACAAAGCTTCCTTTCTAGTAATTGTCGATGATTCTGCATTGTTTCCTTCATCTCCGCCTTTAAGAACTGCAGCTGGAAATTTCTCATCCAAAAGACTCAATCTGCCAAAATCACAGAGAACCAACACAGCATAATGACTTGCGGTGATATGAGAGTCCTGGCTGGCATTGAAGCCAAAACCTCCGTCAGCGTTTTGACAGGATAGTGCCCACGCGCAGATCTTATCTGCATCCAGATGCTCTTTCTTCGTCGACGCCGAGGCACGACCAAGGTTACCGGACGAAGACGCAGATTCACTTGCGTCACCAGAACCAGTAGGCGCTTCGTCCAGTTTATGAAGCAAATCCAGGCACGTAAACCCCCAGTAGGCGCCACCAGTTCGCAAATGCGCTGTCATGAAGGCTAACATCGTATCCTCCTCTTTATCCAGATAGCTCTCAATAAAACGCGCATGCGCATCAGCATCAAAGTCCTGGGGGAAAGGCTCATTCGAAGCACCGTCCATTTTGCTTGTCTTTGCGTAGCTAACAATCGATTAGTCCTTCAAGCCCGGTACATGAGAGGGTCCTCTATAAATTGGCACTTTATACGTACGAAGTATTCCAAAAAGGTACTATACTTTGTCACAAGTCCACTACCCGCAAAGAACCACTTTCATGACATGCTATTCAACCCGTCGCAAATACTCAATACGCCGTAACCCTGTTTTCTAAGAAATGGCTATGTATGTGACTAGAGTGTCAAGCCAAAAAGTAAGAGGACTTATCCCATGTTGATCCACACACGAAAACTTTGTGACATCAAGACGCTGCCGTAGGGATCACGAACTTCATATACTCACGGGAAAACGGGATTAAAACTCTGGCCTTTGCGTCAGGTGCATAGACCCTGTGGATCGCTGTCGCTCGACGAACAATGTTGATATGAACAATAGTAATCGCTGCTTGCAATTGCAATTCCGACTTGAAGGTGCAGCATTGGGAAAACTTTCCCTCAGCAGGTCTGAAGATGAAAATGTTGATTTTGATTCGTTCGCACAAGAAAGGACTCCGTATCGTGGTTCAAAGCACTTGTTCGTATTTCAGTCGCCACGCGGCACTACGACGACAGAGCGATAGTACTGCTTTATGTGCCTGTTCCAGATGCATGCTTCTACTGACTACAGCTCCTGCACTCGACGTACCATTGCCCCTTTCTCGCCCACTTCCACCCAGTTGTAAGCCCAGACAAGAACTCGTAGTGCATTTATTCACGATCGCCGCCCCGTCTTGCTCTACACCGACGCTTGGAGTAGAACTGGGAGCTAGACTTTGTGCTTGCATTTTCTCCTTTACGCGGTTCCATGCTGGTCCAACCTTGTACTCCAACTGCATCTTGACTACAGCGGTGAGCTTTTCCTTCAAATACGTCCTCGCCGCTCGCTCTCTATCGTCTGCTGCAAGCAGCGGACCTGATGCCAACTCCGCGATCGCCTCGTTGCGTTCCTCTAATTGACAAATGCGAGGCTCCAACTCACCCTCCAAGCGTCGCACGAGCTTGTCTGCGGCAATCAAACGTCCTAGAATCGCCACTTTCACAAAAGCAAACGCCCGCTCTGCCAGGGTGGACGGACCAGATGATGCCGAGGACGGAAACCCACTTTTTGTGGTATTAGACATGACTCCACCTTCGGGGTCAACTACTGTGGAGGCATCCGACGAAATGCAGTTGCTGCAATGTTGATTGGCGTACACCCAAACGGTATCGTCTACAAGCTCTGGCTTCAGCGTACCGTAAAGTTCACTGAAATGATCCGCAGCAGCGCCACGTCGACGCGCACTCTTTCCGGAAGCTGTAAACTTCATCTTCTGTTGCGCGACAATGCGTTCTCGAATGGCTTTTCTAATACCATGCAGTTGTGGAAGCTGACGCTTCTTCCGCGGCGCGATGAATCCACACTCGCTGTAATCTTCCTCAGTCTTCGCGTTGCCTCCAAATTCCGAATGAAGATCGTCGAAAAAAATCTCGTGGTCGTCCTTGGTGCATTTGTCATCAAGCTTTTCTCCATCCTTACAACTCGAAGATTCCTGCGATTCTTGCTCATAATCGTCGTTGATGGCGTGACGATCACCACCATCAGAGTTCTTTCTTGCTTTTGGACTTGGAGCAGCAGGCAACATTTTTGAGGTCGCTCTACTTCTTCTAGAAGACATAGCTGTAGCACGAGCACCACGTCCATCGCCGCCACAGCTATCAAAAGCTTCCAGAGCACTTTTTTGAGCACTCCAAAATGGTATTTCGTCATCCAGCAGTGCTCGCAAACGAGTAATCAGAGCCTCAGTTTCTTCTTCGATTTCAAGCTTGCCGCTTTGCACGTCACGGAGACGGTTTTCGGTGTCGACCATTGCAAGTTCTGCCTCCCTTACTGCGCTACGCGCGGCTTCCACACTACGGCAAAGTGCGCGTAGCTCCTCTCGGATTTCAGGATCCAACAACGACTCCGCATCTTCATCCTCTGCTCTCTCACTTTGCTGTAGAGGTGGCAATACACTGCGCCCGCAAAAACTCGCAGAGAAAAAATCTGGGGTACTACGATCTCCTTCGCCTGGCGGGAGGTCGTCATTTATTCCAGCTGCATTCTCGTTGTAATTTTTTGCACCCTGCATCTCCACGACCGGCGCCGGCGTGAAAGACGCAGGAGTTGCAGAAAAGTCCTCTTCACAATTAGCGTCTAAATCTGCTTGAAATCCTGGAGTCAGACTAGCAAAGGTACCAAGCCCTGGAGTCTGACTGGCACCTCTTGGAGTCTGATTAACACCGCCATTCTCAAAAGCCGCTTTCTCGCAGGCTGCGGTCTCGCTGAAAAACCAGGCAGCACTCGAACTTGCAGATGCCGAAACTGCTCCAGAAGATGCTCCGAACTCTTTGTCCCCGCTGCTTTTCGTGCCCAGACGACTGCTCAGCCCACTCCTTAGCTTCTCCAGTACGATCACTTCATTTAGCGCGTAGTCGTCTGGATGAACGCGAAGTAGATGCGCCAGCGTTTGCTGCTCTCTCTGATTAAGGTGATTGGCGGCCCATACTCGTACTAATCGCCGTTGCTCAGGACCAAGGGGTCCGATACTCGTCAGAGTCGTCGGCGCCGGCGTGCCAGCTCTGGAATCTACAGGAGGTAGGCTGCTAGAGACTGCACCCGAAGCTGGTGAACCCGCTCCGCCGAAGAACGGTGTCGCAGATCCAGTGCCATGATCGTTGGGGGTATTCTCATGATTAACGCAAGTTCGCAATGCTCGAGGTATGCCAGCGTCGTCCAGGTCCAACTCCTCAGGGATTTCGTCATGGAAACGAGGCTCTGGAATGCTTTTCAAAAACTTCTTCCCCTTCCGCGCTTCGGCAGTGGCGCCCTTGGGGCGACCGCGCTTCTTCTTTCCACCAGTTTCTGGTGGAGCACTAGCATTTCCTAGTCCTGCAAACTCATGGCGCGTTTCATCGCCTGTAGCGAGAACGCTGCTTGAAGTTGAGTTGTGGACGGGCATGGTTGCTTCTTGGTGTTGTGTCGTCGATCAAAATGTTTTCACAAATTTTTTATCGTCTTAGCAACTACAATAGTACAACAAGACTAGGGAATTGAATGGGCGTCAGATTGTCATCAAAGGTAACCAGATGATAAAATTTTCTTGAGAATATGTACTTACGCTCAATCTTGGGGCGCGCTTGTCTTCATCAAAGAGCAATGCTAGAGTCCGTCACCGATCCAGATAGGAGTTTCCAGTCCGACCATTCTGCACCGATCTAGGCACAACCGATCGGCACTTCTTTTTCTTGTTCTTCAGCTTACAGATAGAAATTAGGAGGTCATAATTGTTAGTCGATAGTCAGACCGACTGATTCTTTAGTAACCAAGAGATAGAACCTTTCAAAAGTACAAACCGACACCTATCGTGACACCAGCGGCGAGGACCGCTTCGAAAGTTTGGGTTTTAGCGTAGCAGAGGCGCCTGGTCGACTCGATGAAGCGCCACTATAAAGTTCCAAGTTCCAATTTTAGCTATCCTCTTGGAGCAATTGTTCAGATGTCAGTTTTTGACACGACCGGTGCTAAATAAACTAGAAAATTGAGATTGACTGTTCTTCATCCATCAAACATGCGTTTTCGTTTCGAGACACAAGTTTCTTCATCGAAAACTACTTTATTCATTTTCACGGACTGTTACAAAAAAAACACTGGTCACGACAGGTGATTGAATACACAGGTGAATTTATGAGGATTAGTAATTGCACAAAACAAAGTTACGAGTTTTTAGGATTAGTAATTGCATATCAAAAGCGACTGATTAGAGGTGTATTAGCAACTGAATATGTAGAATCTACTAGAGACTTCGATTACAGATGGGGCATTCGACCGTCCCTCTTATCTCATTTATCTTAAATAGCAAAAGGTACGATTTTCCGCTTGTTCTTCTTCATCTCCCCTGAGTAAGCGTCCTTCCGTTCTGAGAGTAGGCGAAGCTTGTCTTGTTCTTTGAGGATGCGCTGTAGCAGATGCAGTTTGCGTGTCTCCATCACTACAGTCTCCAACTCCTCCCTTCGGTCGTGTATTACTGTCCTCGAAAAGAGGTCCCTCAACCATGAAAGCCAAGACTCATGTCGAAAACTTTCCGCTTCGCGCGCCTCCTTCTCCGCCTCGTACACGTGCCGCAGCAAATGATGAACGTGGGACTCAGGAAGAAACGCAAGGGGAAATAATGTTCTTCTGCAGAATTTTCGCTGGGCAAGAATACATGATCTAAACAAACCCTGACTACAACAACTAGCCTTTCTCAACCAAAAGATGAAAAATCTCGCGTAGCTCCATGAGTCGTTCAAGACCATTCAGATGGATTCTAGAAGTAACTCCCTCATGCATAATGATCTTCGTATCCCTTGAGAGCGTTCTCGACATTGGCTATGTCTTCTTTTACCGTGGCTAAGCCGTAGATGGCGCGTAGCCCGCGCTCGCTGTAGAGTTGAGAATATACCTCACCAAACAGCGCTGACCCAGCTCGGATGTACTGCTTTTTATTGGATAACTCGGCGTCTGAAGATGAAGTTGCTCTAGTAGTAGTAGTAGTAGTAGTAGTAGTACTGGCGCTACCACTACTAACGGCCCCAGTCTGTGTCTGGTTCGGAACGGAGCACGACAGATCCTGGACGCGTGAGATAAGCTGAGCTGCCAGCATGTGCCGCAACACGCGCTCGTCTCCGCGCATTACGTAGTCCAGAAAGCTGTCATAAGGTACTCCAATTTCGCTCGTCTCTCCCACACTATTTAAGGCTAGAATTTCAATTGCTCGCCACAGTTGATTTCGACTCCACAGTTCGTCTTTACTGGTGTCTTTTTCTCCGCGCACGAGCAGCTGCCGCACTGTAGAGGCTGACGCGTCTACCATCTCCGACAGAGCCGCTTGAGGATGCATCCCATCAGTTTCCACTTTTGACACAAAAATCTCCAGATCCGACAAGCGGCCTCCAAGCACTTCGATCACGCGATCGATCATAGCGTCTTGTATTAGCGACGTGGAGTTCGGTCTCGGTGGGATAATTTCTCAAATTGTTGTTGCACGGGAAAATTTCTCAAATTGTTATGACATCTAGATGAAACTGAATGGCCTGTGGTGACGGTGAAAAAGCTGAATTCTAGTACGCAAGTCGCCGTAACATTTCTCTCGGACCATCGCGTTCGCTACAGTGAACCTTCAAAAACTCGCGAAGCCATCGCCGGACAATTACCTCTGGCGCGTCGCCCCATACCAGTTCATCTAGCAGTTCTGGTCTATGCTTCAAAGTTTCTTGGAATAGAGTGTGGCTCCAACTGCCGTCGATAACGAATACCACCTTGGCGAGTTTCTGTTCGGATACTAAAGCGGCCCATTGAATTATCGTCCGCAAGAAATTCGGGATCGATCCGTGATTCTCTTGCGTGAAGCCCTGATGTTGAAATGAATGATAAACGAGCAAGATAGATTCGTGTGGAATGTGAATATTTTTTTTCAAAATTACAATAATTCTTCCTTCTGTTCCTGCCCCTTGATCGTCGTCTTTTGTGACGTGTACTACAACCAATGGGTAACGGTAGTACCTGTATAACAAAGAGTGGATATTTCGTATCACGGTAGTCTTCTCTCTCCGTTTTGAATTCGCTGAGGGCTACAGTCGTGAAAGATAGAATGCGCATTAGCATGTTCCCGATCGCTTCGCCTGGAGCGTTGCTACCACTACCTCCGGCAACTTTGCTTGCCCCAGGCACGAACGTATCTAGTATCGCAGCGGACTCATCGAATATTCGCATCGCTGGAAAATAACACGGTTTAGAGGCAGGTAGAAGCACCTTGCGCTTGTCGGAGTAGTCAAGAATTTCGTAATGAAGTCATCAAGAACCCCAGTTATTCAGGAGATCGAGATAGTAATATATCTTCTCATAACAAACATTCTCGTCAAGTTTTGCGCAACAAACCTCTCTTCCTTGAATCGTGCCAGCATTGGCGCAAAATCCAAGTGAATGACGCCTGGAGTGCCTTCCAGGAGCTTGTGGACCACGAAGTCCTTCCCGTCTCCGCGAGGACCTGACAGCAGCATCACCCGCTCTGGCGGATCCGTTCGCAGCCAGTGGCGCAGAGATGCTAAATCCGCCTCACGCTGGATTGCTAGGGATGTCGCAAGATTCGAGCGCTTGCCGCTACCGCTGAAGCGGAAAGCGTAGACGGAACCTGAGGGAGGGACTCAAAAAATTTGGACTCGAAGCATGACCTAGAAGGAAAGACTCAGTTGTACGCATGGGGAATGTTGTGCTCGTAAGTTGCATAACAAATAAACCCAGGGCATACAAATGGCAAAAATCGGCAGGCAAGTCAACAAAAAGCTAGTACTCAGGCTTTCGCTCCAGCGCCACAGTGTAGCTAAAGCCGAATCCAGTAACGACGAGCTGGCTTCACTTTTATCTTTTTTCTGTGCCTTA
This sequence comes from Amoebophrya sp. A25, assembly GCA_905178165.1. Taxonomy (NCBI): domain Eukaryota; class Dinophyceae; order Syndiniales; family Amoebophryaceae; genus Amoebophrya; species Amoebophrya sp. A25. Next base: position 1,104,055 of record CAJINU010000016.1, on the reverse strand, counting down.
TTATCCCGCAGCTCGAGTTCCGTATTTGTTGGCGAACCGCTTACGACGTAGGCGAGATGAATCCTTCCTTTGACAAAGAAGAGCCGCATCGGGTCAAACAAAAACGTAGTGCACAGTCCGACGCCGGCTATGGCGAGTAAGGCGACCATACGCCAATTCGCTATCAACTGCTCCCGCATTGATCGAAGATCATAGGTCTGCTTATACTTGACTGCTAGAAGCTTGTCGGAACGAAACTCGGCCGGTGTGATTAGACTAAGACCTCTACTACAACGAGTAATTGAGGTACAAGCATTGGTACAACGAACGAGAGAACAATTCATTGTTCTTTTAGAAGACTAACTACGACCATTCTTCGTTCAGCTGACCTTCCTACTTTATTAACTAATTTCACAAACTCAGCATAAAATTGTTTTCGGTAGCATTGGTGGTGCAGTTGAGGGCACGCGGCCACGATTAGCCATGTACTGGCGGAGAACCACTGCTTGTTGCTTTCGGAGTGCCTCGGGATCTGACGTGGACCCCAGGACATAGAGCTGTGTCGCCCGATCAGCCATGTACTCCAACCCCTTGCGTAACCGGGAACGGGTATCCGCTGCGTCATCCATGGAAGAATTGGCTTGGGCCTGGTAAAAGTTTTGTCGGAGAGACATCAGCGATGGAGGTAATTACCGACACACTACAGTAATACTACTCGACGTTCTTCTCGACGTAATTATACCCTCTTTTTCTTGAAGAGTATACAGGTGAAAGTAAAAATCGCATGAGAATGTTGAGTACTGGAGAAGTGAATAGGACCAAAGTTCTGAGTACATCGTTCCCAACGAGTGTGTTAAGCCTTTGTAGTCCCATTTCGCTCAAAGCATCCTTTTCGTACTGGTCTCGCAGTTCTTTGTAGACCAGATTAGAGTAAATCTTGTGCAAGGGCGCTCGATGCAAGCAATTTCGGACAGCGACAGCCGAGTGCACACGTAAAAACTGAATCTCCCACTCCGCTCTTTCCTTGTTGAAATGCATGTCTACGACCGGGCCGAAGACCCGCATCGCGGCATGCAGGTTCTCCTCTGAGTAAAAAACAGCCTCCTCCAAAACTCTCTGCATTCGTGCACTCGTTTTCTTTGCCTCATCTTGTTCCTTCGTGGCAGATCCACCAGAGCCAGCTTCTCCTATGTTCTGTCCTCGAACCACAAGCTGCAAACTCGGCGAGTTAAGGTCAACAATCTTGTGTGTTTGACCACTAGAATCACCCTGCTCTAATGAACCCGATTTATCAGCGGCTGCCGCTTCTGCCTCCTGATCAGACTCTTTTTTTCGTGAAGAAGCTTTCATCTTAGCTTTCATGGCAGCCATTTTCGTACGCTTGCCACCCTTTTCAACTATCTCAAACACCGCCTTCTTCGTCGCACTGATAGTTCCAACATCCTGGCCGCTGTTGTCTCCACTATTTGGATCGCCTTCCACCTCTTCTCTTGCTTTTTTCTCACGCTTTGCCGATTCTGCAATAGCAGTGCGTGTTTTTGCGCCACCGACTATGTCCTCCGTGAGACGCAAATGGAGAACGTTGGACGGATATCGGCCCTCGTAGTGATCGTAGAACGGCGAACCCAGTACCTCGAAAGCCCTCACTGAATTGGTCCACGCTTACGTGTAGTAGGGAAAAGATGAAAATAATAACAGTCTTTCAATACCATTTTCTTTCTAAACTAACTTCGACTTCCAGTTACCAAAGTGGGTATCGATCGTCTGTAAGAACTGCTACAGTTTATAGTAACAACTAGTTTTTAACAAATACAATGAGTTCCGCTAAGTATTTCATCTTCACCAAGAAGGTGTCCGATTAAGCATTAAACTTCAAGCATAAACGCACGTAAAAGTTTGCTAGCGGCGCTTTGAAGTCGTGTTCGCGCATGTATTTGCTTATCTGTCTCGCCACAAACGAGTGCACTTCTAGACTAGTCTTTTCGTCTTTGCGCATCTGTATGGAAACTCCCATACGCTGAAGAATCGACCTCGCAAACCGTGGATTGGCTACAAAATCCACGTAGACTCCCCCTTCTCGGTGTCGGCAGACGAAGCGAGTAATCGACAACGAATCTTGCGGCAACAACTGCGGAATTAGCGTTCGATGCGACTGCGTCGTGAGCGCGTGCCGTATGTCAAAGAAGTTCCTGCGACCAGGATAGATGTTGGAAAACCACAGATGACCGCTAATTTCTTCACTTGGAAATTTGTCTGGACTGCTTGACTCACCTGTTGCTGCGGCTGCATCCATAGAAGTCGAGGAGCTAGAAGACGACGACTTTGACGTTCCACTAGCTCCACCTCCGCCCTTTGCTGTCCCTTTTTTGCTGCCATCTACTTTTGCCGCAGCCGGGCCGGACGCTCCTGTGGCGCTGGAGGAAGTACCACTACCGGCACCAGAAATCAGTTGCTCAGCCGCTCCTGCCCTTCCCGACTCTTTCAAGATCTCGTTCCGCAGCTCCCTTGCTTCTGCATCCGTGCCCTGCAGCCACCGAGAACTCTCCACATCCTCGGAATGATCTAATGGCGCCGTTGACGCAGGCTGAGCCTCATCAACGTCCTCACTATTAGGACTATGCGCGACAGGAGTCCTCGAAGTCCCAACAGGCGGTGCCAGCGATGATCGATGCACGTGAAACTGCACGAAGGAACTAGCTCGTGGTCGCGTAGCAGAGCTGCTCGCAGCGCGTCGCCAAACACGCGATGGACCAAGGGCTCGCATCGTTCACGAGCGACGCTGCATGCCAAAAACTGCTATTCCGGTTCCATCTATGCTTATTGCTGTCGAGTCAGAAAACCCGTTTCCTCCGCGTTGCAGGCTAACATCTTGTTCACGCGTAGTTTACTGCATAATTATTTCGGACCAGATATCTGAATGTTGATGTGTGTCCATTGAGCGAGTAAATTTTCAAACCTAGTACTGGATTACTTTTACTGTGAATCTCGTTTCAAGTTCTTGAAAAACCCGATTCATGGTTCTGAAAATTTTTGTATGTTGACTCACTCTCGAAAAAGTGCAATTGATCCCTGTTGAATCTTACTGTACTACTGGTCTTGTTTCTCGCGCCTCTGACAGGCTCGCTTATCTCCCTCTGTTCTTTTTATGCCTTTTCCTGTTTCTCAAAACTAGATTTCTCAGCTCTTGGTAAATTTTGTGTTACGTCATGGAAGCCAACGCTGCACCTAGCAGACGAAAAGTAGACACAAGTACTCACAGCAGGTCTTTGAGTGCATTCGACCCTCCAGAGTGAGTTTTCATCACTGTTGACCTATGGTCATAGAACAGTGTGTATCATAGGTAAATAAACAATCCTCGGGATTTGGTCTCGACAAATCTTTGCAACAGAAGATCATTCATTACAAATAGTGTGGTTGAGAGTTGTTGCTAGTGAGATGTACGAGTGAACAAGGCTGAGGCTCACAAAAATCCTGCGAGGACCTTTGAACTTAGCGGCTTCTTTTCCAACGCAGCCGTCTCTTTCGCGGTCCGGGCTAGTCGCGCACCCTCACCACCAGGCAGAGGGACACACGATGCATCTCCTGTATGGGATGAGGAACCTTTCCCTGACTTTCCTCGCTTTTCTGCGATCTTCTTGCCGACTTTTTCCCTGAAGACCTGCTCAAAGAGAAATTCATTTTCACGCCTAGCTCGCTGATTCTCTTGCTCCAGCCGCTGCTTGCGCACTTGCCTATTGTACCGCTCTTCCTCCTTGATCTCGCTCCATTTGAACTTGTGGAGGTACCTCGAAGGTCGGAAGTTAAAAAAATTGAGAGAGAAGGTTGGAAATTAACTACGGTATATATATATAAGAAGTAGGAGGTAAATTGTGAAGTTATTACGTTGATCTTGATCTTTATCTTGCCACCACTTTAGTTGATAGACATACACGTCGACACAGTGTTCACATTAGAAAACACACAGTTCGTTATAAGTACTTGATATTCCACAAGTCGTCTCGATAGTAGTTGTGCCGCTTTTTTCCTCCAACGGGGGTCGCGTTGAGGCAGTCAGCGCACTTTTTCGCTTTCTTCTTGTCGTAGAATTCTACCCAGCCGTCAAGATACTTGGTTTTGCGATTCGCATTGTACATTTTCTGTCGGTGTTTCGCCGCCTTCTCGTCCTCAGGTCGCAGAAAAATGCGTGCTACTGCTCCGGCCTTGCCCATCGCGGTATCCAACAGATGCCGGATCTTGTCGGGTCTCATGTAAGGCGGCAGTCGAGGCAAATAGCACACGCCACGAGGCTTCTCGTCTACTAGCTGCGTCTTATCATCGAGAAGTACAGGATCCAGGTCGGACAGGTCGTCATCCAGCTTGTCCTTGCACTCGCCTCCTTGGTCCCCTGCTTGCTCAGAAGCGTTGCCTCCTCGATCACCATTTGTAGAGCCTTTGTCTTTTGACTTGCTCGCTTCTGGTGCAGATGCGTCCTTTCTGCCACTTCTTGGTTCACGGTCATTATCTTCGTCCGAATTCTCGTCTTTGTCCGAGTCCTCCTCTCCTCCCAAGGCTTCTAAGCCCTCTGGCTCCTCCTCTGAGCCTTCTTCCTCCTCTGAATCCCCTTCTTCCTCCAACTCGGCAGCTGAATCCTCGAAACCCTCTAGGGATGGTTCCTCTTCTTCGTCCTCCTCTTCCTCGCCGTCCTCTGATGAGTCACCCTCTGCATCTTCACCCACGACATTCTTGTTTCCAGGGTGTTCAAGTTCATCTGCAACTTCTCCCTCTTTTGCCTTGCTCTCCTTGTCGCTCTCCTTGGGTGGTACGTAGAGTGCCTCTTCATCACTGTCGTACTTCGAATCCTCGTTCTTCCTTTGAGATTGAGCTTGAGCAGAACCACCAGCAATAGCGTCCTTGCCACCAGTACTAGTACTAGTCTTCTTTTTCTTCTCAGGCACAACGAAGTCCTCAAGGTCTGAACCATGGTCACTGGCGTCGCTGTCAGGCAGAGTTTCGCACTCGGAGGCGTCTGTTTGATCAGATACTTCGTCCAGGTCATCGACAAGGCCAGCGCGCTCCAGTTGCTCTTCTTCCTCCTTGCAGAGTCGGTCGGCTTCAGCTTCCTCGCGAGCTAACTCGGAATCAGAAACCTCTTCTGCCTGTGAGCCCTCCTCATCCTCGTCGTCGTCGTCAGAGAGTTCGTTCCCCTGACGTGGTCTCTGTGGAGGTCGTGCAAGTAACCCACCTTGCTGCAGTCTGGTTGTATTCAGGGAGTTTGCTCCAGATGAACTTGCAGGTGTTGATGAACTCGATGCTCCGGAGCTTACATTTGAAAAGATGCTGTGAGGACCTTGTTGTGACAAGAGTTGGCCTGCACTACTAGAGGATGAAGCAGATGCCTTTTTAGAAGGTACTGCGCCCTTCGCCTTCCCTAGATCCAAGATGGATACATCGTCACTGTTCTCTTGCTCCTCTTCATCCGACTCGCCCTTGCCTAAATCGTTGAATGCAATTCCCTCATCATCGTTGTCGTCATCGTCCGAGCCGTTATATGAAGCGTCCTCGTTCTCGTCTGAACCTTCCTCTTCTTCCTCTGCCGACTCAACATCGTCGTCGGCAACTAAATCCGCTAAGTCAGCGTCCTCATCGTCATCCAATCGTGGTGCGCGTGCTCGCTTGCTTAAAGGGGCGCCAGCATTTTGTCCGTCTCCTGGAGACCGCTTTCGGACTCCAGCCGACTTCAAATCTTTCAAGCTCACATCCATTTTGATCGCGACCAAGTCCGTTGCTAATCAAGGACTCAATACTGACCAAGAAACAAAGAACTGCCAGTTTTCAGCAACGAATTACTAGTAGGAAAAAGGAAGTAGATGTAGGAGAAACATACGGAAGAAAAAAATACGAAAACGACTTTCCTTGCTCAAATAATAAATCCACTCTCGTCCATCTCCTCGTCGCTGCAGAAAATTGTTAAAGACAAAAAGAACTCAGATCGTGTTGGTCCCTCGCACATGAACTTGAGTGCACATGAACTTCCTCTCCTTGAAGAAAGTGATGAATCCAGGATCTTCTCTCCTGCACAAGTACTATCTATTCATACCATTTCTTTTGTAGAATTAGTTCCTGCTCACAAGACCTAGAGCGCTCTGATAGATTGTGGATCCTGATGTAAAGCAGGTGCTTACTAGGAACTGGTAAACTTCCTTTCAGATCTATTTGATCCTGATCGTTTTTTCGATCTCACATTCAACTTTTAGGTGAACATCAAAATATCGTGTTAATGCCATCAGCCTGCTATTACTTTCCAGCAGCAGTACGACAACAAATAATCTTTCTGAAGCGAATCAATTACATCGCATCAATTAAACCGCTCAGGATATCGGAAAAGGTCCGCGGATTTGTTGAGGATCTTTGGTTACCATTTGACAAGTCGAGAGACGCAGACCCTGTCGATCAAACGCAGTCTCTCGTCGCACTGCCTCCATTGCATAAAGCTTCCAACAAAATTCTTCCTATACATTCACTTCTGTTTCTCACCTTGTATCGGTAGGCGAAGAAGATTCTACAACAGCAGGAGAGTGAGAAACACAACCAGCAAATAGGGTGGAAAAAAGAACCTTAGTACGATCTTATCGATATTTATAAGTGTATATACAGCAATCATTTCCTTGGACCTCCAGTCATTGGATCGAAAGTGACGCCCTCCACGATGGTTCGCGAAGTAACGGGCGTTCGTTCTCGCACTGCCAAGTCGTTACGAGGATTCAAACCATTGCTCGAACTCCCTCCCCGTTGGTGAGGTGCTGCACCAGGTACGGCAATAGCGCTGGCATGATTACAACCCCATATTAGAGAGAGATCATTCAGATATCTACTTCTAAGATTAGTTTAGGTTAAGTTACATTACAGCTGAGAAGAAAGGAATCCTGTCGTTGTAAAAACGTGCAAAGAAAGTCGTGGATGAAATGTGAATAATTCGTAGTAAATCAACTGGAAAGTACTTACTTCTAGAGTCTTAACATCAGGTCGGCAGGTTGATGACCGCCGCCATCGTACATGGTGAGCGAGATGTCCGCCGCTGACACAAACGCCGGAGGAGCGGCACTGCCTGACGGAGGCGCACACTCTTCTGGCAGGACTAGATTGCTCGGCCTCTCCACTCCGATTTCGCATACTTCACAACTACCGGCTAACACCACAAACGGGTACAAATTAGTGCCACCGGTTCCAGGAAGTGTGCCGCCTCCGTGTTGAGAAGAGGAAGACGAGGAGGGTCCGCCAACCGAGCCATTAGCATACGGGCTCTGCGCGCCTGCCGCGTTGTAGACCATGCCGCTGATGCCCGAACTCATTTCAATGCGGCTTTCACCCAGTCGCACTACTAACGCCCCATTTACGAAGACGAACAAGACTCCGGATTCACCCACAACCAAGCTCACGACATCATTGGCCTTCAGAGCGGCAGAATTGAAGGGCGTAAGCGTATTCCCCACACTGCCCGGCGTTCGGTACCACCGCTCACCATCGACGTAATAACCTCTGTCGTCAATTGCCCCGTACAGATTCTCCGCGGTTAACAGGCAAAAATGAATCGGGCAATTTTGGTATTTCAGGTATTTCGAACGGCCTTGTTTCTACAGCCTTTTGTTTTTCTACACTACGATTTGTGCAACTCAAACTTTGAATCAAGCACTAACATTTTTTCGAAACTTGAATTTCTTTACAAAAAAGAACCGCGCAGGGTCGGTAGTGATGCTAAAAATAGAACTAGAAAGTCAAAACTGGACTTGTTAGTAGTTTCCTCCATCATAAAAATTTGGCGGCGATTCAGGTACTACGCCAATGTGGAGACCACCCCAGGCAGTGGAGGACTCCAATAGCTTTAGGTGGAATTCCATCACTTCCCCATAGCGTACTCGGATAGGTCGGGAGGCAATGGCTACGAGTTCCGAGAGAGGCTTAGGCGAAGATCCGCTAGAGAGACGTGCAGGACGCCGCGCAATCTGCATTTGAGAGTTTCTGACTTTCAAGGAAAGCCTTTCTCGGAGTGCATCAAGGGCAAGAGTAAAATGAGGGCAAGGTAGTCAATTCAACCTAGAGAATTTGTTTTACTTCCACGCGGGAAAAATCTAAGGCAAGAAGCGCAACACGAAAAGGGCACTCGCAGAGAAACGTCGAGGCGAAGCACCAAAATAGCGACCCCGGCGGGACTCGAACCCGCGACCTCCCCGACTCTCATTCAATCCTAGGTTACCCTGCGCTAGCCGCGCAATGCTCATTCCTAGAGTGCCTCCGCACCTGCCCACGGGGCTGGGCACTAGTGAATGGGGTGCTCTGCATCATGCAGGCGTCGGCGAACCGACATCCTGTAGCGGACCAACTGAGCTACAGAGTCGCTACGCCATGTGTCTACAATTCCGTGATACTCTCAGAATAGTGTCCGGAAATACACATTACGGGGGTAGAGCGCCCTTCTATGCTCAATGAACAGTACGCCGATCAATAACAGAAGCCAGGAGGCCTGATCTTTGCCTTTCCGCAAAGTAGTCGCCGCAAGTGCAAGCGCAAGTTTGCGAGAGGCTCCACGATTGCAGCCCCGGCGGGATTCGAACCCGCGACGTCTCGATTATTAGGGTGGTTGTTCGACGGCACGTGCGGCAGAGGCGCGTGTAACAGAAAGGTACTCACCCAGAATCAGAAAAAGGTACTAAAATATTTATCACGGGGTTACGGATTTGCACTTTTCGTCCAAGAACGCCTTGAGACCACACCAAATGAAAACTATGTACGAGACCATGAACGGCCACACTCGATGTGGATAGTAGACTATAGCAAGGTGAATAGGAATACCCAATTGTTGCATTCGAATGTGAGGCTTGGATGACTTTTCTGCGGATCCCATGCCCATCGCCAGGGCTTTTGATTCGTTAAAACTTGACCCTGATGTATCATTTGCCTTCCCACAGGCGCCGCTTCCGGTACTCCAGGTATCCCAACCACGTAGGTGTCCTGGAAAAGACCGTTTTCTGGCTCTTCCGCTGAGCCACTGCGTCCCGGCAGCAGAGACTCACTTCCACTCGCGCCGCCCGGCGAGAAGAAGTTGCGAAAAGGCAGTCTCAGCACCTTTCCGGACCCGCCGCCGCCGGACGGTCCTCGGGCACCAGCGCCGCTGGCTCCGCCGGAGGGCGGACGAGATGAGGCGTTCGTAGACCCAGGTCGGGAAGAGCCCGCAGCGCTGCCCGCATCGCCTCCCTGCGCATGCTTGCTGTTCCAGTCATCCCAGGGACCGCCTTCTCTCCTCGAAATGCAGCGGGACTGCAGCCACGAATCGATGGCTCGTCGCAGGGCGACATTGGAAATCAAAAAATTAGAAGCCAGCACCTGCCCAGTGGAAGGAGAACGGTAGGGCGGCCCAACCTGCTGCTGGAAATACGCTTGGATGCAGTTGCGCTCGGACAATGAAGAAAGGAAAAAGTGGCGTAACTGAACATGCAATAAGGCTAAAAGGGACTCTTCATCTTTCTACCTTGATGTCACTGCTTATGATCATAAAAGTCCTCGTTCTTTTACCTTTCATTATTTTACTAGACAAGAAGATGAAAAGAGGCGGAGGTAGAAGTAAAAAGTTGGTTACCCATCATAAATATGAATATCCATCAGTGGCAACGACAGGATCGGTCAAAAGCTCGCCGGAAAGAGGGCAACAGAAGCCCTCAGGCGGTGAGACGATGGCTGGAGGCATCTTGGTTGCAAGCACTAGTGCTGAATAACCACCTCTGCTTAATTATGATCTTGATCATACACAACGATATAAAACATACTTATTTCCAGGGATGCCATGAGAAATGAATGCGGCGAAAGAATGATGGAAAAAAAGCGAGGTGTTAATTCCACAGAAAATCTCGTATGTGCATGCAAATGCTCCTACGTCCAATAGCAGAGGTCGAAACTGTATCTGGCTGAGAGGAAGCTGTCGACAAGCAGAGCGAAGAGTGCAAAAGAACGAGCAGATAAAAATAAGGATCATTAGTAAAATACGTATACGAGTCCCAAAATACTACTGTCATAGGATCTGGAAATACTTATATGTGTGTGGGGATCGGGAATGGATCCGATTCTGTAGACAGGGACAGTGATTAAAGAAATCAGGGGAGAAGGGCTATAACTGGAAATGCGCTCAAAACTGCGTGATCGTATCTCTCTCGTCTACTTTGCATAAAACTGCCAGAAGACAAGTACACGAACACTGTCAAGAAGTAGATTGCGTCCGATTGTTCAGGGGCATCTCTCAAAACTAACACGCACACCATCGGAGCATGGTTATGATTATATGTTCCTGCTGCTCTCGTCCTGAAATTTGATTGACAGATGCAGATCTTTCTTAAGACAGCCGCGTCACTGAATGGACACTTTCTTTCTGGTCACCGATGACGTCCTCGGAGAACACTTATATTTGTAATGATTCCGCTTGTTTCGTCCCTGCTGCTGCAGCCCGACTCATCTTCTGCGGAGTAGTCGTGATTCATGGGGTGCGCTAGAATAAAATCGTACCAAGATGCGTTTTAATAGTACGTAGTAGGGGAAAAATGTTGGTGTGATTGAGTAGATGAGGGGCGCTTGCTCAGTCCTCGCTGAACGGACACCATATCCGACACCGAGGTATCTTCGTGCACTCATCCTTGATATTATGCGTATATTCAAAGGGGGGAAAGCTTCCTTCTTAAGAGATGTTGCTCGTAATAAGAAATTCATCATCACCACGACGGACGGAAAAAGAACTTCGTAAAGTTCTATTTTTGTAATACTCCTCTAGCCTCTAAAACAACCACATTTAAAATCTAAAACCGAAGATGCAACTGAAGTCGGTCGTAACGACGTTAAAAGTCGACCATGTCATTCATTTGCGCCTGTTTAAGATCTTGATCTTTTTTCTGAGTTTCTGTAAACCCTCTTGTACCAGAGCATGCTTCGGCACAAGAGGTCTCCCAGCAAAGCCTGTTAAATCACCCTACTTTGCGGCTACTTACATTGAAGAGGTGTTACAGTTCACGAGATATTTTTTACATCTTGTTGAGATTGATAAGAAGTAATCATAATCCGTAAAAAATAGAAAATTTTTGTGTGTGAGACAGAGGGCCGGGCTCTCGTTTCCGGTGGCCTTCATGCGTCAGCATTAGAATACATTATAGTTTCAGACCGATCTATAGTTTCCGGGCGACTAACACTATTCCCTACCCTTCCTGCCATCCTTCGCATCGCTGGACGCAGCCCTGGATTGTCTCATACGTAATAAACGTTCAACTCAAAGTACAGTAGCGAAATCCGTATTACGCACTCTTCTTTGCGCATCGTTTTCTTCTCGGTTGAACTACCTCAGAAGAGGCATCTATGTATGTTGATCCTACTCAGTAGGGAAAAAGAACAGCTTACTCGAATCTTCATTGCAGATTCCTTGTCGTCATCATCATCGCATCCCTGTCGATGTAAGATTACTACCTTCTCTTCGATCTTCTTCCACTCCATCTTCCTATTTCAGATCCAGACTTAATATTCTTCCGGAAAGACATCGGATCGCTCCAGTGTTCGGACGTTGTTCTCGATGTCGAAATAGAAGATTTTACGCGAATTGCCCTCGTCTCTGATGTACATCCACTTCGCGGGAAGCTCTTCCAGACCCATGGTTTGCCGCAATTGATTATGCTCTTTGATCAGCTCGGTGATATCTTTTTGACCGGGAAGAAGGTTACCCATAGAACCTGGAACGATCGTGAAGAGAGGGGATTTTGAGAGAGGGAGACGCCATGTGTATGTCCCTGTTATGGCCGTTCTTGGTCACCGTAGAGACAGAATGGCAGCCGACACGGGTGCAAAAACAAAATCAGATACAACTACAGGTAGTACTTGGTCACGCGCAGATACTACCTACAACAAGAAATTCTGTACCGTACATACCACCTCCGTCCTCATCGGCTTCGCCGTTCATCAAGGCTTCCATGTCCATACCTACATCTAAGGGCTCGATGTCTTCTCCGGTGGCCAGCAGGTCCGGGACTCCGCCAGATTCCACAACCTCCGTCAAGGTAGGCACGACCGGCGCCGGAGGTGGTTTCTTGACAGGCGCAGCGGCAGCTTTTCCTTTGCCTTTGCTCGTAGTCTCTTTATTAGCAATGATTGGTGAAACAAGCACGTTCCTCGAAAGCACAAGTTGTACGAGTAAAATGATGATGTGGGCAAGTCATTTCTCATGTTAAGCGACTTACATATACTGATGCAACAGACATAGCAATTATCCAAAGAGTGTAAGCGATTGACTTTCACGATCTTGGTCATGAAAAAAAATAAAGTAGTTCTAGTTATTCCATTCGGGGGTGATCTCAGTCATAATTGAGGAACCGTTTGCCAAGCCGTTTGTGGCCCCTCTAGGGGAGCGCGATCTTGCTCGCATCTGCGCATCTCGTTGATTCACTTGTCCTTTCGAAGCAATCACAGCGATTCCTGGTTGTTTTGTCAGCGATCCGGTAGATACAATCTGCTTCACCGTGTTAGTCTGAGCTGACATCTTAGAGGAGAACGAAATCATGAATGAAAAAGTTTCATGCACTTTGACTTTCGTGATCTGAGTATTATGGATTGTGGAAAAATTCTGTTCTGTTGTAAAGATTGCCTCTTCTACTTGAGAGTGAGATCTTTCCCTTTACTGCTTACGCCCCCACCTAACAGTATCTTTGACTATATCTTGGATGAAGACTATCTCTATCTATTATATACTCATGCCTTAAGATTGACAGAACTCGTCTTGCTGGAAGTCTGGGCCGGTGGCGGCAATGTCGTTCTGCTGGTAGGTTCTTCGTCCGGCATCATGATTCCCGTCGCACCGTCGTAGAGATTCTTCGGCGCATCCCTTGGGCGACCCCTATTCGCCGTTGCCGGAATGCGATCGGTGAGTCGCTGTCGCTGGCCGAAGATGACGTGCGCAGCCGGAAAGTTGCGCGACGAGTACCCTGTCGGACCCTCCTTCGCAACGCGATAACCCTTGTAGTTTGTGTTTTTAGACGCATCCTTATCTGCAAAATTTCGCAGCACGCCTTCCACGCTGTGAGTTTCCAACGACGGACTGAACTCGGGTTGCACCTCTTTCCTGTACATAGTCAACTCCTCGTTCAACGCAGGAAAAAAAGTCCCAAAATTGCGGACACCTTTTGTAGTACGCATAAAAAAGAAGCGTACGCAGCGTAAGCGTGTAAGTGATTCACTGACTGAGTGAAACTAATTGAATGGGTAATTGACTGCCTGGAACACTAATTGCATCAACATCAATTCGAAGGTAACTTCTTATTTCACAAGTAACAACCACTACTACAGCTTCCAGCTCCACCTTTTCCTCAGCTTCAGATAAGATGCCATGTGTGTGTCCCTGTCATCATGATTCAACTTAATACAGTCATCAATCTAGGCGACATTATTGATCGCGAATAGGGGCTATAGGAACTACATCCGAATGCATGCTGTTGTCTCTGTTACCATCGTCCATGATGACCGTAAACCTACATCCGAACCATCGAAGGAACTACTAGTTACTGCATATTGTAAATACTAGAACTGAGACAGTAGAGTTAAAAGTACAATTATTGTCCATCCGCACCCACATTGGTGTGATCCAGAGGACTCGCTGTTCTTCCGCTTGGATCGGGTAGGCCAGGTTCGTGGAAACTGCGGTCATCACATCGCGGAAACCTTTCTCCGTAATATAATTGTCACTCAGATGGAGCTCGGTCACCGGCTTGTCCAACGCTTTCAGGTAGTCGGCAATGTAGTAAGCACCATGATCACCAAAGGTGTTCTTGAACATCTTGATCACGATCATTAGAAAGGAAACACGAGCCGAGAAAGGACTCAGCAGGGCGCCCCTAACAACTAAAAAATGAAAAATAAAAACTTCTGTCTGGTGTCATAGCAAGAGGAACCTTTAGGAGGGCGAGATCAGGAACCTTTTAGGAGGGGAGCATTGACACATTTAATAATATAGGGAGTTATGCTCAGCACCATAACTTAACCTGCACTTTGAATTGCTTCAGGAATCTGAAGATGGCTTCCACTCCATGATCCCCAATGCTGTTGAAAGACATATCCAGCTGTTCGATGTAAAATCGGGAATTCGCTGCACTATTAGAAGGATATCAGGTTAGTACAATTAGGAGTCATTTCATGTCATGGGTAGTAGAGTGGTAAGAAATACTACGCTAGGTAAAACTATAGAAAAGCAGTTTAGCGAGGTGCACTATTAGAAAGCTTCCTAAGTTTTCTCTTGAATTGATTCTCCCACTCACCGACGAGGCGACGGACGCCCGTACAATCCCAGTGGCCACGCGTTCCATTGCCTGAACCGGAGAAGCACTGCATGCGCGAGCTCCAGTTCATGCGCAGCACCCCACGCGAGTCTCCTAGCTCAGCCGGCATTTGTTGTTGTTGGGCGGCTGCCAAATATTGGTTTTGTTGAGGATAGAAACCGGATCCAAAATACTGAGGGGCTGCTGCCGTAGTAGTAGCTGCTCCACCTCCGTAGTACTGCGAAGTCGCAGCAGGCGTGCTTGTATATTGCTGTTGTTGAGCAGCTGTGGCCGCGTACTGGTTGTAGTACTGCTGGTAAGCCGCGGCGGCGTATTGCTGTTGTGTGTACTGCGAACTATCAGCTGTAGTGTACTGCTGTTGAGCGGCGGTCCACATCAGGTCATTTTGCGTCACAAGGACGAAAAAAGTATCTAAAAATAAATCTGCTACTTAAAACAATAACAAATTAACTGTATCTGTAGAAAACACAGTCAAAAAACAACTAAGTTGAACATTACCCAATCAAGGCTAACTACAATGCATCTGTGCTGTCGCGACTCCTAGTAAAAGTTTCCTGCTCCTGAAGAACGTTGGCTTTTTTATTAATGGAGTTTCGTTATATAATTACATAGAAGAGCAGTTCCTAGTTGTATGGACTTTTACGGATTCTACTTGTATACATAGAAAAACAGTCCCTAGTATGGACTGCGAAAATGCAAATGGAACAACATTGAGATGAAAAGAACACACAGAACGGAGACCCAAGCATGATCAAATGCGGTCAATTTTTCATATGATCTGTACCGATGAATTTTGAGCTTCAAACTTCTTCATTCGAGCTTCAAAATACTTCATTTCGAACAGGATTCTTCGTTTCGTTTGCGTCTTCTTAGGCGGATGTTAGGCGGATGCGGTTCAATCTATCTGCATCAGTCACAACATTGGATGCTCCTCAGTTTCTTCAAGTGTAATAAAATGATGTCTTGGTGCTCTACCAAGCGCGTCCTGCCATCAGTCTGTTCTTTCACACATATGACTGGACATTTCCCGTAACATAGGAGTTACATGAAGTTCAAGTTGAGCGTGAGATGCTAGCATACAAGAGTGGACAGACGCCACATACTCGGAGCAAATTAAGTAGATTACAGATGGGATCGTGGTCCACATTTCTACTATCCTGCTCAAGCACTCAAGCATAAAGCACCCATTTGATCCGTTAAGATTGATTTCCTTCCATGATCATAAAGTAACTTAGACCATGCTGTGCTTGGGGATTCCGAGTAATACACAGGACAGCGATCATTTTCCATTTGTTTCTTGTATCAAGTCGGGACTTGAATTGTCAAGGTTCCAACGAGAGGTTTGATTCTAGAACTCTTAGTCTTCGTAATATTCCACGACTTACAAGTTGGTCTTGGAAAACGATCAGCATGCGCCACCGCATACTGAAACCAGCAGATTTTACTAGCCTAATCTTCGAAGTGTACTTCTTCTCCAGAGTCGCCTCTTTCCGGTCAGTCCCTTGTGCGCGGTTCTGTGCCCACGATTCTGACGACGTATATTGCGCGGTTTTGCTCGGTTGTAATCATCTGCTTGGCGCGGCAGCTCCTCGGTTCCTTCGAAGTGGAATGGAAGCCCGATCACAGTGTTGACATTGCGGATGGCGAAAGAAACAATATCGATATCGCCTTCACGATCCTGTACGTTTTTCTTGCCAAGCACTGCTTCCAGGCGTCTTCTTTCCTTGTATTTTGAGCGATTTCTGATACTCAACCCACTCACGCACGATTCTCGGAGCCTTCATTATGCCAGCGTTGGTACGAGAAGTAGACGCATTTACATTTGCCTCAGCAAGAACTTCAGAAGCTGGACATTCTTCGGAGGTTTTACTTCCGTGGTCCATATACAGATTCACAACAGTGTGGCGATTTCTGCCGTCCAGACGATCCCACAATAAAACCGTTTGCCGATTTAGGCACTTGTCGAGCGCACCAAATTCGCTACCCGTTCTCCTGTCCACGATAGCACGTAAACTGCGCAGCAACGTAATCAAACTCCGTGCATCTACGAGACACTCCGACGAGGAAAATGAGGACGTGAGAGTGGATTTGGTTTTCGATACCTCCTTCTGCTCAGGCAAGCTGTCAAATAAGTCGACAATTTCACCTTTTCTCGCACGTCTCGTGTTCATCTTACGGTGACTTTTGTCAACATTCGGATCTTGGTCACCGCTGTAACTCGTCTTTGTTAATTCGCCGGTAGGCAATCCTCTCTCGTGAAATAGAAATTCTCCATTCATTGCGGCTGCATGATCCATGAGTTTTTCACTCGCACGTAGAAGTTCTAGCACCGGTTGCACAAAAAAATTCGTTGACGGAAAGGCCAGAACCATTTCCAGAGCTTGCGCGAGACTTTTCAAATTTGAACTTAATATGGAAGCTCTTCCGGAAGGGTCACCATTGTAGACTCCAGGAAAGACTACAGGCGTCAGCACATTCGTTCTTCTCGCAGCGTAAAGCCGACACAAACGAGAAAGAGTCTCGATGTCACCCAGGACAGACTTTGCTTTGGGTGCGCTGTTGCCAGTGGCAAAGAGATCGTGGGACAGCAATCCTCGAGACCGAAGCAACTCCGTCGTGAGCAGCGGGTCTGCCTCATCCTCGTCTTCTTCGGTATCAACATAATATTCTTCCTCTGAAGGGCATGCGGTCTCAAAAGAGCAGCCCTCTGCGTATGCTGGTTCCATCATCTGCCCCAAAACTTCACTTTCTGGCTCCGACGAAGGAGACCCGCGACCATCTCGCTCCCTGCTGGGTTCATAGCGTGCTAGCGCCAAACACGTCAACACACCGTTATCTTCCACGTCTCTGCGATCAAGAGTAGAACTCTGTCCCCTCCCCGTTCTTTCCCCCTTTTCCTCCTGATGCAAAGCGGGAAGGAGAACGTCTCCGACAACGCAATCAATCAACGCCCGTTCAACTTCCCACATTCGCCGCTCATCCACAAAATTATCTGATGCCTTATCAACTATGTTCATCGGGCTTTGTTGTGTTGGGTTTCCACCTGCTACATGCTGTTCCATTTCATCTCGCATTTCATGACCGCCTACAGTCTTCGTCGCGAAGCCGTTCGCGCTCGGTCGCCGGCGAAACAATATACTTCGGAGCACGTTCATGGCGCTAAGCTTGGCGGCCGGGTCCAGGAACAGTGCAGCGTGCTTCTCCTGTTCTTGTAGTTGATCTTGATCTCTCACTGTGCGTTGAACCTCACGTCGAAAGTCTTGCAATCCGGTAATATACATTTCGCTAGAACTCGAGCACAAGCCATCTACCGGACTGTCTAAGGCCTCACTACGCACTATTGCGGCAAGCAAATTTCGGATGCTAATCAAAAACCCTACTGAACAGATTCTCCCTGAGTCTTCAACATGTGCGTTGTTTCGCGAGTGTTTTCTCAATATGCGCAACAGCCCGTGCGCATGCACAAGTAAGTGCTCATGCAGACGCGCAAATGTTCCTGCCCTGTCCACAGTAGCCTGTAGTAGGCGGGCGACGTCGTCTAGGGACCCGATGCGTCGTAACTGAAAGCCGTCGTTCTCCAACAGGCGGTCCGACAACGCATTCAAAATCTTTAGCTTCGCTGCATGTGGTAGAACAGAAGCGCTAACCGACGTCAGCGCCTCTGCAATTTGGACAATGTCTCTCGCCCGCAACCTACTAATCTGCGCCTCTTCATCGCTAGGTGCGCTAGAAACAAAACCAGGTGGTAATTTAGGAATTTCATCCTCCTGAGTCTCACCTTTATTGACCTTGGAAGGTTCTCGTCGTTCTCCGCTACTACTTCTGAGCTTGCGCCGCAATCTAGCACATGCACGAACCCTACGTTTCAAGTGCTGTTCTTGTTGACTCGCACCTTCTGAGTTCCTCGCATCTACGACCCTAACAGCACTCAACACTGGCGACTCGTCTATCCACTTTAGCCTCGCTGCAGGGGCATCCTGCAGGAGTTTCTCTGCAGTGATCTCATCCAGCGTGGATGTCGTGTCACGATGAAGCTCGACATCGTTGCGGATATTTGAGGATGATGAAGAACTTGACACTTCTGCACATGTGCTGTTGTCGTTCGGTGCAACGCTGCATTTGCTTCGCACCTGTTGTCGTGGAACACGGTTGCCACCACACACAAAGAGTTGCAGAAACTCTGAAAAAATGGTCGGACTGGAAATGCCCAGACTCGCATAGGACTTCGAGACAAGCGCCACGTCTCGTCCGCTCCATTTGTGCAGTGCGCGTGAAGCGATTACAGGTGCCAAGCGGTCACGAAACAACATGCCAAGATCGACTTTTCTTGAATAAACAGAGTAACTTTGTTCTGTCTCGTTTGGTCCGCTCGAATGGCCCAGACTTTCTTGTCTATCATTTTCTTTTGAAGAAAGACATCCGCATCGATGAAGAGCCGCTATCGCATGCACAAGCAACGCAAGCTGCCGCGTGGAGCATTGACCACATATCGCCGGGACACGTTCAGCAACAAGTCTCTTCGATAGCATCTGGCCAGAGTCGTCATCTACCAAGCTTCGATCTTTTTCACTACTCGACATTATAGAAAAACTGCTTCTATTTGCATGCATCGCGACTCGAGCACATGCTTCAAGTGCAGGGACGGTTTCCGCTGCCTGAAAGCTTCCAATAAGACCTGGCCTGTCGCGCAACAGGTTACGGACACTGTCGCGCCAGGCTCTCGAAGAGGCAGTACTCGGAGACAAGCGCACCGCTTTGGCCGTCGAAGCGATCCCCCGCAATAGCATCTCTGCGGACTCGCTGTGTGCGGAACTGATCATGCGACCTTGTTTCCTCGGCTCAGTGCGCCGCTGGCGCTCTTGCATCTGTTGTACCTCAACATAATCTAGAAGCAAACTGTTCTTCTCACTCGCATCGTCCTCATCACGCAAGTGACTGACTTCCGTTCTCTTCCGTTGTTTGCCAGAACCAAATATGTTGTTGATGCTTGACCTATTAGAGACAGGATCGTCCTCTTCGGCTGGCTCCGCCAAGCTACGCAAAGAACCTGCAAAGGAAGGAGAAGTGATCTCTTCGCCAGTTCCGTCTAGCTCGCTCGAGAAAATAGGCGTGGCATCGACAACATTTACCACATGATCGCCATCAGCAATTCCAGCAGACCCTGCCACGGAGAAACTTACAGCCTGACCGGAAACTGGTGCGCGTGTAGTTGTATAAAGAACTGCATGTCTCGACGAGTGTAGCCTCAACGTTCGGGATACCGCAGTCCTGGGCCAAACAGGCCCCGACGAGCTAATTGCACGAACCATGGGATGGTTGGAGACACTTGAAGACTACGCAATTGACTAAGAAATAGCACAATTTTCAGTCGTATCGAGTGGCTGTTTTAAGATATACATTCCATTTCCAATGCACTCATGATTAGGTCGGTCTAGGGATGCGAGTGCACAGATCCCTCTGTTGTGATTCTACCTCACCCCTTTACGCAACTCATCTTCGCATAGTGCATATGAATTATCGGCATAAACCAGAAAAGAACAGCCCGCTTAGAAGAATGCGGCACGACCAAAGGCAGGAAAAAGGCTACGTTCTTTTGAGCTCCCTAGCTATCCTCTGTATCTGTTTGCGTTCTGTAGGAAAATGCAATATGAATGTTGAGCGTGGGCTCAAATTCAAATTGTCAAGCCACTCCATCATGGCAGTCACACTCGTCAAGACGCAGACTTGCCATGAGAGTCAATAGGAAAATAGAACGACGACAGGAAATCTTGTTCAAAGAAGGGCCGTATACACTAAATTGTCATAACAGAATCAAACTCCTGTGGTTGCTTTTAAAAAAAATTCACATTACAAATCTCAAACACGTAGGCGTCACTGCTGTAGCAATGGCTCAGCGAGTGGCACCTGATTACCGCTGCGCGCACATCGTTGGTACAAGCTTAGCGCCAACGCGAACAAAATCCAAGCGCCTGCGAAATACCCAACGTAGGGACTAGCGAGAATCGCGAACAGGCCAGTAGATGACGCAGATGAAGAGTCAGCATTTCCCGTTGTCTGCTTCTGTCCAGTTTTCGCCGGTAAGCTCCTACTCGCATCTATGCTCCGAGTCGCCTCTGCAGATGCGATCCAGTTCACTCCTGCTGTGTTCGCTCGTTGAGGTGCCGTCGCCGGTGAGATCCTGCCTGTTATTGGACTATCTCCTTGTGGCTTCAGAACGTCCACCTGCTCTTCAGGTGATACGCCTTCGCCCTTGTCCATTGATGGCAATTCGCGGTCTAGATCTCTCCCACGCTGAGTTGCAGCCGGTGCCTCTCCTGGTGTGATGAAGGTGTCGCCGTTGAGTCGCGGCGGAGGTGGCGCTCCTGGCTCGCCTTCGTCTTTTTCACGCATGATAGCGGCAATCTCGGATGGAGAAGCACCACCACCGCTGCCGTAGCCGCCCTGGTGTAGCTCCACCTGCGGCACGTCGAGTCGTGGTCCGCCCTCCAGACCGAAGTCTTGATCCAGAAAATACGGACCCGGGTTGATGCCGCCAATTGCGAGATTCACCTTCACGAACAAATCGGTGCCGTGGAAGGTGTTCCAAAAACGTTCGATATTCTGGTTACTCATCCTGCCATTTTCTGGCATAACCAGCAACGCGTTGTCGTGCGTGAGCAAATTCAGATTTGCTTCGGTATCAGCCCACCACGTTGCCAATCCCAGGTTCCGCCATGATTCTTCAGGAATATAACTCGGTGATCCAGAAGGTGGGCTGTAGATACCCAAAATTTGCTCGGTCGCAGTCCACAAGCGAGCTGGGAGCGCCGGCTCCTTGTTATTCGCGTCGTCGTCGTCACGCAACACGTCGTGTTTGCGGTCTGTTCGACCCCCCTCTTTTTTTCTGCTCGTTGAAGAATCACCATCCGCATCATCGTCTCCTGCAAAAGTGGTTGTACTATCGGACGTCGTGGACTGCTGGTCACTGTCCTCACTGTCAGCATCACGATTACGAGAGGTGACAACCTCGTCATCGCTAGTAGCATCCAAATCCGAGTCTTCATCATCGTCCTCGTCCGAAGGAGCAGTCGCTTCAGCCAAGGAGGTGTCGTCTCGTGGATCGATTTCCTCGTGTCTCCGGACCGAATTTCGACGACGTCTTCGGTTTCGTCTGACGTCCCTTGGCCGAAAATTTCGAAACTCCATCACGAAGATGGCCCAGCCGTCAGGGTCGCGTGGCATATCCCGCGTCTTCAAGTACACTCCTCCGATATTGGCATACTCCGGTGTCCAGAAAGTCTTCTCATAAAAAGCGAACTGGTCGATGATGCCGTACTTCGAGTTCAACTCGCGAATGTCGACCTCGCCGCACTGGGGCCACAGCTTGCCCGCTCGCGTGAAATTCTGCTCCTCGTGGTTCATCGCGTCGCGCCACTGCGTGCCCATAAGCCACAGGGCTGACCACGCACCAAGTGCCGTATCGTTTCCACGAACTCGCGCCATCAACGTACCTGCGCTCACGCTTTCCTTCTTCATTTGCAGCGATGCCGAACTGATCCATGGGCGCACCCTGTCCGCCAATGCCGCTGCGGCCTCGGGCGTATTCTCGTTTTTCGACGGCGCTTCCTTCGGCCGCGTGTTGCACTTGATCGGATAGTGCTGGTTATCGCACGTCAGCTTCGTGCATTCCTCACGAGTACCTTCCTCGCAAAACGCCTTGAGGACCAGCGTGCCCTCTGGTGTGCAGTAAGCGTTGCGCCTCTGGTCCGTGTACTCCTGCGCCTCCCAGTTCCCCGGCCGAGGGGTACCGGTCTCGTACTCCCATGCGCTGGGGTCAGGTTTCCCGTCCACGCAGGTGTCGAACTCCTCACGCCAACCGCCATCTACAACTACTTCCTTTGTTTGATCATCTTGATGCTTTGCAGTTCTTGCTGATGATGAGGTTGACGACGTCTTCTCCTCAGACTTGACAGATGTAGTTGATCTTGATGCCTTATTGCCGCTCGTTTCTCCAACGCGACGCAGCTGGTTCGGGTCGAAGATCTGCGGATGCTCCAAGTCGCTCAAGAACTTGTTCTTGTAGAAGCGGATGTAATCAATCTCGAAGAAGTGGCCCTGATAGAGGACGTCCTCGCTGTCGCTTCGACGCGGTGGGATCGCGTAGTTCTCGGCACTCAGCACTTTGGCAGCGCTTGCTGAACTAGTCCTCACCGGAAAGCTCGCCCTGTTGCTCGAGGCAGCTGCGGACGCTGAGGTAGTCGAAGCTGCTGCTAACGGAGAGGTCTCAGTCAGCTCCGTATCGCCGGATGACGTCGAAAGTCCCACGCTAGCCGCGCCATACGCAGCGCGTTGACCACCTACCGCAAACTTCTGCTCGCTGGAAAGCCGCGACTCATCAAGATTGATAGGGGGCACGAAGAGGTGCCGATTGCTGCTCTTTGCCGACGACGTTGCCGCCGCAATTAGTTGGAATGGGTTTGAGAATACCATCATACAATTTGGCAGAACAATTACAGTGATTGCTAACACAATGCGACTCTTCAGGACCACCTCCTACTTTCACCCATTGAAGTACTTATCTTTTTCGCGCAAGAAGGAAACTATCTCGACCACGTAAACAGTTTGTTTCTTTCAAAGTAGAAATTAGGCGGACATAATTAAAGGAGAGTCGCTCAAAACCAGAGAAATGCTACTCCCGCTTGTTGCAACAAATCGCCATCCAAGTGCACAAACGAAGGAACACAACGTTGTGACTGGGCAATATGCGGTCACCCCTCTTCGATTATCATCATCTGATTGCGTCCATCACCATTAATAGCGGTGGCGTATCCAATCCGTTGCATCCGCTGATTTCGTCTCTGCACATCAATCCGCAGTACACTGCGTCTTGTTCAAACAAAAGTAGAGGGAGGATCTCAGATTTTTACCACCAGTGATGCAAGTAATCAAGTTCGTAGATACATAAGCATAAGGGCGAATCGAAGTATTTATTTTCCTGCTGTTCAAGCCCATTTTTCCTGCTATTTTCATTCCCTTTCTTTAGCTCATAAACTTGCGATAAGCATCCACGCCAGCTCAGCGTTACTTCGAATCATGACCCGTGCTGGCGTAGTACTTACTTCAAAGAAATATCTGGCGAGTAAAGTCAGGTGGTTCACCAGCCGCTGGCGTGTCCTTTTCATGATATACTTTAAGTGTTTCCGATTTAAAAACTAGCTGGTATTTCGGTCAATTCTGATATCGTCGACAGATGATTCTTGCATTTGGATTCTTGTCTTTCAAGGTTATTTGCAAATGGTCTGCAAATGGTCTATAACTATGATGTCTGTGCTTCTGATACATTCATATCATGATTCAAAAAGTTGTAAATCCAAGAAGCAGAACAAAATAGAAGTTCAGCAAATGAAACACATTCATAAGTAGTCTTTCTCTTTTTTAGTCTAATTCTTCGTCAACAAGTTCAATGTCGATGCCACCGAAAAGTTTCTGCTTCACTACTTTGGTCCCCCAGGAGGACTCATCAACAGACAAATTGAATTCATTTTCAACCACGTGCTTCCATTCCTCCCAAGTTTTCAGGTCGATTTTCTTCGTTATATTCTTCTCGGCGGAAGTCGTGTCTTCATTCTGTTCGCATCCCTTTCCCGTGACTCCTGTGACGCTATTGTACATGATTGGTGCCCTACACAGGCGTTTGTTCACCAGAGAAAGAATCTCGCCACGAGGAGGTGGGGACGGGGAAGTAGATGTAGATGAAGAAGTCTTTGCGGAACTGTAAGTTGTTGCATTCGGAGAAGATGTCGTCGTTGTCAAGATGTTCCACTTCGTGCGGTCAATCAGAAGCAGTTGCTCAAAAACCGCTACCGGGAACAGATACATCCACTCTCCGATGTCTCTCCTTATCAGAGCCTCTCTTCTGTCGCCGCTGGTTCCAAGGCCGGGTAGAAGACACGCATAGGGACGATATTGGGGTGCTTGCGGTAGCGGAACTTCCACACCCAATCATCTCTGAACTGGAGGATTTTATCGCTTTCAGAGCAGGTCGGCTTACGGCGCACGCGTTTGTCGCGATACAAAAATCCGCCTATGGGATCCTCCACCGTACGATACATGATAGCGCTACTGCTGTCGGATTCGCGCATCTCCTGCGCTGGATAACAGCGCTTGAGAAGATCATTACTTCTGTCGGAGAGAGAGAAGCTACTAGAAGAGGAAGCTCCACCTACTGAACAAAAGCGATGCAGTGTAGAAACTATTCCGCTCCCGCAGCAAGTCAAGCCGCTATCTGCACACGAGGAAGAGGGAGTCGAAATAGTTGCAGAAGAAAAAGTTCCGGTTGAAACTGAAGAAGCAAAAGGTTCAGACGAAGGAACTCCCTTTTCTGGGATAAAAATTCTGCCCTTCACGCTATCGACAAAAGCTTGTGAAGGTTCGGCCCTGCAACCCGGATCGTTTTCATCACGAAGATTTTTATCTACATCATCGTCACAGCCCAAATACGCAACAAAAGGTACTACTCCTCGTCCCGGCGATCCCGCTTCGATCAAGTACCGCGTACCCGAAATCGAGACTGTAATCGCGCAGTGTTCTGCATACCACCGCTGCAAGCTACCTCCCCACAGCTGCACCTGCATCAAACCGACCGATTCAAAGCCTAGATCCTCCAAAATCGCGCCGAAAAGCGTGTGCAGTTCTCAACACCGGCCACCACGTTTGTTCAGCATGACCTTCTTGTCAAGCGCAGGCACGGACAAATCGAGATTGTACATGTTGTATTTAGAAGTAGTCTCAAACTCACACAATTGTGCTGCTGTGCATTTAGAAGTAAGTAGTTTCTTTCTTCGTCGGACTCGGACAATCCTGTTGTTGTACTAAGCAAGACGCCATCTTTTTTCCTGCATCTTTACTGGTATCTTCTGCTAGACAATGTCCTAAATCATTCTTGTTAGCATTCTCGTGCAAGCCTAGCGTAGGCACGACGAGGGGAGAAATCGAATCTGCTCCTATTCTCTGTGCGAACTGGTCCAAGTTCTCGAAGGTGATGTGGTCGCACCACTTTTTTTGGAGGAGAAGTAAAGCAGAATAGGGCTTGTTCTTCACGTACTTTTTTAACTCTTCTAAGCCCACGTCTCCCAGCTTCAAGCGATCAAGTACGATGGAGACCTTATCGTCAGCAAAGAAATCGCTGTAGTTGCCGCGTGGCAATAACATATTCACTGCTTGCCGCTCAGGCGCAAGAAGAGCGCTGTCCGGGTTCTTTGCCATGATGTTACTCCTTTGCAAAAGTACAATCTTCAAACGTTGATGACGCAAGTGGGCTGATTCACTTCTTGCAGGGCTATGCTACTAAGAAGCCAAGAAAGGCAATCCTATGATACTTTGCATGGAGGGATTCTAAAGTCGAAAATAAGTAACCGGTATGTTTCTTTAAGTGCTTTGGGCGTCGCTGGACCTTCTAGACCTCTATCTTATAAAAAGATAGAAGCCAATCAAGATTTGCAGCAAGCCCCGACAAACAACAAGGGGGTCCGTCAAGCATGATCCTATCATGGGAGGAGGTTACTTAATATGATACTAAGAAGAGGAAGCAGAAGATTTCGAAGATGATGCTAAGCTAGTCACGAATGGCGACGCGTTCACAATGACGAATTCAAATTCTCTATTTTGCAAGGACTAAGAACAAGACTCTATCAACCCATCTGCGACAGCAAAACGAAACAAAAGCGATGCGCACTCACTCTCGGTGTTTCTCTCAAACACATATTGGATCTCTCAAACCTTTTCAACTGGTTACAAAGAACGAAGGGAACGATCACATCGTTGCGCTTGTGAACACCATGCCCACATGAAAATCGGGCATCTTCCACTTCCAGTGAGATCTCTCGTTTGGTGTCATCGGCATCCACTGCCATCTATCAGCGATGCTTCATCCATTATGCGACATTTCCTCGTTGTGTGTACCACAATGGGCGCATCAAGTGATGTTTCGCATCAAGTGATATTTCGATGTCAAATTTTACAACGATCCACCTCCACATCAGATGAATCAGATTTATACATAAGAAGTCACAAAAGTATTCATTTTTATGCTGTTAACAGATGTAATCTTGATATTCGTTTGTTTTTCATAGCTCGTTTTTTTTTCTGCTCGCAGTATTCATCAATGTTTATGCTTCTAGCTTAACAGTTTTGAAGGTAAAGGAATACAAAGGAATCAGTTGACCTGCGGCCGCAATTAGACAATTATACAGATATGGAAATCAAGTTCCAAGAAGAAACCAATTAACGTTCTTATGTCGGCATGTCATTGTCGGTGATCTCAATCTCTCACATGTTGTGTAGTTCAATATTATTACTTCTTCTAACTACGTTGAATTTTTTTACTTGACAGAAAGACAATTTTTTTAGAAAATCTTCTACTTAAGGCCGTCTAGAATTGAGCTCGTTTTGCACCTCAAAACGTGACTTCCCGTGCCATGCTCATTCTCTAGAAAGCAGCGTCGAGATCTGGTTTAGTAGAGTTTTTTATACGGTGAAGATAAGAAAAGAAGAGTCAATACTCAACAAGAAAGAGGACTTGATGCAGAATAGAGTCAGCTCGATTTTGTTAAAAAGTACTTTCTTAATATGCTAAAATAAGCGTGAGAAACGTCAGCATGCATTCGTTACAAAAAAACGCACTACATCCTGCTTCTACGTCTGAAATTTATCTATTCTATCAGTTTCCTGGAGAAATACCTGAGTCCGCTTGTTGCGTCGGTCTGTTCTTGAACTGCGATTTGCGTTGCGGTGGTGTGGCTGGAGGCGTCTGTAGTTCTGTTACTTTGTTATTGTTACTACCGGAAAAGGAGTCTAGATTTTGGTTCCTAAAGTCTGCTGATGCGACTTGTTGCGACAGACGTACGACCCCCTCCACGTCTGCCACCGGCATGGAGGTGCGTGTCCTGCTCGCCGTCGTATGCGCTCTGTAGCCATCCACGACGCGGCTGACTTTCGAGGACTTGCGGGACTCCGCCCTCGAGGGAATGCCCGAGTGGTCTAACTGCGCCGCTAGATGATCGACGGCAGCTATGCTGCGACGCGCACCATCCGCCAAGTTGTCCCTCGCACCAATCGCGGAAGACGAGCGTGGCGCAACACCAGGAGCACCAGCACTCTCTCCGGATATTTGGCTAGTCCTTGCTGGCACGGAGGACGTGCGACTCTTTTTTTTCCACTTCCGCTTCCGTTTCTGCGACTTTGTCATCTGCTCATATTCTGCCTCGTTGTGGCCATCGGAGCTTGACTTGTTCTCCACGACCTGCGGCTTTGGAACTTTCGGCCCAGGAGCAAAGCTCAACTCCATCAGATGCTGTTTTGTGATGTGCGTGGCTCGACCGCGCGGACGCCTACTAGCATTCGCATCGGCAGATCCAGGCTCGTCAAGATCTTCTGTTTGGTTCAAGGCCAAGCCGGGTGGGGCTTGTTGAATGGGCAGCCCCTGCGCGGCTAAATTCCCCGCGTTGGCGCTGGCCCGCACCGCAACGCCAGCAGGAGTACTGGTCATAGTATTTACTTGCTGCGTCGTCATATTAGACAAGCGCTGCTGCACCGCGCTCGACCGCATCGTAGCCACCGCTGCGGTAAATTCTTCCTCCTGATCTGCTTCCGGGATTTGCAACAAAGCTGCAGAGGACGTGTCCTGGCGAAAGCCAAGGCCTAGGCCGTCCGCCACGGAGTACCTCCCAACATCACCCTCTTCTGATTGTGCAAAGAACTCCGGATCGTCCAGGTAAACGCTGTTCGGCACGGAACCGCTGGATCTAGTGGCGTGGACACTCTCATACATTCGTTCTTGGCTGTTATCGTTAGTGGAGCCTCCCAGTGGTCTTTCGCTTGGCGCGAAAGCTGCTTGTTGTTGCAGCCCAGCTAACTGCTGTTGCAGCACAGTATTCAACGGCTGGAAAGGTGGATTGCTACTGCTTTGTGTGCTCGCGGTCGCACCAGTTGTGTTCTTGTTGTAGCTCAGCCTTACCGGTGAGGACGGGCCAGAAAGAGGCGAAACCGGTACGCTCAAATCATCGAGCGACGGATAGAGAGAAGCACCGCTGTTCAGCTTTTGCTCTTGCTCACCCACAAAATTATAAGAATATCTCATCGGCGAAGATAGTGGCGCTGGTGTGGTTGGTGCCGCTTCAAGTGCAACTGGTGCTGCGGGGTAAAAACTGAGCGGCGACACGCTTTCTTCCTGTAATGTCTGCTCGTAGTTATATCCTGGCTGCTGCGTCATACTGTAGTTAGCTGAAAACACCCCGCCAGCGCTGGGGTTCTCATCCTGAGGCGCCGTCGCGGACGTGTAATCATACGCACCCGGCGGCGCTGCTCCAACATAGACGTTATCGTTATACTTGTACGTGCTGCCTCGATTACCACTGACGCGGTTGGCAAACGTATCCCCACCACTCGGTGCATATTTGTATGCGCTACTGGGAGCTGGGCCGTTGTTAGCGTTCATCATGCCCACGGCCAAGCTCGAGCGCTGATAAGCAGACAGTGGACTAGCCGGCTGATAGCCTATAGAGGGGGAAGCGCCCCTCGAGGGCGCAGCACCACTCCTTTGCAGCAGGCTTCCTTGACTGACCAGCGTCGGCCAGCCCCTTCGTTCTTCGAGTCTGGTCTTCAGAGGCTGCGTTGAACCGAATCGATTCAACTTAAAGAGGAATATGCTCGTATCCATCCTCTCTGCCATGGAAAAATTCAACAAGGTCGCCTTCGCCAGGTCGCACGCAACCTAGATATTTGCATTGCGAATCGAGATCATCTAAATTATCTTCTCTGTGGTCGCTTTTTAGATCAGTCTCCCTAACCCAAGAGCCAAAACTAAACGACCTAGATATTTTTCCATGAACACAGAAGAAACTATGTAGGACGAAGTCTAGTATTAACAGCAGGGCCGAAAATGGCACAAAAAAAACCGCAAGTCGACTCGTAAAAACTGTAGTAAGTAGGAGCGGCCGAAGAACATGCCTTTCGAGAAAAAAAGTATAAGTCAATCAGATACCTAAGCTAGTATGTATTTGAAAAGTACCTCTTTGTCACAGGTCGTTTTGTCGAGCTGATCGATACGTTCCCTTGCTAGATACCGCCTTTGTTCTAGGCGCTGGAGCTGTGTGTTGAGGTCCTTTCGATGCGAGAGGCACTTGAAAGCTCCTTTTCTGTCTGCCACTAGTAATCGTTGCTTTGCGTCATCTTGCGTGTCCTCAATTTGCCGTTGTAGTAGTTCGATGCAAACATCCAATCCACGTAGCTTCTGAGCCAATGCTTCACATAACTGCCCTTCTAAGGGCATCATCTCTGCTGTATTGATACTCGCAGGACCACCTCCCTTAATGTCTATTCCACCTCGTCGCATCCTATTATTTTGCCTCAACTGCGCACTTCGTTCGTCAGACGTAGTCTCGGAAAACATTTGAGCCACGTAGTCCACAACATTTTCAAGCATCCCAGGCTTATTCGTTACCAACCGTCTTACAACGGCATACCCCAGAACGACTGTGGTGCCGGTAATGAGCACGCGAAACCGCGCCTCAGAAGCGGTTTCTGATGTGGACGCCATTTTTCTTCAAAACCTTCTTCACAAATAAAACTTAAAGTCTACAACTCAAATAGAATAGTGGTCGATAACTTGTAGTCGCGTCTCCTATCTACGGCGCAGTACAATACTACTCAGATGCATTGACTACTTAGTTACTCTTAACATCGCTCACTTAACATTAAGACAATAAATATGTTGTGATCACCAAATGTATTCACCGATATTAACACGGTACAATCATATCTTTATGTATTCATTCACGAAGGACAGCATAGGAAATCTTCGGAGAGGAGAAAAAAGTTGTTGTTACAGCATGAGCAGATATTCACTATGATGTATATACCTGAGGAAGCTGGAGAGAACTGACAACCGTGGAGAGACTCGAGAAACGGATCATGGAACTAGAGGACACCCCTTCCTTATACCGCGTACACCATATTAGAGTGAGCACGAGCAAAAGCGACACAAACAGATGCATATAGCAACAGAGACTACAACGGACGCCATGCAGTCAAAACTCAATCGGATTGCACTCACTCGCCTCACGACTCGCATATTCTCTGAAATCTCTTATCTAAATTAAACTATCATGGTCTCTCGATGTCACAGAATCTGCGCAGATCTCTCAAACAGATGCAGAGTCTCAGATCTCACAGAAAAGCATCATCATTCTTTTGGGTCGTATCAGGTACTTGTTCCCTCATCGTTTTTTTCAACTCTGTTGCTGTTCGTTGCGGAGGTCTCTGTGACAAGAAATGACGGCTTCGCCTATAGGATCAATCTTTTCTTATGGTACGGGTCAATCTCTCTGATCAAGATTTTGAGAAGCCTGTGCTCGATGGGATTATCACATAGCGGAGTTAAGAAACCGAAGATGAGAGTCCTTACAGATCGACCCTAGGCTTTTGACTTCCCATCTACCACAGTGATATACCGCAATCAGCGTGCGCATCTCTAAGATCATTATTCAGTATGGGTCACCCATACAGGTTCTATTGCCAAACCCACAAACACGAACACCGAGATGACACGCAGACTGACAGGGACCTTGACAAACAGAACAAAATATGAACAACGCAGAATAAGCGCTAGGTGGAGGAAGTGATCCTAATCTGATATTCCTTTCATGTACTGTAGTCACCGCTACAGCTTAATGAAAAGCACAGTAACGCAAATGCATGCCAAAAAACGACTTCTTCAATATCTCTATAAAGAAATAGGAATGCTGTGCAGAAATGAACTCAACGAATTTAGAAGAGCTGTTCGATTCTCCATCAAAGCCCTACAACCCAAGGCTTCCGCTGACGCGAGGCAGGTACGCCAAAGTGTATCGTTCACCTGCTTATTCTGTTTGCATCCGCTGTTTTCTTCTTCCGGTGGAGCCTTCGTTCAATTGTCGTCCACTCTTCGCCAGGCTCTTCGTCTTCGCTGCTGTTGTTCTCTTTAGCCTTCTCCTCCTGCTTCTCAACAACGCCATCGGGAGCTGCTCCTCGAGCATCGCCGTAACACTTTTTCTCTTGCATCTCAACAACGTCGCCTGAAAGAGACTCCTGATCATCGTCGTCACACTTTATCTGCTGCATCTCAACGACGTCGTCACAGGGCGCTGCTTCTCGTCCTCGAGCGATTCGACACGCGTTTACAAGCTGTAAAGCGACCTCTTCAGACTGAAACTTTCGGGCCAGATCCAGGACGTAGGTCTTTGGGTGACGGTTTCAGGTCGTCGATTTAGGTGACGCTTCGTCGTCGAAGACGAGGTGTAGATCGGCCCAAATATTCAAAAGTGCAATGCACACTTCCGCGGATCGTCCTTCCAGAGCCTCGTGAAGCACCCGCTTCGCCTCGGAAGTAGGCAGGATAAAATTAAGACGCTTGCTCCGACCATCAAGCGTGAAAAGGCACAACAAGTCCGCGTCGTCCTCAAACCTCAACAGGCTACGCAAAATCGAACTTCTTAACGTTAGGTACTGGCACACGTTCCCGTCATGTTCAGGGTACCGCGTCTTCATCAAATGCGGAAAAAGCCGAGCCGTTGAATTCAGAATGTCCCAGAAGGACCTTGGCAAGACGTGAGAGTCCTTCACCTTGCTTTCGTAGAAAAACTCTATTGTACTGCACACAGCCCGCTACTTCGTGGGCCTCATCCGCTAAGTACGTGGCTCGAACTGATTTCCGCATATCCGAGCGGGGATACTCTTCATCAAAGCCATGAACATCAATCTCAACGCTCCAGCCTTTAGCGCCGACCTTGTCGTCTGGATGAGACACGTCAATGTCATCAACGTGCTTCGTCGTCTCCTCCAGTCGTCCTTGCAGAGCCATCTCGACCTTGATGTCGCGTGGTCGTCGTCTCAGCAGACACTCAATAGCGAAGCTCTCTGGGGCGTGACGCAGAGTAAAACTGAGAGGATTATAAGCTCTCCCCCGAAAATTTCTTCCGGGACGCGCGTTCGGGTTCAAAGAAGTACAGCTATTGCTAATCTCCGAATCATCCGCATATCAAGCTGCGCCACACTGCTTCAGACCACAGGGGACGTGGCAAATGGTGCGTTCGAGCGAGGCCACGTCCTACCAGTTCGATTTGACACAAGTAATGCAGCAGCTGTCTCGTTTCTATTCCAGTCAAAGTCGCGGCTATGGCCTCGGCCAAGTCCAACAGATACTCTCTTCGCCTCTTCCTTCTTTCCTGAGTCTCGAGTGGATACAACGCCCAGAAATGGCGTGAGCGCACCTCATACATTTCCTCCAATTCCGCTATGCGCCCTTGTACGAACTGCTTGTTAGTTTTCGCAAGGTCCACGTATAACTGCACTTCCATCATCCAGTCGTGCGGCTTCGGGGGATCCGGGGTATTTAGCGCATTCCACTCCTCCCATTTGTAGCAAAACATGTCTCTGCGTGCCGCGGTCCCTGGGCAAAAAGTGTACCCATGGAGGCACATGCCGAGTCGAATAAGAAAATCGTGCAGAGGGTTCTGCAAAGGGCCTGCGCGATCCCCTGTGCGTTCGCGGCGCCCCCACAATCTATCATACGCACGTAAAAAGAAGTCCGGTGTCATCCTGGTGCCTACAACTCAGAAAAGTCGTCCTCTTCCTTGTCGTGGTTAAGGAAAGTCCTCCACCACAAGAAGCTCTCCCGCCTTATCGAGCACTTTAAAATCGGGCTGCGTTTCTCCCGAGACACACGAGTTACCTCACGTTTGCGTTAAATTTCGTCTCAATGTAGTTCTCGTGTTCGTTATCGAAGCGTGATATAGAAGCAGGGCGGAGCCGCAGTCTCCCTGGGACAGAAGAGCCAGTAAACATAGTCAGTGCAGCAAGCACATGTCCGCTTTAGAATATATATCGGCAGTAATTGGTTCATATATGAACTCGTGAAATATAATAAAATAAGAATACCATCTTGACCAAGATTCAACAGGATCATCTCCAAGGGCACGGTCATCTCGAAGGGCACTTCCATCACCTTGTCTGCTTGTTCGGTTCTGGAAAGGGCTTCATGCAAGAGCCGCTTCCGCAACACATGATCCCCTAAAACAAGATAACTCAAGAAACCGGAGGACGCGTTCGCTGGAGTTCCATGAACAAGGCCTGCGCTTCTGGCTCCTGCATCATCTACAATGTCATACTCTTGGGCTTCCACGTCGGCATCTTCAACTTTGTGCGGGAGGATGCGGAAGCAAATGCCACGATTTTGTTTTGCCATCACGTGTAAATCAGAATTAGCAACCGGCACCCCACCCGCCCCGGAGCAGGTGCTTGCTTCTCCGGGCTGGTTGCCCTCAGGCTGATTATCCTCGACGTTTTCCCTTTCGGGAAGCAAGACAATAGCTCGCCACTGATATCTCCCAAGAAAGGACTAAATCGCAAATGAACGACTCCCCCTGTCGCTGGAGGCAACGGCACTAGTTGCAGGGGCTTCTTCATTTCGAGTATCCGGATAACGTTGCTGTGTTTCATCTCTGTTTACGTCCATCATCCGTTGCACACCCCCGAACGACTTCAACGACGTTGATGTTCGTGACTGGGTACATAAGGACTGCGACTTGGTCTGCATTTCGTTGAGCTTGTCTGCTGTCGCACGCTTGAGATGTTTTGAAGATACAGCAACTCTGCTTTCTCAAATGCGCGTGACGCGCTTCTTCCCAGTCACTCAGTCACCCATCACTGTCTCGCTGCCTCCTTCATTATGATCAAAAGAGATGTTTACTGTGAGCACATCTCCGCTTAACCTTTTCGCGAACTCGACAGCCAGGATGTCCTCCCTTCACCGGCCTCCGCGCTCTCGTCGGATGCTTCATGCTGTATTGCAAAAAACGCAACTTCGGCGTCCTCCTCCCTCGCCTCCTCTAGTCGCACGGGCTTCATCCCTCCATTGGCTTTACTATTGACAGCAGCATCGATCAGGGACGGACGACCAGCATCATCTACCCCATTGCGTGCGGCATCCGGTGTGGTTTCGTCATTCTTTTGCTGCTCCTCACTCAGCCCTTTAGCGCGGTCTTGTCGCCCTTCACTCTTTCGCATTTTTCTTAGGCCTTTGTGCTTTCGCGACGAGCACACCACGACCGGCTTCCAAAGTCTCCTACGAAGATATTTATATCGAAAGAAGTCGGCATTCTCCTGCTTTCTCAAACTGGGGCACCACGAATACTCAGGCTTTTGTTCGGTATCAAATATTTCTGCGGTATTCCCTAGACGCTAACGCTAGACTTGTACTCACTCTGACTGGTTACTTTCGTTGTGTTTTCAAAAAGAGATAACTGTACTTTAGTGACGAATTTGAGTCTCTCTCATGCGACATTAGGCGCACCTTTTGGCGCGATTGTATAATCAAGCATGGAAGGAAAAACTAAACTCATAAGGCAATGCCACGATGCCGGATGCGGGGGGTGAAGGTGAGTCTCATCGAAAAAAAATGAAGTTCCAGGAGAGGGGGCGCTTTTCGACGAACTGCACACCAGAAAAATCCTGATCAAGCCAGTGGATAAACATAAAGAGAATGCTGAAAAATATGTGGAGGGAGAAAAACATCCGAAGAAGGGGCTACCGGAGGAAAGTCGCTGACTTCTGTATCGTCTCGTCCTCGTGCTGGCCTCCTAGCCGTTCAAATCATACAGAACCCGCGTTTCCTATTCTCGCGTCTTGCTCGGCTTTCGTTAGTCTTTTTCGTATGTGGATTGACCTTTTAGACAGACAGATATACGCTCTCTCTAAAAGATCGATGCACGAAACAGACTGCCTCTGCTGCTCAGTCCACCATTGACACTCTTTGATTTGCGTATAGATATCCGATAGTTTCAATGTCTCCTGTTTATCGCTCACGATCACTGTGTGGTCAGCTCGAAGATTCTTTCATCCACAGCTTGGAACTTTACTTAGTATTTGCTAGACCAGTAATCACAGTGAGTTGATGGTGACATTCTTTCTTTTAGTTGTTTATCCAGGGCATGGATGTCCTTCTTGTTGTGTAGTTGTGTACGGAATCAAGTCCTCAATATGTATGTCATATTGTGCGCGTTTTTTTTGTCTTCATGACAAGGAATCTCTTGGAACGCCGTGCTCACTAGATATGATTCTATGTATTGATGGGGGTGTGGGTGGGTGAGGTGGGCACAAATCGACGATCGCCTTGCTCATCGGACTTCCTTCGTTATGGATGACTTCAGCCGTAAAGACCTGTGCCTCCCCCATTAACTCCCGTTTGTAATTGCAATACCACCAGGTTGTGCGCACAAATGATACTTAAACGAGAGTCCTTTCTTCGTACTCAAGGTCATCAAAAACATTTCTTTCTGATTGTATTGGCCTGTTTTTTCCGATCTTTCTCCCAGATCGGAAGATTTTGGGAGCAGGCTCCGTATGAAGAGCAAGCTCGATAAGAAATCGTAACAATTTTCTACAGTTCAACCAATGTGACATGAAAGTTAAATACCATAGCTGACATCACTAACCTCCCTTTCATGATACGTCAAAATAATAGTGTTGGTTTTGATACATAATGCTACTTCATATACATGATCATACAGTAAAACGTGACATTTTGTTATGCTCCTATGACAACCCAAAGAGATCCCTCGAAGCTGATCCCACACCGTCATGAGCAAGTCAATTTCGCCCACCTCCCGAAGTGGTGGCTCGGCTCAAACTTCCAGGAACTGTTGCTTCCTCAGCTTGTTTGGCATAGTAATCCTACCACTAGTATTGATACCGAGACTTCTCAACAAAGGCTTGGCGATTCCTCAAAGGATCTACCGGTGCTCCCGTGCATCTCCCATACGGACACGGATCATATCGTAATTCTTGATTTTACGATTGTCCAGTTTTTCCACGACATCTTCCGCAATCGACCTGTTGTATTTGCGGAAATGCAACATTAGTACAATGCTGATTCATTTTCCTGGAATCGTCCTCTTCAAAAAAAGAAAATTTTGATATATGGAGTGAACAAAACTCTGGTAACAAACCGGAACCACGTTGAAGGCACTAAGTTGCAATATCAATCGCACCCAAATTGATCATATCCTGTGCTAGAGTAAAATCGTATACTAGACCTATGTATAATGGTTAGTCGCACAATCAACATAGGAGTGGCATCTATATCAGTCATCACAAATTCACAAGCCTATGATCCAATATGGTGTTATTAAGTACTTTGTTCGGAATTCCAAAATTCCGCATGCCACGCCCTCTCTGCCTCGATAGGTACGAGCGAAGGTCACTTCCGATGGACGCTCCACTTGCTGTTTGCCCAACTCTTTCAATTCTGTCCACGTCATGTCATCAGGGATGTTCTCCAGGGTAATCTTGTAATTGTTCGCGCCATCATCCTTCGGGCGGCGGTCTGTGGTGTGCATTGCAGAAAAAAGGGATTTTGGATTCTTGATTTGCAAAGAATGAAATTTGTAGTGCTGGAATAGTCTGGTACGACGGACTCCACAACCATCTTGTTTAATATTCAAAACAAAATTTGAAGCATAAAAGATCAGTAATTAACACGGGACCAATCTGCCCTGCATACATGCGTACTGCTCACGCTCGCAAGCAAACAAAACAAAAAAACTCAAGTATTACCTCGGTAGTCATCCCTTCCTCGACGACGAGAGTCCCGACGGCCATACCCACCTCTCGCTCGAGAGTCCCGACGGCCACCACCGCCTCCTAGCGGTCGCTTTGGACCAGAGTGTTGAACCGCAATCTTGCCGGAAGAAAAAATGAAAGGTGTCCACGGAAAAGTAGCGTCCTCTCAAAAATCAACACCTAGTTGCGACTGCTCTATGTATATCGTATTCGTAGCTACTGCACAAGAGATTACGTCTATGGCTTGGATGCTGATCATCACGCAACCATACGAGATGAAAGTGGCAGTCTCTTGTACTTGAAACTCTTATTTCCTGTAGACTAGAAAGAGCAAGTCAGTAGTTCCGTGTTAGTCCGTTATTACTTTTTCTTCTTACGACTTGCCAGACACAGGTGCGTGTTGCAGTAATATTGCTTTACAGGAACGTCGCGTATATTAGGAGTAGTAGTGGTTATATTATTGCTTTAAATTGATTCTCCGAAACCAGTTTCATAAAAATAATTACTATAAAAGTAAGACAGGAAAACCATAGGTATCACGGCCACAGTATTGTATTAAGTAGAAACCAGAGACATGCATAAAAAAAGCTGAGGTCTGATCGAGGCCCTGCACCGCATCCTCGGCATCACGTTGGTTTGCGAACTCCACAAATCCGAAGGGGGGACCGCGATTCGAGATCTTCAATCGCACATCCGCGACCTGACCAAAAAAATACATCAACCACTGAGCCACCTTGTCAACTCATTCATTCATTCGAACCACGTAGCAACTCAAGGCTACCTGGATCCGTGAACCTAATGTTGACACGAATACACTTTTTGAGACAGATAGGGAAAAAGAAAAGTGAGAAGTAAGAATCTCTGAAACACATGCTGATATTGAGAGCAAAAGAAGATGTCTCCACGTCTAGATAGTAGCCCGTCGCGTGGGATCGAAGGATGTCTACACGAGTTAGTTAAGCTCATATTATAGACCCAACAAGTTGTAGAGCCGCATCCTTGTATAGGATCCTATAGGTAGTAAGGAAAAGCATAACCACATCCGACGACACCCGACCTATACATTTAGCTCTAGTGACCACATTTCATTATACAATTACAGAACGCCCTTTACTACTACTACCTTTCCGTATTTTTCGAATTTCTCGAAGATCTCGTCTTCCTTGATATCGCTTGGGAGGCCACCAACCCAGATGGTGCCACCGCCGCCATTGCCACCACCACCGCCTCCACGGGGTGGGCTTTGACGGCGCCTGGGGGAGGGACGGGATGGACGGCGTCGGCTGTGGGATCGGCTGCGAGAACGAGACATTTTGTTCTTTGTTTTGGAGGTTGGAAGGTTGGTGATAGAGAAAAGTAGTTCTAGTAGGTAGACCTTGATCTTCAACACAGCACAGTCACTGATTATCTATCAAAATCAGAATTACGAAAAAATCTGTTTGGTTGATGACGTTGATATCTAGTGATTTGAAGATAAGCTTAGACACAAATGGATGAAAGAAACTCAAAAGCAAAACAGGGGAAACTCTTACACACAAAAGTGCTCCTGGAGAATCGTGTTCAACATTGAAAAGAAATGTACTCTGGTAACAAAATGCGTCATAACGCACAGTAATTTTACCAAATGCAGGGTGACAGAGGGCAAAAAGAAAGTGCTAACCACGGACTTCAAGCATAATCTCATAACAAACCAACGTTTGTAACGTCATCGTGATTGCATATTTCTTAGAATGCGTCCGAACACCAGGTGATCGTATCCGTTACCAATACCAAATACCACTGTGGTCATTCGTTCGTGATCCAAAAAACCATTCCATTCACGCTTGTAAGGTCTGTCTACTCCACGTTGTTATTCCACGTGGTACAAAGTCCACGTAAGTTGACGCTTCTAAAATTTAGGTTCCGTCACGAGCATGTGGTACAAAATCCACGTACAGGAAATTAAAAAGAACGGTACGCAAAACCACGTCGGTGCTTACAACAAAGAATTCCACGTAGGTACAACTTCTGCGCGAACAGGTAGTACGCGAGATCGGTAGGAGGAAAAGCTCCTCGCGCCAACTCTTCAGTACACGGGCCAGGAACACGTAAAATTGGTTTTTTCCACGATTAAACCAAAAAGATCCACGCAAGTTTACACCAAAAATTTGTTTGTTGAAAGTGGTGCGACCAGCGGCGGCTGAATTCCAACGTATTGTCTGATTCGAACGCCACGAGAAGAGTGCCAATCAATGTTCACATTTTGAGTGCGGTGACCATCTATCGCAATACCACACCAAGGAGTGTACAGGTAATTAGATCCAGCTCGTTCAACACCAACGCCCATGCAGACCATCGAAACAATGGGAGCGCCTATCTTCACAGATTTCGTGCATTTCTCCACACCAAATTCTTTTCTGATCCTGGGCTTGAATCTTCATCGATCCCCAAGAAATCAAGATCCTCGAGAATAAAAGCACGACATCCGGAAGAACTAAAGTCTAGAGCCATGACGTTCCTTGACAACGCCGTGCTTCGCTGACCTATTTCGATCACCACAAGGAACATTTAGCTTTTCTGTACCGCACTCGTCGACGTGGCGGTTTATGGTATAACACCGGCACCAATTTTGGTAGCGCACCACACCACATTTTCACTCAAATTCAAGGCAATTGATCCGCGTCGTTGTCTCAAGAGTGTTCTCACATCATACATTAGGCTTCAATCAACATCGCCACCTCCTAGCTCGTCAACGACCCCTTTGTTGGACAGTCGAACGTCACAGAAAGCAACTTGAGGTCCGCATTTGCGATTCCACTATGGAGGATGGGGTTTCGGGTAAACATAACGTCAGCCGCCTTACTCACATCCCGTGTCACCCGTTCACCTGCCACCAAGTCTCCGAAAACCAGAGAGAGCGCTGGGAAGATATGAAAGAGGTAATGTGCCTGTTCTTTGGATGAATAGAAAAAGCGGGTAACAAGTCGTGCACTCGGAGACTCTATATCGTTTGATTGGTATCATATTTGCAATGCGCCACCGCTATCATCATCATACTGCATCCCAAACGACCATACTAGGCCATCGGCGGGATGATACATTTCCTGCGGTTGTGTAGACCTGACATCATCAACTCCAATGAAGTACACGCGACCTATCGATATGTGATACAAAGAAGTAAGTCATTGCTCCTGCGCTTTTCTGATATTAATATTTTGCTGTAGACTCGACTCGCCATAAAGGTCCTCACCCGCCGTGTCTTTCCGCCTTCTGCGCGCGTCTAGGACCACGTCCGCAATAATTTTGTTGTTCGACTGAAAGGTGAAAGTCGGCTTCCATGTAGTTCCGAAATCGATAGCCACAAATCGTGTTGATATTACTTCGCACACTGCTTGTTCCATCAACAAGCGACCTTTCGAAAATCAATTTGAATTTTTTGTATTTAGATCCTATTTGCACATTGCTACTCAAAGAGCAAACTCGCATATCTAGGCGAAAGATAAATCTCGAAATAGATCGAGTTCCCACCTCTACAGACAACATTCGTCCATATTGTTGTATGCCTGAAGACAACATGTCACAGATTATACATGTCTCCGCTAGCATCGATGATCCTTGAGCACAGTCGATATCCGTAATTCCAACGCTGCCCATCGGTGAAGTCAGAGTGCTCCACTTGGCTGATTTTCGCAGCCTCTGACCTGCGACTCTTGCCTCTGCAGCAGCTGATGAAAAAATTTCGGTCGCAAGAAGTTTCTTCAAGGCTAAAAGAGTGGCTTCGTGCTCCTCTTCACGATCTAGTGGTCCGTCAGTCTCCGAACCACCCATAGCGTCGATGTCTCTCGTTACCTGCCGTTGCTCTTTCCCTGCGACGACCGATGACACGCCTGCAGCTACCTCCCACATCGCTAGCTCGCGTAAAATCCTGCCGCCCTTCTGGCGGTAAACAACTGCTGCCTGCGAGTGACTAGGATCCATCTGGATACCGATCTGGTTGCCTGCTATGCGCTGAAGTGCATAGCCACTGTTTGCGTACAACAATGCGGCATGTCTCGCCCGCTCGGCGCACGTCAGTACAAGCTTGCCGCCTGCAACAATACTGCGGGAAGCCGAGACGGGGAAATTAAGCTCTGCAGACCACTCCCGCAGAGTATCACGTCCTCTAGAAGCTGCATTTGCCGACGCGTCATCGCCTCCGGCGAAGCATTTTTTACCACCTACTGCAACGGTGGAAGCTGAAGACGACGCATTTCATTAGAGCAGGGGTCTCGTATGGTTGTTTTGTGACCCACGACTCGTCGCAGTACTGAAATTCTCTATATTACTGCCACCGACTAAGATGCACCAGCATCTTTTCAGATTACTAGATACTCCATGAGACAACCTAGATTCTCAATAAAAACCATTGCGCCTTTACCTTCATCATTGTCGTGATCAACGCTTCCTGCATGACTGTAGAAGAGAAATCAGTAGTTGCAGTGCCACCTTTATCTAGTGTAGTACCCATAGAAATTAAAACTCCTCATGACGTCTTATCTTTATGTCTACCCATTAATCTTACCTTGCACACTTCGCTGAAAGAACCGGCATTTCTTCCTGCAGAATAAACTCGCGCCCATCTCTCATCTCGGTGTTTCGTTTGAAGCAATCCTCTGTCCAGCTTTCTGCGAATTTTTCTGCGGCTTTGAGTGCAAAAACAGGATATTTTGGCGACCAATATCCATAGTGGTACAACAAGTTCGCCAGCCCCAATGCGGCTTCTGGCCTGGTGTTTACCTGGGAGACAAAGCCCCACAAAGCGTACTCCAATCGTGAAAATAGCGTGCCCCCCTCGTTATTTTGCTCTTGTTCGGGTGCAGGTGTCTGTTCTGAAGCTCTTTCCAGCTCTAGCAGGGCTGCACTACTCGTCATCGCCAAGCGTCCACCCAATGAAGATCCACTAGATGAGGTTACTTCTAGTCCACCTCCGTCCGCAACCGTGGTGACTTCTGACGATGGTTTTAGCTCTGTACCCGGTTGCTCGAAGAAAAGCTCCCGACAATATAGTGATCGGAAATGGTAACCGAAACGCACCGCGTTGCGCTCTGCATCTTCGGGATATAATTCCGCGGAGACGTTAGTGTAAAGTGCTTCTCCTGCCACCGACGGAGCACAGATGGCGATGGAAAGAACAGCGACGCAGAATCTCCACCTTCTCGTGAGTGCTGTAGAGAACCGCGATCCAGAAGATGAAGATGTACTGATATGTCGCATGGCTGTCAATGGGACAAAATTGTCGCGTGAGCTTACAAATTTTGGTTTAGTTCTCAAATGTCTTAGTCTTTGTTTTTAATTCTGGCAAGAGTAGCCCAGTGTGACAGGCATGTTCTCGAGCCTCCACCTTGCCATTACCTTATGTTTTCCCGGATGTCGACTTTTGAATGATGAACAGAGGTCGTGGAGTACCATAATCTTCATGTACTACTACTACTAGCACTAGCACTAAGTAATCAAGTCCTTTCGACTAGCAGTTCCGTGTGTGCTCATGCCTGCTCCTGATTTTTCCTCATCTCTCAACCTTTCGTACTCGGGAT
This sequence comes from Amoebophrya sp. A25, assembly GCA_905178165.1. NCBI lineage: Eukaryota > Dinophyceae > Syndiniales > Amoebophryaceae > Amoebophrya > Amoebophrya sp. A25. The sequence goes on along the minus strand of CAJINU010000016.1, from coordinate 1,061,568 downwards.
AGATTTTGTTGCCTCCCGCTCAGTACTGCTTCCTACGGCTATGGTGCACAAGAACAAGACAGAGAGTGAAGGATATGGAGAAATGAGCAAATGGTGAGAAGAAGTAGTACGTACATCCATGACAAGTGGCATCGGGCGCGCAGTCATGTTCTCTTGTCAACCTTAACGTTGAGTTTTGAGTATTTAAGAACCTTCTCAGAGAAGTCACAAGACAGAGACTTATCTACTTCAAAACGTCATCATGAAACTGTCCCTCTACTCGAGTGTGTTTTACGTGCGTGACAAAAGACACATAAAGTCTGCACTTGGGACAGATCAGATGCCTCTCCACCGCCGTCTCGCACCTCTACCACATGATCGCAATTCCAAACCATCCCAGGTTGAAGTTCTTCCGACGCAGTTCGCAAAAGCAGACGCAGAAAACCGTCCACCCTCGTATTCTTCTCTAGACACTCGCGAAGTGACTTTTTAAAGCTCGCGTCAAGAAATGCACGACGACTTGCTGTACTAGGTTGCGGTCGGGGATCACGCGATGCGAGTCTGCTACTGTATGTATTTTGATCACCATTAGAAGTCTGCGTGTTTCCACGAACAACTGTCTCTGCGGAGACAGTCTCCGGTGGAAGTTGCAACAGCGTGAGAAAGACCCGATCGCAGTCCACGCGACACGATTGACACACACCTTTCTCGTGTTTGAACAGCGTACTGCGTAGCTTCGAACCCGACCGCTTCATCTTGTACTGCGTTGCACAACTCCCACTGCAGAAAAGATCATTCTTGCACTCTAATTTTATCCTGATATCCTGAACGCTCCTCTTCTTGCTGAAATCGCGAAGGAACGCCTGTGTTTCGGGTAGGTTTTCGCGAATGTGCTTCTCGAGTCGTTCCCGTTCTTCAGTACTCGTCAATTGTCGTTTTAACTGCCGCTTTGGTTTTTTTGGGCCGACTTTTTCAACAGTAGCAGAAGACACTTGGTTATCCCCAGAAGAAGGCGAAGACGATACACCTACTATCCCGTCACCAGCAGCAGCAGCGAAACCGTTCTCAAGTTTATTATGGGCCGGCAAACAAGTCGAAGGTGCCGCACGAATACTTGCCCTGCCAGCTGTCATGTCAATGCTTTTTTCAAAAATTTCCATGTTTCCGCCATTGACTGAATTCGCAACACAGTTTGCGCAATACAAAACCCGCTTTTCCACGTCAAAAGGCGCTGCATAGGCTGTGAGAACCTTAAACTTCGGATCCGGAAATTCCGCTGCGACCCAACGCAAGTCAGACTGCCGAAAAGTAGTAGGACTAGGATTAAGACTACCTTTTCTGGGCACCATAGCTGAAGCAGCCTCAGCACTAGGGGAGCCAGCATCTGTACTGATCCCATTGCGAATACCTTCTACAGGAGCGCTAGCGCCACTGCAGCCTGCACCCTGTTGAGCCAACTTTCGCTGTAGCACCGCAAAGAATTTCAGTTCGCTGGTGCTAGGTCGTCCGGATTCTGCAAAACGCTCTGTTGACCCCGAAGCAGGCGCTTTGCGTAGCGCAGTTGCTACACAGGGCAGTTCTGACAGTGCTACGGGCACCCCGGTAAGACGCGCACGTACATGCGTTGGCTGCGAAGAAAGACGAACCCAAAATTGTTGAGCCAAACCACGTATATGAGCCATGGTGACGCACGAATCCTTACTGCTTTCCCAAGAACCTCCTTCTTGCTTGACCTGCAGCATCTTTTCTGAATTCGTATCTTCAATATCAGAGGACCGCCCGGCAGCGAATGAAGCCGCTTGCGCAACTTCTAGCTCTGCAACCGGAATGACGAGTCCAGAATGTACTGGTATACCACAATCCAACGAAGGATGACGCAAAGAAAAGTACACATGCATAAGTCCAGTATCTGAAACTTCAAACGCATAGAGTGCAGCCAGAGGGGTGCCGCCCGATACGCAGACTTCATCAAACACACGACGAGTACTGTCGCTCAATGTAGTGGATGTAGGATCATGTTGTGCACTCTCTTCATCTCCTCTTTTCATGTGTGTTGTCTCCTGCTCAACATCACTCTTACTTGCTTGTTCGTTTGAGACTGCAACAGTGAGCTGGTCGCCTCCTGGAGATTCGTTATTCCTGCATTTTTTGTCCTCAAGAAGACCTCGATCGAAAACATTTTCCAGTCGTTGCAGGGATGCCTTTAGTTCAGCCCAACGGCGCACGTCACTAGTAGCCGAAGTGTCCGACACTGCACCTTTATTTGAGCCCGTTCCCGATGAAAGGCTTACACCTCTTTTATCCTTGTCAGCCTCCTCTTCGACAACAAGAAGAGACTGTTTTTCATCATCAGAACCGTCAGGCGAGTTGGGTGCCGCCGAACTAGAAGCCTCAGGACAGCCATCGGCGATCTTTTGTGCGCTACTCGAAGCAGCCGCACCGATCACGTAGTGAAGAAAAATTGTACTCGCTCTCTGCCCAAAGCGGTCGATACGTGCTCTACATTGCACCCACCAATTCGCGCTCTCCGGGAGCTCCAGAAAAACCGCCGTCGAAGCAACTTCCAAACCGTTTACACCGATTCCCGCTGCCGTCATGCTCACTAGCGCAACAGGGTAAAACTCTGTTTTCTCGGGACCACAAGTGTTGTAGCAATTCATCAAGGTTGCACTTGTCGTATTTGTCATTGTCATTGAGTTCGAAAGTAAATGCTCACCACTTCTACCCGCAGCTGCTTTTAACTCAGGCAAGTCTCGTCTGCTACTCGACATCTCCTGTCGTGTTCCAACACTAGAACTACATTTGCGCTTGAACTTGTCTAGCTGTTCCTGCTTGCCGCGTGCATCCAGGTCCCCATCAATTCGAACAAAGGGAATCGGTGTCAAGCGCGTCGAAGAAGAGCCTACGGCCATGGTGGAGGTCGAGCTAACATCAGCAGGCGTGCATTCCCCCTCCAAGAGATCCAATCCTTCGCTCAAGAGTTAGAGTGAGTCGACTGAAGAAAGCTGTCAAAAATGTGCTAACAGCGCTTGCTTTTCAGATGCTAAAAAATCGATGGAGGTTGTGCCTTAAACAAAGGATAAGGAATCAGGAATCAAAAATTCCCAAGAAAAAGCAAATGTAGAAGATATCTGACCTCTGCTGCTCTCGGTCAATCATAAATTGCAGTAGCCCCACCATGATCTACTCCCAGCTGCGACGCTAAAGAAGACATCACTGTATCCCCTTGAGATGCATGTATTCGCGTTTTCGACCGCGCGGTGCGCGAGCGAGCGGCCCCAACATCATGTCCCAAGACCCAGTGGACCACCATATCGAACACTCGTTTGTGATGTGCGAAAATGACGACTTTCTCTTCCCGTAGAATGAGCTCACGCAACCAAAAACGCATCTCATACAACTTAGCTAAAGCGAGGCGCTGCACCGTCCCCATTGCAAGCTTCTTATTAGGAGCAGCAAAAGGGGGGCCATCATGTATCAAAGTCTTCGATGAAGATGCGTCTGCATCTTCTATTAGGGTGTCGTCTTTTATCGGAACAATATTGCAACTCTCTTGGAAAAGTCGTTCCATCCCGCGGAAAGAGGCAGCCGTTAGGGGCACAAAGAAAGGTAGCTCTTGTACTCGCGGCAGCTGACTCATGACTTCGCCTTTCAGTCTTCGAAGCATGACTGTCGTTTGTAGAAATAGATGGAATTCGTGCGCGCGCTTCGTAGAAATATCGCATTCCCGCGTATTAGCTGCACCCTTTGTATACTCGTCAAAAACATCGAGAAAGGACTGTTCGGGGTTACTTCTCAGGAGTTCGGTCTTCTGGCCTTTTTTTCGATCTTGTGCTTTATCTCGCTTCCCTGCGCCATTGCGGCATCCGAGAACTCTCTTCTTGAGCGTTTGTGGCAGTGCCTTTGTGGTACTTGTAACGACATCCACAGCATCGAGAACTTTATCTTGTTGCTCACCAACATTTTCAGTGCCGCCATCTTCTTTTCCCTGTATTTCACCTTCCTCTTCGAGCAGGAGCGCCAACTGCGTGCGCAAATCGGCAATGCGCCGCACACAGGGCGTCCCTGTCACAAGCAACAAGTTCGGCACCGTCCGCAAAAGTCGCGTCAATTCGCGTACCATGACGCCCTGTCCCCAACCAAATTTGGGCCTATTCTGCCGACCATCTGATGAACATGGGGGCTCCTTCTGCAGCTTCGAGCTGACATTAGTTGTAGAATTACTACCTCTACCATCACTTGCCGAAGCCGTAGTACTAGATGAACTACTTCGAAGACAGTGCGCCTCGTCTACAATGGCGCTCTGCCAGCGTCGGCGCAACAGTTGGGGAAGCAGGTTGACGCACATGTGGTAGGAGCACAGAACCATGCGTGGCGTCTCCTCGTGATCCGCCAACGCGTCGTCAGCACTTGCGATGACGTGCACGTCCCGACTCGAATTGAAAAAGCGTGCGGCGAAAAGCTCTATTTCCATCTTCCAGCCTAACCGAGTAACCGCTTTAACAACAATCAGACACGGGAAGAGCCCCGCAGCCACGACGGCGGCAACGGCTTGCCTCGTTTTCCCCAGGCCCATCTCGTCTGCGAGCAAAACTCGCATTCTTCTAGAATTGGATTCTCCCATGCGTCGTAAGCAAAACCGCGCACCTTCTCGCTGATATGGCCGCAAATTTTCCCACATCCCCAATGCGCGCAAGCGAGCGACGCCCTCACTTTCAAACCCAACAAGAGTGCCTTGCTCGACGCTCCTCTTTTGTCCAAGATCGATGCTAGAACAATTTCTTGCGGCTACCTTCTCGACTTCAGTGCAGGATCGGAAGAAACCTAGCATTCTGGGATGAATCGGGTCTACGCGCAACTGCGAATGGCCATCCTCAAAAGCCAGAAGTAAGTGTGAGACTCGGTCTCTGAGCTCATCCTCGATAATTTCTAGCACGTGCTCATACTCTGTAAGAGGGAAAACTAAGCTCCACTCGACTTCCTCGCCCGCGCGACAGCGTTGCCGAGCGGCACTCCGACCTGCTAAAGCGTCCTCCGGGTGTAAAAGCAAGTCTGGGACGATGCGGCACCTAAGCAATTCCGCCATAGCTTGACGTGGAGTCAAAAGTCCAAGTGAAGACGGTATTGCGTTTTGGTCAGAACGAGAATCTGATCCCTCTTGTCTTAGTTCATTAGATGTAGATGAAGTAGTCTCGACTTGAGGGCACCTCTCTCCCCCTAGGCCTTCCTTTCGTGCCGCCTCTGGTGCGTCACTGGATTCTCCCGGACGAGGACGGGCAGCTTTTAAAGATCCCGTACTCTCGGCTTGCCTTTCATTTCCCGTCTCCGGTGCATCACCACAGGCAACTTTTGATGAATTGGACTCGTATGAATATAGCGGTACATCGCAGTGGTCGCTGTTTTTCTTCTCACCGAGATGAGCGATCAACCGGCAGTAATGAGGATCCAAGTATACGCGAAAACTGTCCACCGTTTCCAACTCTAGCCTAATCTGTGGTTTTAGCAAAGCTTGAAAGTACCACAAAACTTCCTCTTGGCCGTGATTGCTGCACCCTAGAGCCCTAGTTTGCCCTGCATTCAGGCCCAGTCGACGCGCACAGACATAGCGATATACGCGATTCCCATAGCACTGGCTAGACAAGTACTGCTGCATGCGTCCGCTAGTAGGTGTAGAAGCACAGTCCGGGTTCTCACACTGATACAAAGACCACGCGTTCCCTTGAAGCCAAGCAAATAGGCGCTTTTTCTTCGCCACACTGCCTGGCGTCTTGGGTCTGCAGGATCCGACTCGGGATGCGCTGCCTCCGACCAGCAGAGCATTTTTCTTGCTGGGACCTTTATTTCCAGCTGGCGTCCTCGGAGTTGGAACATCACAGTGGTGATCAAGCTGTGGCTTATTATCGTGCTTCCCCACATCCGCATCGTCATTTTGTGATACACAAACCCGCCGTCTTTGTGGGGGTGGTGTAGCAGGCCCTTTTGCGGTAGTTTGTACCCGCTTCATAACCGTCGACGTGCCCTTGCCATCTAGACTAAAAGTGCTAGATAGAGCACCAGAAGCCGGCGGTACCTCCTTATCGCGCACCAGAGTTGATGTTGCTGGACCTTGCTTCATAGCAACAGCTGGTGCAGACTTTTTCATCGAGCGTGGAGCAACTTTCTTCATCACGGAAGCGACCTTTTCCTGTGCTTTATTCATGAACTTTTTCCCCGCTGACGATGGTTTTTTCTCGCTGACAGAAGCTTTTGCTTTTCTACCAGAAGAACCAAAGGTACTAGCACTCTTTCTTTTAGCAGGAGTGCTTGGGCTTGACGCCGCAGAGCTTTTCCTTGGCACCGCTGCGACCTTAGAGCATTTGGCCGTGGCAGCAGAAGACCGGTGTCCTTTCGTTTTCGCTGACGCACTAGCACCAGTTTTTTCATCCTGTGCCACGTTGGAAACCGCACTACCAAGCTTCCGCCGCTTTGCACCTTTCTCCACCAATGTTGATGCAGCACAGGCGTTCGCATCATCCTTCTGCAGCACTGTTGACGCAGTATGATCTTCATTTTCGATTCCTCCCTTCCTCCCCAGACGGTTCACAGCGTAGCTAGCGTGGAGAGTCGGCAGGTCCTTCTTCCGAAACAGCTGTAGAGTCACGAGCAAGTCCACCAGGTCTCCTTTTTTGGCTGGCGCGGCCTGTGCCGGAGGCAGCATGCGTCGGAGGGAGGCGACGGTGAAAATATTGAGGTCGTCTGCGGTCGCAAAGACGTCGCGCTCTACCATAAATGCCGCGTTGTTTCCTCGGGACAGGGCAGACGCCGACGCACTTGATGCCCCTGCGCCAGAACACGACAGAACTCTCCCCGACCTCCCAGTAGCCATTTTTACACTTTACAGACAGGCTGTAGTTGACCATGATAGTTTTTGCGGATAATTACCACGGACAATTATCGCAATCGCAAGACATGATCAAGTGCTTTAGCGTCGAAAAAGCGATACCACTGAAACGCTGATCTTCTGAGCCAGCAATGAATACGCCTTTTGCTAGTGGAGACACTACATGATGATGATAGTGGCTGTAAAAATTGTACCAATTTCCATTGCTGAATCGAAAATCGACCCTGCGGTGGGAGATAAACAATGACAGATTACTATGTACTTACTTGTTCATGAAATGTAAAAAAATGGGAGCATGGGAAATTCGGGCGAAACATCATTTTCTATAGGAAAAATTTACCTGAAAAAAGATACTTTTTGAAAAGATGCTTCCAGTCATCATCAGTCTCATAGACAGAGATGCTTGACAGGTAAGCACATCCGATATTTGGCTATCAGTTTGACGTCCGCACATACACACTTACTCTGGATATTGAGCTCTCAAAGATTTTCATTTCTGCTGTTTCGTTTTCGGAAAGGGCAGCTACTTCAAAGTGTAACACCACACCTTAGAAGCCTCTCAGTGTTTAGAGTTCGAACTTATTTTTGGGTCGACATCAGGAAAATGGTAACACCAAACGCGTGAAGATCGATCTAACGTCGGTTTTTCGTGAGACACTCACGTGGCTCACAAAACAATGCTCAAAAAAGGTGACTGTCGAGAAAAAAAAGGAGTGACGGTTTGAGCTGGAGCGAATCTGCGTGTATCGGTTTTCTGGTCGAGTAAATTACAAGAGAACTACTCAGTTCGATCCCTGCATGGCTGTACCAGCCGTCAAGAGACCAGCATCAAGAGCCTGAAATATGCTGAAAGCGACGCTCATGCTTGCGACACTGGTGTTTCGTCTCGTTCCGTTTCGCATATCACGATGGAGGACGGGGGCTACATCAGTAACGGAGGCTGCTTTTAGTATGGGTAGCTAATAGGGAGGTTACAATCAGAATAAGCGTGCTAAATTTCTCTGCCAGGCCTCCGCAACACCCTTCGATCTACCAAGTTCGCCCTTACCAGTACGGGCGCCATCCCTGGAACCTTCGCCAACTGCGACAATGCGGTGTCTCGAAGGTAGATCATATTGTCCCTCATGTCATTGCGGTATTCGCTTTCTTGTTGCGAACAGAAAATATATATCTTCAGCAGCACGTCGACGTCACGGCCTGTTGAGGATATTTATTTTCAAATTTTTAATGAAAAAGCCAACGCCGCAGTTCCACACAATGCGAGTGTGGCCTCCTCCATTTGTGAAGAGTAAAAAAAATGGTGCAACAACTTCCTTGGTACAAGATGAAAATGATTATGAAAAAATTAAGTAGAATCCATTGAGAAAGAGTTATAATTTGTGAATTTACTACAGTCTGTTCTTGCGTGCGCCATCCGTGAGTCTCCTATTGGAAGCGCCATTACGTATAATAGCGGCATACTCCAGACGCAGCCGAAGAGGCAACCAAGGAAGAGAATCGCATTTTTGCCCATATTTTTGAATCCCACTGCGTATGTCATCGTTTTCAAGGCTACTAGCACTATCATCTTCAACGAGAAGAAGCTATCCAGCTCGTGCACGGTTGGAAAACGAAGAATGGCGTCAAACATACCCCAGAAATTGCAGAACATGACACACCAAAAGGCCCAATCTCGAAGGTTGTCGCGCCACCTGTAGTCGTAAATGAGTGTGATTCTACATCTTTAGAATGAGCTGATACCGCAACCAAGTTCATTACATGTAGTGCCACATGAAATCCCGGGATAATGGAAGAACAGAACCACGCAGCAAAACTTTACTCACTCTCGCTGCCGAGAATTAAACCACAATTGCAAAGAAATCTAGAAGTAGTACCAGATGAAGAACTCCAATGAGCATACTACTGCCAGAAAGATGTGCATCGCGAGCCGCGCACTTGGCGGCCTCGCTGTATCGAGGAATAGCGTCCATAACCACAAACCTACGAACGCCGCAATGATGGCGAATATCACCAAGGGAAATACCCAAAGAAACATTGTGGTCTCTAGCGTGAGGCGCTTCGACCACGTAAGGCGCCTCGACCACGGAAGACGCTTCGACTACGCAAATGTCCTTAGTAGGCGCGTTACTTTGACGACGTCGACGTGGTATAAGGAGTATTACTTTGATGAAGTACTGACGATGATAGCAATCCTCGGATGTTCTCGAGAAAATCCACGCCAATTTAGTTGCGTTTAAAATCTCTCCCACAACTTCGCTTTGGTAGCACCCAAATGAAGGAGGAAGGACAAGCGGCTTTTAGGTTGTACAGCCTACAACTCGTAGATTAGACACCGTGGGAAAGGGCACGGCGTAAATACAACGCCCATGCTTCGAGCAACTCCCCTGCTGGACTGCGGTTCCAAATCTAATGGCGGCTTCGGCTTCGCCATAAGTCGGTATAAAAAAGCACTCCGTCCGTTCTCGTGTTTCGATGGTGTTCGCTCACTCCGAATTCTTGCCGGGAACTTATAGAGGCATTACGCAATCCGATCACTCGCAATGTTTTGTGTGAGGCAACATGCAGAACTAGCGATGTCTTGACGCGCACTTCTATGCATCACCAGTGTTTGCTTGTCCGAATATGATGCGGATGCCGTATTTTCATCTTCTGCGTCATCGTCTAGCACCAAAGAGAGAAAGCATCGATGACCCAAAGCGGTTTTTTCATACGCAAAACCATGCACCACTAGTACCGTCGGTATTCCATCCGGTCGTCACAAGTTACTCGATACCATCATGTCGCTGGTAGCAAAAAGACTTCCTTGAGCTCGCTGCAGGATCATAGCGCTTCTATCCGTAACACAATTATGTTGTGAATGAGCAGCGAAAGGACGAGGACGGCAATCTCATTTTCATTAGATGTGAGGAATTTGGTACACGAAAAGTAAAAGTATTTTGCCAAAGATCATTCATTGCGCTTACTTATCATCATATCTCCTTCCTGCATAAAGAACTTGGTCCTCCTTGCATATTGAGATAGACAAATTCAAGAACCATAAGCTACATGCACAAAAAAAAACTTTCAGACGAAGCTTAAATGGTGCTTTGTCAAGTTCATCAAGTCGGAAGATCAAACCGACCAATGCATGCATCCAAACCGCACAGAATCACGGATCTTCGCTCGCGTACATATGCAGAGGACGGAGGACAGACGCCTTGTTTCTAACTTTCAGAACGCGAAGTGCCATGTCTATAGATCGCGCTGTCGCAGTGCGAAACCCACATGAACTATCATCCAACATAGAACAACCCAGAACAACCCCAGGCACGGCCGCTGTTCTAGTCGCGTAAAGAACGCAGTCCTCGCCGCGTGCAGCGTCCCTAGTTCAGGAGTACAGTGAAATTAGATTCAAATAGATGTATTGCAGGCCTGGACAGGTAAGTTCTATTATTTCTTCGAACCCTGCAGGTTCTCATCTTCATGTGGGAAGGGGGGATTACTCATATGAAGACGTAAATGCAACAACCACTCCGATGTCGAGATCGAGCTTTGTTCATCCATAATTAGTGCTTACCCAATCCCAAGAAGCTAAGTTAGTGTCACGAAATCAAATTTTCAAAGGCTCATGTAACAATCTAGAAAGTATTAATTAGAGCAGCACGAGCACTGGTTTCAGCCTACAGAAGCTGCGCGTCCCGCCGCGAAATCTCCCCCCGTCGGAACTTCGCGATTGCTCCGAAATCACAAGATACTCGCAGTCTCTATGCACATCTCCGTTTTTTTCCGCGGCTAGCACATTCACGCTAGGAGCTCACGTTGTCTCATCGTTCGTGGTCGCCCGCACAGCACACTTCAAGTATCGAAATTATGCCCCGTTGCCTGCGCATCCCGACACGCAACAATTGCCGCAGCAGTAGCTGATAGAACACTCAGTCTATCATGCGTCAACTACCTATGACATCCAGTATCGTTCATCGGGTGGCAAACTCTCGAGTGACGCGCCTCAGAGGTGATGTTGTCCTGCTTAGCTCCGCGTGCTATTCGATCGCGAATAAATCTGTCCCCAAGGACGGCGCAACGGTAACTTTCGTCCACAGTTGTACTTCAGCTCTCATTTTTTCTTCTGATCTTTGATTGCACCTGCCGCCGCTTCTTGCTCCTTTTTCTGTTTTCGTGTCGTACGCGGGACATCGCGGTCCCCACGCATGCGTTGTTCCTTGCGCATGCGCTCCTCCATCTCGGGAGTCGCAACAGGATGCGGCGCAAACAATAACGGATTCTTCGTACAGCAGCGCAGAAATAAAATGCATTAGAAGCAGGTGCAGAAAACTGAAATTGAGCTCGTGTGTGCGGTTTCCGATGATACTGCTCCTAGCATCCGTAGAGACTAGCTCTGATACTGATCATGACCGAAGGCAAGAAGCTAGCAGACGTAACGAACAGCCTACCACGACCCTCTGTATTATTTAAGTACATGATCTGAAAGCATGAAGCAACTCAACATAAGCCAGATCCAGATTCATGCCGAAGTCTGCGTTGATACTCGCGTAGACGTTCTCCACCTTTTCTTCCAGCTCTTCCTCTGATATGTAACCCGCGCACATGTAGTTTGCCGCGATGAGACTGCGCAATTCGTTCACGTCGATCGTCTCCGAGTGATCCTCGTCGTAAAAAAGGATGAAGGGGGACGAGAGAAAGAATACGATATCACACTAGTTTTCTGACAACTGCCTCATACCTATCGTCAGAAGTGAGAGCTTTATCTATCGTCAGAAGAATCTCCAACACAGAAGCAACACACACCCTGTTGATATCAATTTCTAATGTGTAAATAATCCACGATCCTTCGGTTCATAAGCATGAATGAGAATTTGAATTTCTCTTCTGGCTTTGCGTTCGTGAAGTTCGTCAACGCGATGATGAACTCCTTGAGTGAGACAGTTCCACCCTGATCCGCATCAAAAAAATCAAACAACTCTTTGCACTGGTCGCTTGGGGGTCGCTCGATGAATTGTAAAAATTCGTCGTAGTTCAGCTCCTCCCTATCACCCGCTACCCGTTGGAAATCGCGGTACAACCTGGTATGTGATTGATCTAAGAGTAAAGCTAAAGATTGAGAGGTTCTACTTGCAGAAGTTTGAGTGAAGATCCTTTGACAGCTCGGCTGTTTATGATGCATCACATTGTACTTAATGCTCCTGGGATAAATGAAAATGACGAGGACGCCCTGAAGTTGTGATATCATAGAGTGTAGATAAATACCGTTTCAAATCACTAGGTTTCAGAATCGTCTGGGCGCCAACGCAGAAGAATTCTAGAACAAGGGCTTTGTTCTTCGCAGGCACACCAATCTCGACCCCAGCGTCGACAGGCTTGACATCCGCACTCTGACCGGCTTCCCGATACAGATCGATACCGCCACCAACTTCAGGAATTAGAAGGATGTTTAGGTAATCTGTTGAGCTGCTGTATTTTGTTTGTATAGCGTAGGTGATAAAACAACAGAATATATTTTACAGATCGTGGTAGTGGCACTGTTAGCCTATTCTGTTTGAAGGTCATCAACTTTTCCATGTTAGTCTTGATGATTTTTCTTCAAGCAATAAAATACACTATTTCAAGATCATGTTGAAACTTCAACCAAATGAATCATAACCAAACATCCACTTCTGTGATTTTGCTCATGTCCACACGCTGAAACAAGTCCTTGGGAGATCGAAACAGCAAGTCGAAGGCTTCCCAAGTGACACACGGCTCACCATCGGAATTGTTTTGTAAACTCGCCATCGTGATCATGTTCTCCAGCTCCGTCTCGCTGGGCGCGTGGCCACACTGAGCAAGTACTTGCCGCAAATTAGCTTTCGTGATATTCCCAGCTTTGTCCAAGTCCACACAATCGAAGCTAATCTGAGTGATAATGTCGAATAAGTGGTGCATGTAAGCAGGATTCATCGCCTTCCTGAGACCTCTTCTTGTTCTATCTAGTCTCTTCGAGAGACAGGGTGTAACAATTCTGTAACATGTATATTCGTTAGTTGCGGTCTACTACCTTCATATCCACTGGCGGTGGCGGTTGGAATTTTCCAAATTCTGGTAACCCTAGCTCTTCCGCGCGCTGCTGTCGGTTAATCTTATCATAAAACTGCTTCTCAAGCATTTTTCCGATCCTCTTGTCATTGTGGGCTCGACCTGCATTCATCAGAAGCAATGAGGCTTTACAACCTATAAGAGGCAAAAGTCACATGCTACGATCGTCGCTACTAGTAATGAAAATAAAAAATGACTGCTTACAACATCTCACAGTCGACCCACGAGATGAGACTTATCTGATTCATCTTAGTCGAATAGAAACACCATGACTACCTACAAAAAACAAACCTACCAGTCTCCATTAGCACTTCCGGGACATCAGTTTTCATGTTTTCAAATCCCCGATCGCGGAGGACCTTTGGAAACTTTCCATCCAATTCTGCCTTGGAGAAGAATTTGTTAGAGGTAGTTTCTGCTATCCCTCCTTGAATGAATTCCCTCTCCTCCCTTGTAATCCCCTTCACTTCTGAGGGGAATCCACTGAGCATAGTCCACATGGGATAGTGATACACTACCCTTAAATTTTGGATTCTTCCATGGCAGAGGCCGCGCTCCATAACGGGCGTCCTGCTTTGCCTCGATATCACCGAAAACTCGTTCTGGTGGCCGCGTTACCGCTGCAATATTCGCAGGCCTCTCTGCGGCGATCTACAATTGTTGAAAAAAGTCAGGAGTATATTTTGCGTCTATTCATGTGCTTCAAGTGATCAATCATCTACTTGTATGAGAGAGGTGAAGGGACCGTCTCCATCCGAGAGAGGTGAACCTATGGTCCGTCTGTGTACCCACCGGTGTATGCAGCAACACTGTAACTGTATATATCACGCAAATATCACAGCGTCTATGTTATGACTTCACTAGTGCTCGACTACCTCCTCATGAACGCGATCCAAGGCTGCCTGCGTTACGACGCCTTCAGTATGTTCTTGGTCCACGGCACCTGTCTTCGTGGAGTGGGTTTGATTGCGGAACTGCCCACTATTCTTCTGTGGCGCAAACGGAATCGGCGTGAACCGCGTCGGCGGCGGTGGCACATCAGGAGGCGACGCCGCGGATCCTGTTGGAGGAGCCATCTTCCAGTTATGCGGTTATGTAGTATAGATACTGCTAGTATGAAAGCACTGATTCGTATTCAATAGCCTCGAGAACTCCTAGTACTACGTAAAAATGACCGCTTACGTTAATCAATTATGAGGACAGTCTTCTCTTTTTCACCAGATAAATGATAACTAAAAAATCCCTTCCGGTTTTCGTGACTTTATATTCGCTGTTGTTTCCGGCCAGCTGAGGAAAAATGTCTGCAACTTTTTTGCTCTTAAAATCCTCCTGAAAAGAATAACGCTCCCTACTTCAAGTCACAGCAACAATTTCCCCTCTCCCTTTTTTTCCCTCACGCAGGACGTCTCTCTTTTCTGCCTCAACACTCACACAATACCTCCGATACAGCGTCCTTACGAAAACACTTTATACCTCTGCTACAGCTTGAGCCAAGATCAGCAAACAAGCCAAACGTTTTTCAGGAAGAGAGATGGAGAACACCCATCTTGCTCTTACGTACGTAAAGAGGGCGTCTAGAATGCGACAAAAGAATAGAGGGTCATGGTAAGCGACAGATGAAAGTATCACGTTTCTGGCACATATCATGGTAAGCGTATGAGATTCTAGTACAGGCGTGATAGAGCAAGTCAGGTCCTCGCGCGCGGACTAAAGATCAATACGGGGCAACTCACCAGGGCTACTGAGGAATGCTGCCAACCCTTGATCTTTTGGGTTCTGTCTCATGACGAGGCTGGAACCTTCTCCATGATGTAGTGCTCTAGTTGCGAAGAATATTCAGAAGATTAAAGGGGAAGTAATTAACTGTATATAATTCAAACAAGTGTGTGTATCCTTCTAGTAAGTAGCTTATTTCTTTTTCTTCTTGTTTTTATTCCCCTTTCTTGCTACTTCCTCCGTGGCGATGTCTACGTTTTTGGTAGTGGGTCCTTTTTTGACTTCTAGATCTGCTGCTCCCGCACCAGCACCCTGCGGCCCTCGCGCAAGCTTGTTGCCGCGCTTCTTCTTGTTTTTGAATGTGGACCGCTGGTGCTTAGGCAGCCACCTCTCCGGATCCGGTGCCGGTCCCGGATTGGCTGGGTCGAAGCCCTTCGGGTACCTCGGCTTCCTCTTCCTCTTATTCTTCAGCAGTTGCACACCCTCCACGCCGACAGCACCATCGCTGCTTGCTGTCGTAGCCTCTGCTTGCCTCGTCTTCTGCATCAAGCGCAGTGGCACGTTCTGTTCCAGCTCCTCTGGATCGCAGGCTAGTGCCCTTTCGCCCGCCTTCTTCGAGACCAGGTCCTCCGCGAGTTCTACAGCCCGCGACGCATCGAATGCCGCTAGCGGGAGCACTAGCTGCTGCGCAAAGTAAGCGTCGTCTTTGTCCACCTGTTCGAGGTAGAGCTGCGCGACCTCCGCTTGAAACGTGCTGTCACGTAGTTCCCGTGCCCACTTCATGCCCGTACGCAACACAGACTGTGGCGTATTTAAGAAAATCGTTGAGAGGAATGACAATGAGACAAAAGAAAATAAGAAGAAAGGGATATCTTTTGAAAGAAACATAATTGGTTAAAACGTTATCACAGCACCAGAGTGATTGCACTTTACTAGCGACATACGAAAAGGTTAAGTATTGTTGTACCTGCAGCTTCTTTTGGTCGCTCTTCACACTTTCTATGGCTTCCCGGAGGTTCTTAATTACTTCGTCCGCCTTTTTTTGTCGCCACGAGAATGCGCATATCGTGTCTAATGCCGCAATTCTATCTTCCACCGGCAGCTTTGCGTAGTAGGAAACGGCCTTGGCTTCATCCTTCTGGTGAACTGCGTAGAACTCACCTGGAAGATCATAATACATCTATCTTCAGACACAAGTAGAATCTAGAAATAAACTCGAAAATAGGTATAGGGACGATGATAAGTCTTGGTCTTCTATCAACAAAATTTACTTGGAACAAGACTGATGGAGCGATCGAATAGACGCGGGGATGCCTGGATTACAGTGGACTCTGTTCTCGCAAGGAAAATATCGACTGGTGAGCAGATAAAGTACCTAGTGCCGCCACCGCCTCTGGCGCGTTGCTTGCTTTCAGAATTTGCTCGCATTTTTGTAGGTCCTTTTTTTGATACGCCATTGCGGCTTCCAGCAATGTTTTTACACTGGCATCCCGCACCTCGGCAACAGCTGCCGTTGCTTGGTCCTTTTTACCCTGGACCATAAGCAACGCTTTATTCAGAGTCAGGACCTCTCCTTGGATTCCGCTCTTAGCCACGCTTTCCTTCACTGCATCCAGCTTCTTCAAAAAATCATTTACCTTCGTACCTGCGGAGGGGACCATGGAAATGGAGGTAGCAAGATCATATACTAGTAGTACAAGTACTACAACTAGTACTAGAGGTTCTTTGTATAACTTTAGGCGTGCCGTCGATTAGTAAAAATCCATTCAATCCAAGCAGAAAATTACTGTCACTCGCCTTGAGAGCGATTTGATTGTTCGTGATAACGCCCTGCACTGCAGGGTTCTTGTCGCCAGCTTTCTCATAGCAATCCGCGGCGTCCTTATCGCGACCCATTCTCTGATAGAGGACACCCAGCTGCCCGCGTACCATTGCGAGCTCGTCTTGCGTCGCGTCTTCGTCCTTGGTGGCAAGTTTCAGCGCTTTTGCCAGCGTTCCTAGTGCAGCATTTGTGTTGCCCACACTTATTTCCGCACATCCCTGGTTGTACAACGTCACCCATCTGGAGAAAGTAGTGGAAGAGTGAGAGTCGTGGAGGCAGTAACGCTTTCAAAGGTAGACAAGGTTCTTTGATAAAAAAGGGAATCGATGTTCGTTCGATTCGTTGTGGCTGTGACCTTTGTTCGCTAAAAATTATCCAAACTTTATTATGGAATGCAACATAGTTGGGTAATATCCAAAAAAGTAAACAACTTTTAGGGTCTAAAAATACTCCGAAATGACTTCTCCCTTTCGCAACGTCTTCAAGGCAAGCGAATGCTGTCCCAATGCTATTTGCGAGGCAGCTACATTGATAGCAACGTCTTCCACACCAGTGTTTAGGATATCTGTTATTGTTTTTTCGACATCGAAGAAAAGTAGTTGTATTGCCAATCCAATCTACTACCATAATATCTGTGGTTCTTCAAACAACAAGAGTAGCCAAACAGAACTTGAACTTGATTAACTTACTTTTAGTTCCACCATAGAGTAACGATAAGAAATGCTGGAGGGTAGGAAAAGTGCCCAGAAATCCGCGAGCACTTCACCCACGAAGAATGTACAATGATGCTATACCTTCGAATCCTTTTTTTGCTCCCGCCATATCACCGGATCGAAATGCTATTTGAGCTCGTAACGTTCCAGGAAAGATATCATCTTCATCCTCCACTTCCATCGCAGAATCGTCATCGAGGAGCTTCTTTGCCGGGTTGATGTTTCCGAGCTTGTAATTTGCGTACGCCTGCTAAAATATGAAGAAGAGGTGCATGTCGTGCATGTGGAGAGGGAAAAAGAAATGATTTAAATCTATTCGGGAATTTGCCCAAGAAAGTGAAGACACTAAGTACCGGGGAAATTATCTGCATCTTCGTTACTACAAAGTCAAAGGTGGTTATCCCTTTGGACAACAGTCGTAACTGCTATTGACACAATTCCTGTACTTCTAGAAAAGATTTATCACAAAATCTTATCCACGATAGAATGACTTCAACTTTTTCTCTTAACTGTAGCAGAGCTCTCGCCTTGCGCCGCTAAGACCTCCGCGTACTTCCCCAGTTTGAGAAGGCAGAACATGCGCGACCGACACAGTTCTTTGGGAATGGCTTCCCCGTCAAAGGCTTCTTCGATCTCCGCTACTTTCGCCAAGGCTGCCGCATAGTCGACATCCTCATCATCGAAAAGGGCCTGCAGCTCCGCGAACTGCGCGCGGATCTCGTCCGACAAGGCTGCCATTTTTGCCTCAGTATTCAGATGCTGCCCAGAAGATGCGGCACTTCGAATTTTTTTGTTGCGGGCTCGGTCGCCCTCACTGGTAACTCCCGTGTCGAGGGACGGGCAGGCAAAACACACGACAACCTTTTCTACTTTCGTCACCCCATATGAACCATAAATTGCCTACCAAACACAATGAATTGGTGGCTAATATTTCCTCCTACTGAGTGCTCACCTAATCAATATTCAAGGAGCAACGCTACTTGCCCACCTGGCTCTGCAAACTTTTTTCAGAAAACAACGAATGATAAACGTACTTCACTACATTTTGTGCTAGCAGTATCGTCAATCTAAAAAAGGCTCCCAGTTCGGGTTCGGCATACTTCAACATGCTACTAGTTTCATTCTAGCACAAGATCGAGTGAATTTACATTCATGCTTTAGAAAATTCTTAAGCAAAAAAGGGACTCGATCCAACCATTACCCAGTGCAGAGATGATCATGACGCGCCGTAGAGAACGCTGCAAGAAGAGAAGCCGCTCATAAGTGATTCATACAGAGAGAAGACGCATGATCAAAGACGCACGCAAATCAAAGAGAACGTATATATTCTATAGAGACAGACCGAGGGATCATCGACAGCAAGGCATTCTGAAGCTAGCCCCTCATTACAATTAGAGAAGAGGAGAAGATCGTTCTGCAACTTTCATTCAAGCAATCAGGAGAGAATTGGAGAAGATTCGTGGATCGCTATAAGTAGTAGAGAACAGCAAGTGATCGTCCACCACTAGAATAATGAAGAAGCAGAACACAAGCAACCACTTCTCTGATGAAGAACGGCAATTTAGAAGATGACGGATCAATTGCGACAATAGCAGTTGTGTAATTGACAAAAAGGGGTACGCAGTAGGTGACAGTGTTGTGGAATAGGAAATCGACCCAGCTCTCTTCGCTCGCAGCATCCACACCTATCTTGTCCGTCCAGCAAAGCTGCCTCGCCAGCAGAGTCTCCTCATTTGAGGCGTCGTCCAGAGGTGAAGTCGCTTTCTCGATGCCGCTGTTTTAGAGCAGTCATCAAGCACTACAACTGCGAATACGTTTTTATTGATCATCCAGTTGTAAAGCAAAAGTATAGTATTACAAAAACAAATTATACTTTTTGGTCATAACAACACCATCGTGGTGAGATCCGTTCCGATATCCGCAAGAAGGCAGTAGCTTTATCCAGTGAAGCTGCGATTTTCTGAGTCGAATTTCTCCACCAGAGACCCTGTACAGCCTGCACCCCATGGACCTTCAACACCCGATCTCGCCGGTAGGAAAAAAATCGCGATATTTCTTGCACTTTGGTTTCTGGGACTTGCGGCAGTGGGAACAATTTCGTATCAAGAAACTCCCGCCATTGCTCCGCTTGGGTCTCCGTAGTTCTGTTCTCCGATGTTCCAGTTTTAGAAGCGGAAGGTACTAGACAGTTTCTCTGCATCCCAGCTTTTGATATCTCGAGCAACGAAGTCGGCACATCAGCCTCCGATGTAATAACGGCGGAAGAAGTCATCTCCAGAAGCGGATCATATCCAGCAGCACCACTACCTACTTGTACTTCTGCAGGAGAAGTTAGTGAACTTGATTGATTGCTACTTGAGTAATAAAACTTTTCCGATGAAATAGAGAGGTGCTCAAAACCCAGTATACTCGCTGACAGGAGTTCTTCCTTGTGTAGACGGATGGGAACCGGTGTCGGCCTGCACTGCATGTCCTCCGAGAGCAGGCGCAAAGCCGGTGCCACGGTTTCCAGGAGCATTTCACGCTTGCGCCACCTAACTCGCAAGTCCTCTATGACGTAGATGCCTCGAGCATCCAAATGAGGCCACAGTTTCGCTAACAGTGCGCGATTCGCTAGGTTGTCGTGCAGGCCGTCGTCTATGATGAAATCGAACAAAGATGGAGGAACTGCCTGGTGGATCCGCAGAGATTTTTTCTGTTCAACTGCAGTGACTTTGACGGTGTTGATGTGTTCTGACGAGTCTGATAGAAGACGTTGATTTTCCTCATCCGTCGTCAATCGTTTGAGAAATGCGTCAACTTCTCGTAAGTCTACTGTATTCAACACGTGCGTTCGAATCCGAGGCTCGTTCCTGATCATCGCAGCAGGCTCTAGATCGACTCCATGAATAACTGCGTTCGGAAAAAACTCCCGCCAAACGAAGAGCCCAGCCCCTTTCCGGTATCTCGACGCACGCGCATCGACATCCTCTAATTCTGAGCCTATTTCATCCAACATTTGTCGTCGATTTGGAGCAGGCATAGTGTAATCCGATTCCGACGAGACTGTACTCAATCTAGCGCCAGCACGAATAGTCTGCTCTATTTTATCGTCTGATACCGCGGCAGAGTCATACCGAGAACACATCGCAGCTGCATCAGATGCTCCGGAGGCACTTATCCTTTTCTGTGACGTCATCTCGTTGCTTTCTTCAAAGCCATGCATGCGCCCACTGCGCATTGGAGCAAGCGAGAGATCAGTGGAATCCGGGGACTCTGCTTGATCAGCGTCCTCATCCACGGCAGTCCTTTGATCCCCTTGTGCCACCCCGTTCTTCTCGACATCCTCCCTTGTGACGCCAATACCAATCTCGAGCACTCGCCTCACGTCGCAACGGTGGTGATGAGTCCCACTATTGTCTTCGTCATCCTCCAAGCCCACGTGCCACATTTGGTCGTATGCGTCACCATAGTCATTGCGCACGCCTCCGCGATCACTGCCAAAAAAGTCAAATAGCGCGCCCACGACTGTCGCTGACGGCGCCTGTTTTGTGCGTCTGAACGAGTGCAGTTCCTCGCGCACTTTGACTAATTTGCCGGAGGAAGTTTCGCTCGCGGCGTCTGACGCAGGAGGGGAAGTCCTCGGAGAACTAATATGGTTGTTTTCTCCGATAAGGTTACTTCGTAGCTCGCACTCACGTCTTAGCAGGTACAGCAGTCGGCAGAAACGCGACAACTTCATCGTGATGCAGCTATGCCTAAAAATATGGATTGAATGATGTGCATGACCCAGATGAACTTTACTGACACTTCGTAGAAACTTTTCAAGCCAAGATGATCACAAGTACAGAGTCACCTACTTCACCTTGTTCTGTGAAAATCATATTTATAATATGAATAAATGAGCACAGCAAGAAGATCCACTCCACCGGTTTCCTTCTACATGCGTCTTCTCTACCTAGGTAGCCTGAGAATCGCACATTTTCGATTCGGTGCTCCATGTCAACACGTTTTTCGACACTTCTAGGCACATATGCGCATACTCAAGGCAAGCACATCCGCTCAAGTCGTTCAAGCTCCATTTGCATTTCTTCTATGATTGAAGCAAGAACTAGTAGAGCGCAGGTCATGTTCTTGTCGAAATACGACGAAGAATGGAGTCACCATGTTTTGATGTGTGCAGCATTTCCGAGCGTACTTGGAGTCTCAGACTCAGGGTAGTGCAATGCTGTCTAGCTCTTTCCACGTTCCATCTTGAAGTACCCAGAGCTCGGCATTTGTAAGCGAAAATTCTGGTCCAAGCAACTGCGGACAAGTCTTAGAGAAGTGCAGTCGATTTCGGAAAGTGCACTATCATGTTTCTTCGGGTTAGAAGCAATCACCAGTTACAAGCGACGCCTAGCGTGGCACGTAGCGGAAAAGCAATTGCTTAAGTGGTAACGGAGGTAACTACTTACGTGAAGTCTAGCGTGGCTCTTAGCGCCTCGTTTGAGTGGTTGAGTGGTGCCCGTCAAGTGCCGCTTAAGTCGGAATTGTATCAGCTTCAACCTAGTGTATCATAACGTATTCTTTTCGAACGAAATCACGCGCCCGTTGCTTTCTCTGCCAAGGGTGCGATGAGCCAGCAAATAATGAGAGGCAACTGCCGCGGTCAAGTGCATCATTCTCGTTCCCGCTTAGCATTAGAGGTAGCGAGAACATGTATCATTCTGATAGAAGGCTACATACTTGTAAGGGCTGATGTAGCTCTATCATCCATTCCATGCTGTCGGCACGCTCACAACAATATGGCCTGCGCGTGTAGTACACTCAAAAAACTTCTGAAGTTCAACTTCATGTTTAACAATCCACAGCGACTCAAAGCTAACCATACGGCCACTTTAATGAATTTCACGCGCCCAAAGCTGCTAGCCATAAGAACAGCAAAAGCGGCAGAGAGGCTGCCTCGCGAGCTGTGGCATTGAGCTGCAGTCGGTCTAGAAGTCCTTGCTTCAGCTGGTCTTGGACAAAAGGAACTTCAGCCAAGATGAGACCCACTGCGGCCGCCCCGCTTTCTAGTGCTACCACCTCTTTGAATTGCACTCGTGCGTACTCTCTGGCGTCCTTTGTATGAATGTACTTTTCTACGTACTGGGGTCTTTTCCCGTCCTATATTGTTGGAAGATCTCTTTGAAACAGGCGCTTCATGTAGGTTCTCTTAATCAATGTATGCTGTAAGTACGCTCCATACAGCTAGGTACCTACGTGCTTACCTGTCAGCACAGCTGCTAAAGGAAAATCCTTGCCTAAGCCTTTCGCTTTGCCTTTACTTATCATAGATTAAAAACTACCACGCACAGAATTTTCGTCTGATTGAAGATTTTCGTCTAAACACACCACATGACCAGACATACTTTTGTCCCCGCTGCGGATGGCGTCCCCGCTCAGTTCGCCGGTTCATTACTTTAGGCTGCACATTGCTGACCACATCCATGACTGTACTTTGCAAGACGTTTTGGCATTAGAGCAACGCAGTCTACGGCGTTTCGTCACTTGTTGTGCATCAACAACCAGCTTTGGTGGAAACTGCCCCCGCATAGAGTCGTGGGAGCATCTTCCACAGCATGGGTACAATTTTTGGAAGACTACGTCCCTTCGTGCATCTCGTAGTAACGAGACGAGAACAGATGGAGTAAGATCATGTTGAGAAAATATATTCTTATGACCATGGTGCAATAGGGTTTCACGCTGACGCTCCATAACCACTGTAATTACAACAACTACTAACCCCTTAGTTATAAAGGCTCCACAAAGATACAACAGCCATAATTCAGCGCTTGTGATGCGGATATAGTTCGCTCTGCACTGAAAAGATGGGGCGCAGTAGCAGACGATATGTCTCCTAAAAGCAGTAGGCGGCCAGGCGGTCCTCCGGCATCCAGTGCTCCTACACTGCGCGCGCGTGAGGCAGTCATATACGGGAAAGTATTCACTGCGCCCTCGCCGAACTGCTCCGTGGTCCGCGCTGCGATGTCTTTTAAGGTGCTCCGTTGACCTCCTGGCCCGTTATTGAAGGTGGCTTCCGGAGTAAGCCAGATCGAAAAGACTGCTCCTCCCGTGTCGCTCGATGCACCTCCTGCGCATCCCGCAAAGGCCCAGCTGAGAAACAGCACGAGCGCAACACCAATGACAGCATTAGCCGACAAAAAATTTTCGATAGTAATATCTCTGCCGTCGACATTATTTCTCCCATGACGGATTTGGGGACCACGATCCGGAGGAAAGCGCGCGTTGCCGGAAATGGCACGAGGATGCTGCGACATTGCGAACTTCGTTTCCCCCAATATCAAGTACAGGTGTCGAAGCAAATGTCGTGCCAGCGCGCACCAGCGACCCACAGATTTACGATGATCTGACTACTTTGTACGTGTTCTCCTCATCGACCCGCATCGGTCAATGTGCGCACGCCACGTCGCCTTCACAACCAAGTACCGCACTCACAAGTAGATGACCCACAGGCTCAGAAACGCGCACCGGTAGAGGTGCAAAAAAAATTAGTTTCAGCGCATGTTCTTTGAAAAAAGTCCATGCCCTGACGACCTTCTCAAAGACTGATACCAAGCAAGGTTCAAGGGACAACTTTAAGAAGACGAGTGTTCGGACAAGAAGGCTAGACTATAGATGAAGGGCAGCTTGCTTGTCGTCCTCGTTGTTCCACCGCACAAAATGACCCAACCTCTCTTTAGTCTCTCCCTCAGCTGAAAACCTTATTCATGTGATAGATCTTTTGCATATATGCAACGAGTGATATTCCACAGGGTCGTGTGCTTTTTATTCTACTCCATTCTACTCTAAGCTAATCTACACCGATGACACCAGACTGACCTTTTTCTTTTGGAATTCGATAAGGCTATCACATCCAGATGGACACAGGCTTGGACCAGAGACCCTTCTGTCCCGCACAGACGTTTGACAGGCGACAGACCAGAGAGGCTACCTCAAGCACGGACAGATGAATTACTTTCTTATACATAAGCACAGTCAGAACAACCCTCAGTTTGGATAACACTGTATATTTCGCGTTGCAATAGATTCTTTCTTTTCGGGGAAGTGGAGGCATTTCAAATACATCAGCTATTATTCTTTCATGGTACTGGGATGCGGGGAGGGTATGATACGAATGTCACACGGCCAAGAAGATGATCTACTCCACTACATGTAAAAATATCATCTCGTTGGGTTTGGGGGTCGATAAAAGAAAATCCGTCAAATGACGTCTTGTGGAAGTCCTGGCTTTATGTTTCTTTTATTCGCGTGTCTAGAGCCTCTCGAAGGTCTGCGCATTTTCGTACAGTCCTGTGTGGAAAACTTTTTAGGTATACAAGCATTCTTGGTCGTTCTGCTGGTTGTACTCTTGTACCAAAGAGGTGGCCGTGAATTCATTTGTACGTGTCTACCAACGGACGGCACAAACTTCTAGAACTGTAAAACGTCAGACTCAAAGGCGTGCGCTTTGGCAATAGCCTTGACGAAGGTGCCCGGTTTGCTCTGGGCTGCGGGAGTCGTTGGCAGTGGTGGTGGTGGCGGCTGCGCGAAGCTCCCTGCACCCGGCTGCTGCACGACCGTGACCACCTTGGTCGCCGCATTGCGACGACGGCAGCCGCAGCACATACCGCAAGTATCAACTTAGAAGGTGAGCGTGTCATTCCTCTGGGGTCAAGAGGCTAGGTTAGGTTGGGGATCCTTCACATCGAGCCCCCCGATATCGTAGCTCAACTCAGGAGGAGGAATTACTAACATACAAGAACGGTACGCCTACATTACGTATCAGCTTGAAGAAGGATTGTCTGAGGTCAGAAGAAAGTCCTCAGTGCTGACACAGTGGATACTGGATAGGAGCTGCACTTTAGTCCGAACTATGAAGTAGTAGAGTGAGAAGTTTGTCAAGTGATTTGTCTTCCACTCTTTTTCCTTTTTAAACCACACACACTTTCTAACCATCCATAAGCAAAGCAAATAACGCACGTGAGCACCTTCCACGATGCGAAGAGCAGCAGCGCCGCCAATACCATTCTGTCTGCTAAACTTTCCGGGAGTGCGCCGTACTTGCTAGAGTCCCCCAGTCGGGCATAGACATGTCGCTCAAGGAAGGGCGAAAAGGATTAGAAAGATGCTCTTACACAGTCATCGCATGTCATGTATGAAGCCCTAGGCACAGCACTGCTCAAACCCTTATAAACGAAGCATAATCCTCTATCAAATTCTAAGTAGACATGAATGTTGTGTTCTGTTTTGACGCGAGAACGTGAGAATCAGCTACATGCAGATTTTTAGATGAAAATAGTAGATCTCCTGCTAGTTGTCCTATCAAAAAAACCTATCCATAAATGTGTTCTGTGTTGACGCGCGTCAAGAAAGGAGCAAAGCGTGACTCGCGAACGAAGTAACCGTCAAGCCCGTCTAACAATGGCGCGATGACTTCCGTGTCCACATCCACGGGTAGTCGCAATAGATCTGCAGTGAGAGCAACAAGTTTGGATGCTGCTGTGAGAAAGAACGTCGCTGAGGCCCACACTGAAATGTCCCGTCCGCACGCTACTGCACTAAGGGAAGCAGGAGATTAGAAAGTAGAGCTCTTGTTATCCTGGCCGAGTAGGAAAAGATCTTTGAGCTAGCTACATACTACCCAATTGGAACCAGTTGCATCTGATTATCCTTGATGGAAACAGTTGTAGCAAACGGAAACGGCATCATATCAAATGAAAGCACAATAATTTTCAGATCTTCTATTTTTAGGTGCCTTTATACCTAGGTAGATGTACGTCAATGATCAACTGCTGTCCTCGAAGCCACCTACTTTGATAGTCCAGCTAAATTGAGTAGACATAAACAGCTGGTGGGCAAGGTTCTGCAGCGAGCTCCTGCGCCTCAAGTAGATCCCTCTTGGTCGTCGAAAGCTCATCGGCCGCTGCGGAAAGCTTCGCCTCACTCGCCTTCTGCTGCTGCGCGAGCTGGGTCTCCAACTGCAAAGCCCTGGACGCATCTTGTGCTTGTGTGCGGTTGCACCTTGTCAGGGTATTTATTTTCTAGAGTCAAAAAAGTATGAGTAGTATTTTCAGAGTCTGAATCTTTTTCTAGAGTTTTCCAGTGCGGCAGGCTTCGTATTTCTTGTTCTGGCCATATTCAAGACTGCTTTTGTCTATGGGT
Source organism: Amoebophrya sp. A25 (assembly GCA_905178165.1). NCBI lineage: Eukaryota > Dinophyceae > Syndiniales > Amoebophryaceae > Amoebophrya > Amoebophrya sp. A25. Next base: position 1,035,224 of record CAJINU010000016.1, on the reverse strand, counting down.
ATCAGTATCTCAGAATCTTACAAAAAAACGACTGACACCTTACAGAAATGCCTCGCGACGAAATTTGATGATGGGTATCTTTTTCGTACGGACAACCAGTTATGTACGAGCAAATGAAATAAGGAACAAATACCTATTCTTCTCTTCCTCCATAGTGATCAGTGCGGCACTAACAGAGGAGTGCGCCTCGGTTTTCTTCTTGAGATCGGCGGTGCAAGTGTCAACCGCAGGTGCAGCGCTTTCCAGGGCCTTTTGACAGTTGGCCAAATCAGCTGCTAACGTCCTATTCGAATCGGCCCACAAGTTCTTATCGTGCAATAATTCCGCTAGCTGTTTCTCATACCTGTAAGAGAAACTTGTTGTTAGTTTCGCAAACACATAAACACTTATGACACGAAAACATGGAAAACTTTACCAAGAGAAGTCACAACTCAATGTCATTGATGCTGAGCACATCTCGTTGTTGTGCGCTCAAAATTTGCCAACAAGTTCGTTGCAGCAGTTATATTTAAATTCTTCCAAAACCTCCAGAAATAAATTTGATATACACTTATTCGTATGAAAAAATACTCATCACGGCCTTTGCATTCTTTTGTTTCCTGCAGCGCTTTCTCCACATACTGGAGTTTCCCATCGCAAGCTTGCATTTTCGCTTTGGTGTTTTGCAGTTCTTGAGCGAGTTCCGCGTTATCATCCACCCTCTTCTGGCTCACTGCGTCTTGAGTGTTCTTCACCTCTTTGATTAGATCGGATACTACGAAGACGTGGACGGAGAAGGGAAGGAGGAATAACTTCCATGCTGTGCAACAAAAATAGTGCAGTAGTTCTTCTCGTACGCAGTGTGCTTCTACTTACTTCAAAGTGAAACAGCATGATGAATTTCCAGTACCACACCTACAGAGTCGTAGCCCTGGCATACTATATCTAGTTGTGCATCAACTACCTGCAAATTGTACAGCAAAGACGTAAAAATGAAATGGAGGTGGACCACAACTCTAAACACTGTATCGAGATAATTGGTACCCCAAGTATCATTACGCAATTATCCACCATAACTCGATGTTTTTTGCGTGTTCCGCTTCTAATTGCTTGCGCAGTGCGAAGACTTCCCCGTCACACTTCTTTTCCTCGCACTTTTCGCATGGTGGCGGCGGCGGCGGGCAGGACTGCGGAGCCGGCACTGCCGCCGGGGTCGGAGCAACTCCGTCGAGTCGTGGGGGTGCAGGAGCCGGCGCTACCTCGCCGCAGTCACACTGCGCCGGCGGTGGGGGTGGCGCGACTGGAGGGATTTCCGGACATTGTGGACAATCCGGACATTTCGGCGACTCGGCACTCTGTGGTACTGGGAACAGCGCCGTGCACTGGGACTCTGAGGGTGTAGGGCACGTATCCTCCGGGCACTTGGGGCACGATGCGCCAGCGGTTAGGTTGCCTGCAGGTTTCGAACTCAGCTCGCAATTGCTGAGTGCAGCAGTCAAGCGCTGCACCTCCGCCGTCGCGTTCGATAATTCCGCTTGCTTGGTGCCGACCTCGGCGCGAGCTGCCTCAAGATCCGTCTGCACTGCGCCTACACGTCCTGCGAGTGCCTCTAGCTCTCCGTTGCGATGTCTGGATTAGAAAAGTCATCTACGACGAGTAGGAGCCATCATTTCAAAAATCTGTTATCATCCTTTACTAATCAACTCGCTCAAATTATGCTACTTACATGCTACGCTACAACATATCTCTTGTTCGATTATCACAAGTCGTGTTTACTTAGTGTGTAATTGAAAAAGATATCAATCATCACATAATCAGAGATATCGGTGACGTTCCGCAGCTCGTCCTCCTTATCCGCTAGCTGCTGCTTCAAACTGACCTTGTCTTCTTGGAGACTGTCGATCTTGGTCTGCAGCTCCTCATTTGTGCTCGACGTTGCTCCCTTCGCGTGTTCTTGAGCAGCACTCTCCTTTTCGGCCTCGCACGTTGCCAAGCTTGCGCGAGCTTCCTCTCGTTGGCCATTCAGCTGCTCGACTTTCACTAGCAGCTGGTCTCGCTCTTGAATAGCGTGTCCACACTGTTGTTTTTGAAGAAGAGGCTTCGTGTCAGATAGAGGGAGCATCAGGAGTAATTCACAAGAATTACAAAGTTGTAAGCAACTACAGTGTTTTCATTTTACGATAGTAGATTTAGATTCCTGAATGAGACGTCCTCCGGTAACAACGACAAGAACAACGTACTGCAACACCAGTAAAACATGAAGAGTCCTCGACATTACCTGTGCTTGCATGCCTTGCATTTGCCCGTGCGCTTCTTGGAGCTGGTTCTGAGCTGCTTGTAATTGGCGTTGGCTTTCCTGGAATTGTTCTTCGGTCTGCTGTTGCATCCCGCTGCTCTGTTGTGCGGCTAGAAGCTGCGCACTGAGCTGGTCCTTTTGGCTCTTGGCGCCCTCCGTTACTTCCTGCAACTGCTGTTCCAGTTGCGCGCTCTTCTTCGACAAAGAAGCGTTTTCTTCTTGCAACGGGGCGAGTGCAGCCGTTGCAGCGTCGGCCGCCGCGCGAGCCTCAGCGGCTTCGCGCTGAAGGGCCTCCACATCTGCTGCTGGCTCTGCAGGAGTGGCGGGCCCCGGTGGAGGGTACTTAGAACAAGACCAAAGGTCTTTTTGAACAAAATGTAATCGGAATCCTTAGCGCGCTTGATTCCACCGATGTACCAACGCTTTATTAGGTGATCACAGAGCAGCAAGGAGGCCATGTATGACCCATTCCTTACTAACAAATAATCACGTGCTGACATCTTCTATCACATATTCATATTATATATACTATAGGTTACTCTTACATACTCACAAACTAAAAAAAGGAAAAGTAGCCTTAATTTCAGCACCAGTTGGTTCTGGACGTGCCGCAAGCTCCGCTTTCAGCTGTGCGATTTCCTCCTCAAGTTTCGTGACTTTATCATTCGAAGCATGACGAGCGCACGCTTCCGGACATGCTTTCTGCATGTACGCCCAGTTATTTGTGCATTCTCCCGTTTTCGCCCAATGCTCGCAGTGTTGACCAGTATCTTCTGCACTCACTGCAAGGGCAACGAAGAGGCAGCTCAATGCGGCGGATCGGAGCAAAAAAGCCATTTTCTATCGCAATGCTGCAGTTGTGCTTGTGATTTCAAGGAAACGTAAAACTGCGTCTCTTCTCGCCCGCGTCCGTACGGTTATTCTCTTCGGTGGACCCTGTACTACTTGCTAGCGCCTTGCGTTGTTCCCAATAACTAAGCGGAATCCCGAGGAGATGCGTGAGACGAGCGACTACGCAGCGCTGGCCCCTAAGGACAAGCGTTATTGCGCAACAGGTGCGACATCATTTTTCTATCACCTATGACATCTATAAGCATGCTGGAATATTGTGATTATAACAAGAGGCTAACATCAACATGGCTTCATGGTTATTCACCCAGGTAAACAAGAAAGCTGTGGAGTTGTTGCGGACAATCAGAGTTGTCTCATGCGTATATGGTGGCACACTGCTGTACCATGAATTTCCAAGTTGTATGATTGAAGCTGAGAAGTCTGTCTTCACTACATTCTCAGAGGATCAATCGAAGCTGGTCTGCTTTCTCTGAATTTCAATTTTTTCAACTTGAAAAACTGAACAGTCGGAGCTGATTGTAACCTGTTAAGGAGGTGCGACAAACCTTCGATGGAACACCGTTTCCTTTTTCCATTGCATTCTCTAACTTCAGTCAGATTTACCATCCTGGGAAACGTGATGCCAAGACCGAATCCCGGAAGTGTAACAGACTAACTTTGAGGTAAAAAATACCACGTACTGTAGTTTCATTCGCAACATCTGCCTTTGCGTTCGCAGCGCGACTTTGCACGTGAGTAAAAATAGCCTACACTTTCATTGTCACATCGAAGTATCAGGCCATGCCGAGAAACTAAAAGTATCATTTCACATCGAGAAAGTAAGTACTTCTAAAGTTCATTTTGAAACATTTCTTCTCTCTGCACTGCTGCACTGCATTATCTTTCTTCAGTAGCGAATATCCTAAACAAGCGCAATATTGGTAGATTTGAAAAAGAGATCATATCATGCAATCGTACGTAAAATAGTCCTCGTCGCACACAATTGAGTTCATGTCACAATCAATCAGTACTGCATAAATTTCCGAGCAGCAGTACATTTTTGGCGCGCAAGTGAGCACATGTCACCAAGGAGATGCTACGCCGAGACAACGAACGTCTCAGGCTTCGCCTGCGTCCCTTCCCTTCCGCCCTTCAGCAATATTAAGCAGATGCTAGTGCGACGCCAAGATGAATAAAACCGTTACATGATAACACATTTGCACGGATTGGCCTGCTTTTTCGCGAGTTCCGCTTGCATGGTGTCCATACGAGTCTGGAGGTTAGTGTTGTTCTCGTTTTGTACTCGCAGCTGTGACCAGGCGTTCGTCGCGCTTTCGTGCTCCCTCTGCAAGGCCTCTCGGTGCTCTTCCTTCAGTCGCAAGACAATATGAAGGGGGTAACGAAGAAGATTGATAAAGTCATTATTGTCTACTGTTATTATCAAAGATTTTTTTGGTAGTTGTACTACAAATTGAACCACAACATACTTATCCGACCAGTAATTTTCCTATGACAAGGATTATCCACTTGTTCTCCGCGATAGGTCGTGCTTAACAGCAACACTGATATGTTGCAACTAGGCTTCTTACTCCTACTACTTATTTCAGGAGCATCTATGAAGAAGAAGTTCATAAATTTCCTGCTGCGTGAGATTTCGTTCGCGATCGAACCGCTCGCGCTCATCCTCCCGTTTCTTCCGCTCATTATCTACGGCTTCGCTATACCTCTGTTCCTCTTTGCGGTACTTCGAGTCTGCCTCCTGAATAGCCCTCGCTAGCTCTTTCTCCTTGTCGGTGCCGCCAGCAGCCATTGTTTCTATTGGGATTTTTTCGTTTCTAGTATTTTAGATTTAGGATTTATTGGGGTGAACTAGTAATCTCAATTATCTCTCACTTGAGGAAAAAACTACAAGGATTCATCCAAAAAATGTAAGTAGTGTTTTCCAACAATATTTATGACTGAATCTGAAACTACACAAACAAGAGAGGTACTTGGTAATATACCAATGTGTTCGCGAAGTTCTTTGCTCGCCTGGCATTCTTCGTCGTACCGCTTTTTCATCTCCTCCAGATCCTTTGTGACTTCAGCTACCCGATCTTGAAGCCGCTGCATCTCCTCGCTTGTGCTCTCTGCTTAGACGAGAAAGCTTGCTTCAGTGTTTCAGCAGTGACAAGTTGATCTTAGTTTGCTCACGATGAAAATTGAGCAACTACTGATTATGGCTTTCCAGGAACAAAGTCAAACCATGGACCTTTCTTCAGGATAAACTCATAGACGTGAAGAACTGTGGTCACAAATATCAATATCAACTCATCCTAATTTCCGGTCTCTTCTAGTTCGGCGATAGATGTCCGCAAGTGAGTTTTTTCCTCCTCATGCTCCTTCATCCTCTGCTCCGACAGTCGGGAATTGTCTAAGCTGTGCTGGTACGCCTTCAACAACTGAAATGAAAATGTTTGTTCGAAAAAAAAGGTTTGGAACCGCATTCTACACCTGCTTATCTTCAACATCAGTGCGCATTCATCACCTACAAGACAAAAAAACTTGGAGTACCTGCTCACGTCATCCTCACCCAAAGACTTTATCACAATCTTTCAGAAGTTGAGTACCAGTGCGCCAATAGCGTGACAGCAACCACTTGGAATGCTTTTCTCCTTGAGCTGATTCTCCACGTCTTTGAGCACTTCTGGTGGAAATTTGTATCCTGATTCACCACCTGCTGCCACTGTGAGCACCCTAAGAAGTTTGTTCTCTGCTGCCTGGTTGTTATCAGCCCACAACTTCTTGTCGTCAAGTGCAATGCCTGGTGTGGATGAGCGTGCAAGCACTTCAAAGTTAAAGTCAAAACCACCGACCTGGATGAAATACCATGCCACAGGGGGATTTGTAATTGCCACGCTCTAACTATTCGAGAAGTAACTGCTAATACCGTCTTTCAACTCCTGCCAGTAAAGATTCCTCATGCCTTCGTCGCCAAGAGATTCGTCCATGTAGCGCGCTTTCATATGCTGTCGCAGAGCCTTTAGGTCTGCCTGCAGTGCGGAGTCGCTCATTGGAAACTTGGTTCGGAGTAGGTCAAGAGCTTCTCGAAGATTAGAAAACAAAGCACAGGTCACTTGGTCTTTTCCACCAGAGGCGTGGTTGGCAGATTTCTATCCCACGGGCCGAAGCACGAAAAAGAGAACATGCAATACAATAGAGAAGGAAGAAAATAGAACGCTTCTCATAAGGTATTCCGCCGTGAGGTTTTCCACTGAGTTGCAGCAGCTGCTCTCCGCGACGCGGTCCCAGCTATTGCAAATTTCCAGCTTCTGGTTGTTATTCAATGTGTCGCAGAGGTGCGCCAGGAATGACGGAAAGGCCCGCGCCGTCAAATAGGCCATGTCTTTGCCGACGCGCTTTGGACCCAGCGCAGACGATAATCTAGGTAGAATTCAAATTGTCACAAAAAAGGATGCGCCAGAAATACTAATTCAAATACTCACAGAGCACCTGGCGGTAAAGAAAAAAGAGAAAGATACTAAACGCCAGTGACAGTCGATTAGCAGAACTCCACATAGGGAAGTTGGTAATACTCAAATGACCTTAAATCATGTAGTGAACCTGTATATCTCATCCTGCATTCTTGCAAACTGCGTTCGGAATTCGGGCCGCAGGCTAGAGTAGTTCTCGGCAGGAAGTCGCTGTGCAGCTGACTCGTCCAATGCGGGGTTTACTAGTGTTCGACACCGTCTGTCCGGGAAAAACTTGAAGATCGCCATCCGCGTCTCTTTTGCCTGCTGAGCCTTCTCCCGGTCGAACGGGTAGTCCGGTGATGACGACAGTGCTCGCTTCAGTTTAGAATGCGGCTACAGGATTTTGGAGTTTATAATGCGAATAATTTGTTGGGGCTGATCCAAAAAGGACGATCTATATTGAAGATCAAACATCATAACTAGATACTCGTCCGCAGAAAACGGGTTTCCGTATGTGTCTTCGATCGAAAGCGAATGATCCCGCAGAAGCCAGAAGAGGCTTGGTTTGTTCATGATGACGCCTTGATCTTCGATCGACTTCTGCAATTCGCAGACCTGAAAGCAGAGGCTCGTAATGGGACAAATGTATCCATCGAATGAGAAGTATCAATCCTCTCAACCTCCTGCAGCGATCAAAGGAGGATTGATGATGAATCAACTAACTTTTCTATTCGCGAGCTACTGCACAGGAACTACATGTATAGGGTGAATCACGAACCAGATTGAGCGCCTGGAACGTCTGCTCGTTCAGCGGTCCCTTGCTGTTCAGTATGAAAAGGCTGGACATGAGAATCGACAAGGCTAACAACTTCGGGTCGCGCGAATTCTCCGCGTCCGGTGCTCCAAAGCCCTCGCAGTCTAGATACAGGTAACAATGGCCGTCTTCAGCAGTAGGCTTCAACGCGAACATCCAAATTCCCTTGGTGTAACTTCCCTGTCCAAGGCCAACCTGAAATCCTGGCAAGCCTTGCTGCATCCGGTCAAGAAGCAAGTTCCGAACATGAAGGGTACTCCTCGAATTCGATAAAAGGGAAATGTGGTCACTCTACTACTAGCAGTTTTTGTCTTTTTCCACTACTCTGCCATAGTGAATACCCACTTCAAAATATTTCAGAAAGAACCTTGTGAAAGAAAATAGGGTACTCCTACTGACGAGATGCCCCGCACCACAACTCTATTGAGGATATTCAAGGAGGAAGAGCCTCTACAACTGATCATAAAGGAGGAAGGACTTTCCGGACCGGAATGTACCACCAACGGAGACCACGCTGATTTTCACGCTCCCCATCCCTCGAAGTACCTCCACGGCTTCCTTGCATACCTCGAACTTCGTCTCTCCTGCTGAGCCTTTGTTCATGCGGACCAGCTGAATAGGTCCGTCTAAACTTGGATATGAAGAAAGGTGAAGATTGGCTTGATTTTTATATCACATAATTGTTAGCTTGAGCAAAAGGGGATCATGAACTGCGACAGTTCTTCTGCTTCATTGTGTTCTTGAATTCGAACAGAGCTTTCAACAAATAATCCATCTTTTTAGGAACAACGTTAGCGCTGATTGTCTAGTTTGTCGTGTCCGGACACGGTCATATCTTTATGGTCTGAGCGCTCTTCATTGGATGGTCGGCGAAAGATTCGATCTCTGGAATCACGGCCATCGTACTTGGAGGTCGAGCTTTCGCAATCGAGTCTGGTCGTCCCGGGTTGTCCTCCAGTTTGATGTCGTCTAGTACCTGGTTTAGATTTGTAAGCATTTCGGATCCTTTTCCTGGTGCGTGGGACTCAAGTCAGGGCACTCTGAGAAGTCCTTCTGGAAATTATAAGTACTCTTGGTTTGTCACCGCCACCCGGTGCCCGTATCCGGTCTGCTGCGACAAGGGGCTTGCAATCCAAGTTGTAAGTCCCGTCATTGTTCAAGGAGAGTACTCTTGCTGATATCCACTGATTCAAGGTTCCCGAGAGGTACTCTACCATCGAATTCGGTTGAAACTGGTGCTTCTCGCCCCCGCTCCCCGTTGCGGAAGCCGTTCCTGTAGCACTAGCTGGGCTTGCAGCGGCAGGAAGCGCCGTTGGTATGAAGAAATCAAAGGAATGAACGAGAAATCCTGAAACTTTTTAGCCACGTATTCGCTACTATATGGAGCTACGAATACCACGAGACTCGAAATTTATGGATTAGAACTCCAACATTGCGTCGAGTATACTGACACGAACGAGAGTAAAACTCATCCGCCATACCAGGAGAAGCTGCCGTTGTTCGACGCATGGGTCGGATGCGGTCTCGAGTTACTAGAGGCTTACAGTCCAAATTGAACGTCCCGTCGCTGTTAATGTACTGCACCTTCGCTGGTATCCAGCTTTGAGCCGTCGCCGAGAAATATTCCACTTGTGCCCCAACTCCAAAAGGGTCGTCCGGTGAATTAGGAAAGGATTAGGTGGGAATCTTGACATTGAAAATCTCCATACTGGTGCACCATTTGTCTGAGCATTATGCTAAATGTACTTCTATCAACGTAATCCACCCTGGCTACGAACACTTCACACAAAAACCGTACCATAAATATCGCGTCATGTTGTGCAGCGCCGGAGCCAAGGTCCTCTCCAGCGACAGTCCCCAGAAAAGGTGACGCCACATCGCTCTCTGCGGGCCTGGCAGTACCACCCAAGCCCTGGGTCACCCTTGACGCAGGACTCGAGTCGCCTGCTGTCGTGCGTTTGTGGAAAAATCAATCTTATGCAGCTGCCGAATGTTGTCCCCTACACAGTAGTAACGTGAAATATCACCACAAGTTTAAAACCTTGAAAAAAAGAGCGAGGCACCAACCCGAAGCAAATTATCTAGACTTACTAACCATCTGGATGAATGAACAAAAATCGTACCACCCCCACCCACGCCAGCTACACCGACCGGAGTTGATCCTGGTGTTGCGTCTGAGCCTAATGGACGGATCCGATTTGGTGGCACCTCAGGCTTGCAGTCGAGATTATACGTATTACTTTCCACATTGAATTGCAAGATTTTTGCTGGCATCCAATTTTTCAGTGTCGCTGCCAATTAGATGCTAGTTGTGTGCGTTTTTGTACTACATTGTCTCAAGCATCGTGAAAGAAAAAAGACGATTTTGTTCTTATACTACATTTTGTTAAGCAGCAGTCCTCTTTTAGCACAAATAATACAAAATCTACTATAAACTGTCACCACAATAGACAAAACGTTCTCCGAGGAGGTATGTAGCATAAAACAGTGTCTTAAGAAAAATACTCCACAGGCTGGCCAACCTCGTATTTCGCATCGCTCGAAGCCGACGGCGTGGGAGTGTCGAGGATCTTGTCTAACAACCACGACGACATCTTCGTCCAACTTGTGCAAGAGCTACTTGTTCAAGACTACGAGCTTTTATGCGAGAGTTTCAGGTGGTCGACTGCGTATGCGTAGTTGATGTGTAGTACTTAATACTCTACTAAACGAAGAACTGGCACTAGCTACTGCTTTCGTCAAGTCGTTTTTCGTTGCAGGTCGCGTGCGTGATGGCGGAATACTTCAGTTCACAGCAGAAGAACTACTACTCTGGTTCTGCTCGGACACTGAAGGTACGCACGGAAACTGCCGTAGCGCTCCCAAACGGCGGCCTGCCCGCTTTCATGCGTACGCCTGTCCAGCGCGACAATCAACGCAAAAGCGTGCCCCTAAGTAGCTTTTGATTTACCGCAAGGCCGTGGAGAACCCCGTCAGGCGTTGTCGTCTAGTGGACGTGGGGTTGGAGAAAGTATATCGCCATCGTACTTATTTTCCCGAAGTGTCCGCAGCATCTTGTCTCTCGCTTCTCTCGACGTGTGTCTCTCTACAACAGCGCTCCTGCCCCATCTCCAATAATCAGAAATTAAAACTTTTCTTGAAAATTGAGGAGCAAATTGTGAAAGCTGTCCAACAAGTAAATCGACGTGCCTCCAGCCTTCTTCATGAAAAGGGATTAGTTGCGAGAGTCAGCCTGAATCTTTCTTACGCAATAGACATATTTTTTTCCTGCACAATGTCTTCTGTCTTTTTCGAGTAAGATAGTTCTCTTCGGAGTCGCTCATTTTTATGTAGGGGACATCTGTCTAATTAGGCAGTCACGCGGCTAATCTAACAGTTCCCAGAAACCTCTAAGGTGTCTGCCTACGTCCAAGCACAAAGGCAATTGGCTCTGAACACGCACCGCGTCCGTCCATGGCGAAGAACAGCAGATAGTTGATGCTCTAAGTGAAAATCACATCGCTGACTTCTATCAACAGAGTTGGAAATTCCGTACTTGACGATTCTGGTAGTCGAAAGCCTTGGGCATCATAAGCGACAAAAAGACTGTTGCACGGCTCCCACAGTCTCAAGGTGTAATCGAAGATAAACCGCAACAACAATAATTTTTCACAGACACCAAACATGATGAGTGTGTGCTGAGAGTTTTTGCTGAAAATTACTTCTAAGTGCTGTGCACAAGAAAGTAGAGCACTTATGGCTCACGGTAAAGCCCCAGACATTCGAGGACTAGACGGGGAAGTAGCGGAATGCAGTGTGTTGAAAACTTTGTTCAACAATGGGACCACACCCGCATCATGCTCGCACAACCTCCCTCTATTCCACCTCCCCTGTAAATCATACATTGTGAAATTCACGCACCAGCTGCGCATAGCCTTGTACTTCGTTTTTAACCAGGGTAGCATTGGCAATACCACCCTTGTTAGCTGCTTTGGCCGCTTTCGTCCCTATCATCGTGCTCTTGGGTCGTGGAAGTCGTAGTAGGTCATGGATCCGCAATACTGCGTCTTCTACACCCTCCTCACCCATCCACGCTGTGGCTACTAGAAGCTCGCACGCAGTTTCAATCTCGGCACTAGGAATGCGCGTCTCCAGGAGTTCATCAGATGACTTTTGCTCTGCTTGTCCTGCACTAGTACAATTAGTTTCTGCAGGAGCGTCCTTTTTCTCCAGCTCTTCCCAGTAGGCCAGATCAGCGCCCGTCTGTTGCTGCAGTGTCAAGTATAAGGCCTGGGCGGTGGCCTCCCGGAGTTTTGGGAAACGGTGTCCGAGTAATTGCAACGCTACTCTCAGAGCTTTACGTCTCACAGGTGAATGCTCGAAATGCCCGAGGCCGAGAAAAACCGTCAGCGCACTTCGCAGAACAGCTATGTTTCCTCGAAACTGCTTCGAATGAATCAACGTGTACGTGCTGATGATAATTAATTATTGATGATAAGCACCATAAATCATACAGAGACCGTCGTCATTTTACATAGTCGGTGTCACCTCGAGCCACGACTTGATATGTTTTGCTTTCAAATTACGAGAAGATAACCAGACAACAATATATTGCCAGTAGGGAAAAGCCTAAGAATAGAGGGAAAGCTAACCGGTTATTAACCAGACAACAATATAATTTAGTAGGGATTTATATTCTCTTGCCACCTGCAATCTAAATTCAATATAGGTACTTTTGAAAGAGGCGCTCGGCCTCTGACCCATCTGGATATTGCAATTTTTGGAGGAGTAATCCTTGCACGTTCAAAATCGGTAGCACTAGGCGCTCATCTCGCGCTTCGCTTAGCGTATTCAATGTCGCGGCAACGCCGTCTCGGCGAAGAACGCTGGTTTCTCCATAGTCCAGTAGTGCGGCTGCGCTGGCTTTTGCCGTTGACTCGGTCACGCCTCCAACGGAACAGACTAACCCTTTGAGCAAACTCGACCGAAAATCCTCGAGCTCAAGGAGACATGCTAGCCTGCGAAACAAAAAAAGACCGCACTCATCTTCTAATTGTGCTGCGTCTTCTTGCAGCACAGTTTTGCTCACTGCAGTCATCGTGGCGTCTGCTTCTATTTCGGCATGCTGCTCTCGTGTGCCTCCCTGTCTACAGCACTGCCACAGAGCGGTGAACCAAGGCTCTTCGACTGCGGCATCGGAGCCACATTTCTCAGGTCTACTAATCTTAGATTTCGGTAAGACGACCAAATCATTCTTGGTGTAGAATATTCAAATTTTGCTAGTAGTGAAGGTAGATTTCCATCACGTGGAAGTACACGTTCAGATACGAATACTTCTTCAGTAGATCTAACACATGCCTTAATCATCATGAGCAACTTTGCGATTGGTTCCTTCGCTTGGTGTGTTCGCGATGCTGTGACCTGAAACGCCGCGCTCTGATCCACTGCTAGTGAAACTTTTTTCACCGCTCTGCATAATGCTGCAAACGCTATAAGACGTGTCCGGTCGATCTTTTCCACGCACTGTTGAAGTATTGCCGCATAGATGTCTTTACAACGGTTCGTGGTTTGGGTTTGACTATCTACAGTACTAGTCCTCGTTGTTGTCATAGGTGCTTTTTGCTGTAGGTAGCTGAGGAAATGAACAAGAGCGTCCAGAGCCATTTCACGAACCCAGCTACCAACATCCCCGCGCCGATCCGTTTCATAGTCTTGAGTCGCTGCAAGCAATGCCTTCTCGACCAGCACAAGATCCTCCTCTTCAATCAACTCCGGACCATTGGTTTGGGAGGCGAGCGTGGTATCATTTGATGTAGCATTTGTTTCTATTGAACAAGAGTTATCATCTTTCCCTCCTTGCTGCGTCACACAACAGGACGCCGCGAGAATTCGCGCCAGCGAGAAAACGGCGTATTGTCGCGAAATCGGGTCCCGCGTCTCAACAGGCAGGTTTTGCGCCGTTACCTCGGAGCAGAGCGTTTTTAGACACGTACTTCTTGTTTCTTTGGAAACAAATTGCGCTGCCCATCCGAGTGCTAACAAAGCACCATTTCGAGTCGCTATCGGTACGTCTGCCTTCTGCGACGCACTAGACGTCAACCTTTCCACTTGCTTGCCGCAGAACTCTTCCACCAAAGCAGAAGTTCCTGTTTCTTGTTCCTTTTTCTGAAGTGAGTCCACTTCGCATGCTGATGTTGAAACAGCTATTCTATCATCCTTCATTTCACCCATATTGAGATTTGCGAGGACTCTCGGTCTTTGGTACGCAACACTGTCGTCAGCCGGCGCAATGCGCTGTTGCAAGAGAAAGGAGAGCGCTTCCATCGCAACGTACTGGATGCGTGTCTCGCCCGAATGGTAGAGGCACTCCTCAATGGATTGAAGGTAATACTTCGTCGTTTTTTCTGCGGGAAAGACAATGTCGCTATTGCAACACACAGCTCTCAAAAGCCGCATCGCGCCGTAGCGAATGATCTCCCCGCCACGGCCACGATACATGCGCTGCTTCTCTCCGTTTGGCACTAGATTTCGCAAAACCGTTTGACTCTCTGCGGAAAAAACAACTCGATTGCGTCTTACTATCTCCGCTAATGCCAAGAGTGATCCGTGCCGTAGGGGTACTGAAACCGTGTTCGTGGAACTGGAAGCGGCAGCCGATCCGGTTGTACGCCCTGCCGTAGCGGGTGCTGTAGGCGGGACAATGTTCGCCGCAAGCCGTGGCAACACGATTTCGTTCGCATACACAGTAAATTCATCATCCACGGCACTGCTCGCACCAACACTACAGAGCTCTTCCTCTCCTGAAGAGGAAATTTTTTGTCCGTGATCTTTTTCACTACTGTTAGCTACCCGCCCATTTGCTCCACCACTTCCTCCCAGATGATGCGAAGAAGCAGCCGTAGAACAGCTAGAGGACACATCGTCTGCTGTTTCAGAGCAGAGGAGCTCACCGAGACTCAAAGCACACTCTTCGCGAATCGCGACGTCTGGATGATCCAGTTTGTGCTCCAACAAATGATTTAGGTTAGAGATGGAAAAAATCAAAAAAAGATACTGCCAGGAATTCCATGATTGAGATTGGGTTAGAAAATACTTAATCACAATAGTATAACAAATATGAAATGAAATAAGTACTTCCTTCTATTTAAAGATCTTAAAAATTACGAGTGAAGTTATGGCAACTCTGCTCAATCCATAATTATGAGTGAGAAGCGGTATTCAGGAGACAATGCCGCCACGCGTGACGCGACTTCGAGATAGGCACGCCGTCTGCAGCTCACCGAGAAAAAGTCAGCGAGCGTTACAAGTGCAATCCCATGTGTAAAGCTCCCTTGGCGTCCAACGTGCTCTTGGATCGCCGCACTGGCTGCCCTACGTATGTTAATCTCTCGGTCAAAGCATGCTACAGGCACAAGAGCCCGCGCCAACATCTTCTGGCAGTCTGCGAAGTGTGAAGCTTCGTATGCACGAGCAAAGGCCCAAACGCAGTAGCACGCGGCGTCCCGAACATGCTGGCCGCTTGATGTTGCGGTAGTTGAGGAACTTGCAAGAAATGAAAGGATACAATCTTCGGAAAGAGGATCAGGAGGTACTAGAGTTCAATGTACTCCATGGTGGACAACCTAGAGGACGCACCAAAATTCTGCATATGCTGCAACCAGCACCTGAGAAAGACAGAAGTTTTCTAAGGTCGTCTCTAACTATAGCAGAACTAGAGTTCAATGTACTCCATGGTGGAAAACCTAGAGGACGCACCAAAATTCTGCAGATGCTGCAACCAGCACTCGAGAAAGACAGAAGTTTTCTAAGGTCGTCTCTAACTATAGCAGAGAACTGAAGTTTCATCAAAGAATCCGTTAAGATGACATCTCCAACTATCAGGCAGTCGTTCATAAACTACTGCTGGGAAACTCGAAGTGCAAAGCTTCACAGACTAGCGGCAGAATTGTCGCTTTGAGTCGACTCGGCAAAAGTAGTCCACGGCGCGCTAACTCTGCTAACGCTAAGCACCCACCATGCCAAGCGCGGTCGTTTCGTGTCTGAAAACAGCGTTCCTCCAACGCGCAAAAGATGAAGAAAATCTGGAAATGTGAAAAAACGCTTCTTGTTTTACGTTGTGTTTTGGAATAAAGGAATCCCTTCGAGGAGCACTCAATCGTGCTACTGGATATTAATCACAAAACCATTTTCTTAAAGATGAGCTGATCCGCAAGGAAGAGACTTGAGAGTTGCGCGCAAAGTCTTCCGAAACATTTCGCAGCACTCCACCGGACCACAGTGTCGCTATGCACTAAGGACTGCAACAAAATTTCGGCTAGTTCTTCCACTAGTTCTAGTGATTCCTCTGGCAGGATTTCTTCTCCGTCTACGCTGAGCTCTAACTGATTCGCTTCTTTGTCCTTTGATTCTACCGCCTGTTGTTCGCCGACCGCACCGGCGGAAGTTGTTTTGAACTTATCAACTAGTGTTGTTTGATCTTCTTGTGTGTCGTGTGCTATCACATTTCCTATGATGATATCAACATCATCCCCGGGGGCCGCGTCTGAAGTATCTTGCGCTCCTTTAATCTCCCCTCCTCCTTCTCCGGTAGCCACCACGCCAGGCTTCTTTTTCTCACTTATCGTTGCATCGTTCGTTACGCTTTGTAACAACACGCGCACGCCACGCTGGTACCGCCAAGGCGCTGGTTTGTTGGGCAAGAACTTTTCGACGATGCGGGACAGCGCTTTCAAACGGAATTTCCATGCCAAGGGATTCCGTTCAAAGATCTGCGCAACGGCTGTACCATTCGTAGCCGCATTGAGCAAAAGATCAAAGAGCGAACGCAATTCTCCTCCCGACAATTTTGCCCGGTCGGTCGCTTTGAGCACCTGGTGCACCGCTTGGAGCATGCCAAGCATGCGGAACGAGGCGTGCAAAGGCTCTCTCGACGCTTCCTGTTCTCGTTCATCATGTGCTTGATGCGCATCTACTCCATCTTTGGGAAAATTGGTAGAATCAACACTGGAAAGGATATTGTCGTTTGTTTTAGTTGGTGAAGAAGAAGTAGATGAAAATGTTGTGGGTGGGGAACACAGAAGTTCGCTTTGGCAGTCTTTCGCGAACTTGGGCCACAGATCGCAGTCTTTACGCGCGAAGAGTTTGCCGAGGAGAAAAGCCGCCGCTTCGCGTAGCCGCGAAGGATCTCGAAGTCCAAGTTTGGCTAGCTCTAGCACCTTTTCCACCGGGCTGCGTTCTTCTTCAGCGAAAATTGTGCGCAGGTCGAAGGGCGAATAGAGAATCATCGCTAGCCAGAGAAAAAGCAAGGACTTAGATGATGACGGCGACTATGATGATGATGATGATGATGATGACAATGATGATCGAGGTATCCGTTGGGGAATATTTGTCGCAGAGTTTATTCTAGTTCTATTTGCATGACTCTTCGTTTTTCTTTCCTTGGGCTTTCTTCCAAGAACCTATAAACGTGGCACAAAGGGACTTCCCTGGAAAATGATCCTGGCGCTGCTCAACAGCTTACTTACGTTAGTAAGGGCCTTAACATATTTTGTAGCCCACGGCGTCGTTGGCGCATTTTTTTCATCACCACTCCCATCTACGGAAAGCAGCATTCCTTCTAGTAGACCGACGCAAGGCAGCAGATCGCTAGCTTCGTGCGGAAAGAATTGGACAATTCTTTTGAAGCCACGGACTGCGCATAAGCAGTAGAGAAGGGAACAGAGAAGGTGTTGCTGGTTGCCCCAACATCTAGCTTGCTGGCAGCTTGTTCCTCCTGCTCGTGCCTTTCCATCAGGTCGGTTCGAGTCGTCTATGGTGATCGCATCTCCTTTCAGATCGTCCGTGGTGATGAGTAAACCTTGGAAAAGGATCCCCACCATGGAGGACAGATGACTGTCTAGCAGAGACGGCTGCTCCTGGTACGAGTTCCATATTTTTTTCACTTCCTCAGCAAGCACCTGGTTATTGCATTTCACTTCTACCGCGTTGCCCGCTTCCTCCCGAAAGTCATGTCCTTGCTGACGTGCTCCTTCCGCTCGAGAAGAACAGCCGGCGATGTTCCGCAACAAGGATAAAACATGGGGACCCTCTCGGAAAAAATCTCGGCTATGCTGGATCGTCTCCGAAGCATCTGCAGTCACGCCTGCTGCGCCTACCAGAATAGCCTCCTCATCATTGCTTGTCAGATATTCTACCATTCTGCTGAATCAATCACGAGATAGCAACTGACGAGGGTAACCGACCTGTAAAATGCCGCTTCTGAGCGTAACATATTCCAATATCGAAGAACGAAATTAGTTGAGATTTGAGAACTGCACACGGTCGAACATGAGCCGTTGAAAGCATCCAGTTTTTTGATGAAGATCGCGCTAGCATTACGGAGTCAACTTGATACAATTACCACAGGAACAGGACGCTAACCGATAAATTCGCACTATAACGCTTGATGTTAGGAGGTGGAAACACTCTCCCCGTTCAAGATTCCGTGCCGAATTTTGATGAAAAAACCTGTCGCCCTCGTGAACACAGCAGCCAGACATGCTGAGGAGATGCGGTGTCTGGAGTTGACGCGGGCTCGCACACTGCAGGCATACTTAATAGCGTTATTATAAACTCAAATGTCGGCGATATCGGGCTAAAAGACAAAGTTTTGGAGCGCGAAGGTGATTTTTACTTCTGTTGCAACTTCACCGCTTACTACTAGAAGTAGAGTTTGAGGTAACATCATGAAATGAACAGTCCACGTGCGTTTAAAGCACTCTCGGTATGGAGAGCTTTCATGTTTTCCCCCATTTTCCGCATGATAGTCTGGGCCTCCGGCCACTGAACAGCAGGTTTATGAGTAGCGTTCACACCATCCTCTTGTCGGCTTTTCACGCCTTTGTGCCAACCCGTGCCAGCATCGCGACAACGACCCACAAAAACGTGCTGCGAGCTAGCAGAAACATTTATGGCTTCAACCCAACGTCCACTGTAAACGGCCGTTAGCTTTTCGAAAAAACGAATCTTGGGGTCGTCTCTGTTCACGAGACGCACTTTTATCACACCAAAATTTTCTGGTGCAGCCAGCGCTAACATTCGCCACATAGTCAGTCGGCGATTCCCGGTCCCGGCGAGATAGACGTCCCCTTCATGAAAACACACGTCCAGCACATCCAGATCTCGGGGCAACTGGCGTCTCTTCGCAAATTCTCTCTCGACAATTTCCCGCATGGAGTCAAGGACGCGCCTATTCTTTTCCTCAATGATCGACCCGGTCGCAGGGCCATGCGCAGAAAACGGACGGAAGCTGTCGCTCACGGAATCATGCGTGAAGCGAAGCGCCAGCATCAAAGGTGGACTTTCACGATGGAGCGTGACTCATGTGAAAACGGCCCGGGCCTTCCCCTCGATTTATTCTAAGGAGCACTCTCCCCGCGGGAGGGACGCGATGAGGCGCGAGAAACAAACGAGGGCAGGCAGCCGACGCGAAACCGATAAGCAGACGCCAGAAAAGCACAGAAAAGGAGAGACGAAGCCGATAGCAAAAGGGACAGCACAAGAGCAAAGGGCGGCCGGCCATGCCTTGAGCAAGATCGGGGGAAGCAAATGCGGAAAAAAGGGCGCAAAGAAATCTAAAAGGGAACCGAAGCGCCGCCGTCCCTTAACGGTTTCGCACGGATCCTCGCGAAACTCTTAAGCGAAACCGCTAAGGGACAGTGGCACTTCTGGGCCGTTTTCGATATTTTGCCACTTTTCTTCACAGTTTGGCACGCCAGTCCCTAGATCGCGAGGCCAGTCCGTCTCTCTCCTCTTCCCATTTCCTTATCGGTTTCGCCTCTGTCTTTCCGGGCTCTGTTCAGATGCTCCCGCCCTTCTCTTATCGGTTTCGCCGCTCGCTCGGCGTACCCGACTCCTCTGCAATCCCTCCGGCTACCGATACAAACCGAACGAGACGACAGGCGACACCATGAGGCATGGGCTCGCCCTCCTTTTTAAGAGTCCGGAGCATCATTACAGGCAAAGGCTAGCCCTGTGCGCCTGTAGCTCTCAGAAGTGCGCCCGGTAAAGGTAGCACACGCACACGAAGAGAGCCAAGGGGATAACTTCAATCGCGAGCGTCTTTCGGTAAGTCCGAAGAAGCTCGGCAAGACGCCCCGTCTGGCGCATCGGCCGCCAGCGGGGCGATAGGGCACGCCTTAGTTCTTCAGTTACACGGGCGACAGTTTGTCTGACGCGTCCCCCCGCCTCCCGTTGTACCCCGCGCCCCCCGCCCCCCTTGTACAAGGTTACATGGTTGGGCACAGTCCGGAGGCGCACTCTTTGGCGCGGGCTCGTTATAGGGATTCGCAGTCGCGCAAACATTTAACCTTGTACAAGGGGGGCGGGGGGCGAGATGGTCACGCGTTGCCCCCTCGTCCCTGGCGGCCTACGGCCGCCAGAGGGACGACGCGCCACGCTGCGCCGGTGGGCGCTGGTGGGCGCGTGGTGTGCGCCGCACAATCCACCGCGAGCAGCCCAGCAAGGCGACCCTCTGCCCCCTCGTCCCTGGCGGCCTACGGCCGCCAGAGGGACGACGCGCCACGCTGCGCTTGCGGGCGCTGATGGGCGCGCGGTGTGCGCCGCATAATCCAGCGCGAACAGCCCAGCAAGGCAACCCTCTGCCCCCTCGTCCCTGGCGGCCTACGGCCGCCAGAGGGACGACGCGCCACGCTGCGCTGGTGGGCGCTGGTGGGCGCGTGGTTTGCGCCGCATAATCCAGCGCGAACAGCCCAGCAAGGCAACCCCCTGCCCCCTCGTCCCTGGCGGCCTACGACCGCCAGAGAGACGGCGCGCCACGGCACAGAGATTAGGCACGCGGGAAGAGCACACGAGGAGAGCACATGAGAAGACGTAGAACACAAGAGCAGCCAGGCCAGAAGAACACCGACCGACCAAACTGGAACAAAAACGTAATTGGATACTGTGAGCTTGTACTTGTCCCCTTAGGGGCCTGTTTAAAAGAATTTGGAGCACCCATTATATGGCGCGACTCAGAGGCTTTTTCAGACGCTTGGGCGATGCCCGCCGCTAATCTCAGATTTGCGACAAATCGTCTGAGCTCCGGCATTTTGGGTGGGGAATGTCCATAACGGCACTTTGGGACGCGATGAGGCGCGAGAAACAAACGAGGGCAGGCAGCCGACGCGAAACCGATAAGCAGATGCCAGAAAAGCACAGAAAAGGAGAGGCGAAGCCGATAGCAAAAGGGACAGCACAAGAGCAAAGGGCGGCCGGCCATGCCTTGAGCAAGATCGGGGGAAGCAAATGCGGAAAAAAGGGCGCAAAGAAATCTAAAAGGGAACCGAAGCACCGCCGTCCCCTAACGGTTTCGCACGGATCCTCGCGAAACTCTTAAGCGAAACCGTTAAGGGACAGTGGCACTCCTGGGCCGTTTTCGATATTTTGCCACTTTTCTGCACAGTTTGGCACGCCAGTCCCTAGATCGCGAGGCCAGTCCGTCTCTCTCCTCTTCCCATTTCCTTATCAGTTTCGCCTCTGTCTTTCCGGGCTCTGTTCAGATGCTTCCGCCATTCTCTTATCGGTTTCGCCGCTCGCTCGGCGTGCCCGACTCCTCTGCAATCCCTCCGGCTACCGATACAAACCGAACGAGACGACAGGCGACACCAGGAGACATGGGCCCGCCCTCCTTTTTAAAAGTCCGGAGCATCATTACAGGCAAAGGCTAGCCCTGTGCGCCTGTAGCTCTCAGAAGTACGCCCGGTATAGGTAGCACACGCACACGAAGAGAGCCAAGGGGATAACTTCAACCGCGAACGTCTCTCGGTAAGGCCGCAGAAGCTCGGCAAGACGCCCCGTCTGGCGCATCGGCCGCCAGCGGGGCGATAGGGCATGCCTTAGTTCTTCAGTTACGCGGGCGACAGTTTGTCTGACGCATCCCCCCGCCTCCCGTTGTACCCCGCGCCCCCCGCCCCCCTTGTACAAGGTTACATGGTTGGGCACAGTCCGGAGGCGCACTCTTCGGCGCGGGCTCGTTATAGGGATCCACAGCCGCGCAAACATTTAACCTTGTACAAGGGAGGCAGGGGGCGAGATGGTCACGCGTTGCCCCCTCGTCGCTGGCGGCCTACGGCCGCCAGAGGGACGGCGCGCCATGCTGCGCCGGTGTGCGCTGGTGGGCGCGTGGTGTGCGCCGCATAATCCACCGCGAGCAGCCCAGCAAGGCAACCCTCTGCCCCCTCGTCCATGGCGGCCCACGGCCGCCGCAGAGATTAGGCACGCGGCAAGAGCACCCGAGGGGAGCACGTGCGAAGACGTAGAACACAAGAGCAGCCAGGCCAGAAGAACGCAGACCGACCAAACTGGAACAAAAACGAGCCAAGCCAGGGGAACACAAGACGGCGACGACATCGCTCGCGTATCTCGCGAAATGAAATAAGTGGAAACAGATGGGGGCGCTTATCGAAGCGCCGCCACGTGCAGACCGATGCGGCCTCTTGTTTGTGGCCAATCTTTTGGAAGATAGAACATGAGGAAGCGAAACCGATAAGAAGACACGGGAAGCCGTTGCGCGGATTTTTGCCGGAGACGCTGCGGCGGCCTTTTTCTTTTTTGTTTTATAAATATTTGAGAGCGTTCAAATATTTGAAAACATTCGGAGAATATTTCGGAATATTCGCCGAATGTTTCAAATTAATTCTTTCAGTGCTGGAATGGTTTTCGCGCAAATATTTTGAAACAAGATGAAAAACTGCGTATCCAGTTCGCGCCATGCAGGAATCGAACTCGGTGCGAGGGCTTGCGCCTGCTCGTCGAGTTCTGCGGAGAGTTGTCCTCGTGAGGCTATCTGAGCGAGCGCGTGCCAAGATGCTTCCCATTAAAAAAAGAGCTTTGGACTTTAAAGGGTAGGCTCTGGCAAGAAAATTAGAAAACGGAGAAAAGTCGAGAAACCACGACCAGGCTGGCGAATCCACTCGCGCCAGGAGTGTAGGTGCTCGGCGAGCTGATGGATGAAATAACCCAAAAAAAAAAATCATGAATACGGAGAATGATGCCCCCTTTCCGGAGTTTGCGACCTTTAGCACAGCTAGACTGTCCTACCTCTGTGTGGCTTTTTAATTTTTGCCCGTCATTTAATTTTCTTGGTGCCCTCGCCCGGTGTTTAAGCTTCTGGCGCGACTAGATTCCCGCGCCAGACTGTGGGTTTCTGTTTTTTGCCCGTTTTTTAATTTTCTCGATTTGTTAGCATTTTTTTAAAATTCTGCAGGCGCTTCGCTTCAAATTGGTGAGAGTTTGGAGCGTCTCCAAACTGTTCCAGACGCCTCTCATAAATGGAAAAATGTGGTTTTTTCATTTTTTTAACTTGCTACCATTTTTGGTCCCGTCTGCTGGGGTTTCCGTTCATTTTGGCAAAAGTTTGGAGGCTCTCCAAACTGATCCATTCCCCTCTGATAATTGTAAAAAGTGAACGTTTTTAAAAAAATCTCTGCCACGCCTGCCACGCAAAAAAAAAAAGGTGGCGAGACGAAACAGGAGCAGAGTGATTTTTTTCGCCGTGCTGCCACCTCTGAACTTAAAAAATTAAGAAGGGGCCTTCTTAATTTTTTTAAGTTCTGAGGTGGCAGCTCGGCGAAAAAAATCACTCTGCTCCTGTTTCGTCTCTCCGCGTTTTTATTTTATTTTTGGAGTAGGTGGCGAGAAAATTGCAAATTTATCAATTTCATCATTTTTTTTTACTCTATCCCCACTGGTAAAAATTCCAGAATCTACCACTTTCCACTTGAAAAGTGGTCCAAAAGTTGCAAAATCGTGCAAGAAAAAAATGAAACGCCACTGGTAAAAAAATCGAGGCTACCGATTTCAAGTTGAAAAATGGCAAAAAAGTTTAAAAAATCGTAGAAAAAACACCGGAACACCACTAGAAAAAAACCAGAAGCCACCGGCTTCAAGTTGAAAAATGGTCCAAAAGCTGGGAAGTCATACAGGAAAAAGCTCCAGCACCAATGGAAAAAAGCCAGGGGCTACCACTGGAAAAGGGGCCAGCCTCCCTCGAGCCGAACAAGAACCAAACGCAAACCGGGCCGAAACCCAAACCAAGCCCGGACCAAACTCAAACCAAACCCAAACGAACCACGCCCACGCGCGCACCAAACTAAAACCAAAGCAAACCCAAACCAAACCAAACCCAAACCCAAACCAAACC